>CM045761.1:179465548-180028307 GCA_025200525.1 Camellia lanceoleosa | reverse complement strand
CACCTGGAAATACATATACACATGTAAGTAAAAGCATCGTGCTTGATGCGCATAGCAATGTGTATATAACGAGGAATGAACACATGTCGATTAAAAACCAAGCGCGATTGCGCAAGTAATGTGTAACCTCACGTAAAATGCATAAAACTTATATAAATGCAAAGCACCTTTGAGGAAACGCGTAATATGCAATGTGTAAAGCAAACAAAGGTATGAACACATGTCACATATCGGGTAAAATTACCTACTTGGCGTGCATAATGTGTAACCACCTGAAATACATATGCTTACATGTAAGTAAGCATGCGATACTTATGACGATGTGTATATAGCGGAATATTTAAATGTAAGTAAGCAAGCGCGATTAGCATAAAGCAATGTGTAACCTCATGAGATGCATAAACACATGTAAAAGTAAAGCTTTCGCGATGCGCAGCATGCAATGTACAAAAGCAAGCAAAGGTATGAACACATGTCGGTAAAGTACCTTGGCGATGCACAATAATAGTAACCACCTAGAAGATACATTATACACATGTAAGTAAAGCATGTAATACTTGTAAGCAATGTGTATAGCGAGGAATGAACACATGTCGATAAAAGCAGCGCGATTAACGCATAGCAATGTGTAACCTCACAGCAAAATGCATAATGATGTTTGATAAAGAGAATGCATGACAATGCATAATAAGGATAAAGAGAAATGCATGACAATGCATAGCAGAATACATATGACCTTAAGTGGTAAGGAGAATGCGATAATGCATGATAGAAAATGCATGTCAATGCATAATAGATCTTGCGTAATGACGATCTTGTGATAAGAAAAATGAATGACAATGCACTTAGATTGCCTTATGACGATCTTGTGATGAGGAGAATGCATGTAATGCATGTAAAGTGCACATAACGATCTTGGCGATAAGAGAATGCATGACAATGCATGTTAGAGATATGCAAAACAATGCACATGAACTAGATTGGTGTTTCTTTGTAACAAATGAATGCTAGTGATATTGACAAAAGAAGATGCTTAATAAAGACATCTTAAAGGAGACCTCCGGTTTACCTCGGAGAAGTCTGGGATCGTCAAAGGATACACCTCGTGTGCATTGGCGGTTGTAAACCATCGTATATTGAAGACATGACTCTGAGCTCCAAGAGTGTTTGAATCAAGCTTTGAGCATTCCACAGGATTGTTGGGACGTGAGATCCCAAGATCAAATAGGTAGGAAAGTTGGAGAAGACTTCTACGGTCACCCGAGAACAGCTAGGCCACTTTGCAAACCATCTCCGTCAATTTGGCCATCTCTGACATCTTTTGACCGCCGATATTGCCCTACTTGAGCCATCGATGTGATTTGGGCAAAAAGGGGCCTTTAAGTAGTGGATCTTTAAATAGGCTCCAAACCAACCCATTTCCTCACTAACCCTTCCGCAGAAATCACTTTTCTTCCTTTTTTTAGGAGTGCCTTCTCTCTAGATTCGGCGCATTCTCGCATTTCCCGACACCTATACAACCTTGAATCCTTAGATCCTTGGTTTTCTTTGATTTGAGCCGTCCGAAATTGCATCAAGGCTTCTTTCATCGTTTCACGTTCGGGATCATTTCCCCGATCTTCTCTCGAGATTAGTTCACTTTCCCGGGTTTTTCAACTTTCCTTGAATTTTCTCTCTCTTAGGGTTTGAGTTTGTTCTAAATTTCATCATTTCGCTCATTTTCGAACCATTCTTTTGCATCTATCTTAGATGGCAGACGATGTGCCTCATGATAAGGGTTTCTCCGCACTCTCTCCAATAGAGTTGGCGGCAGAGTTTGCTATGACCAAGCGAGAGTTGAGCCTCGGTCATTACCATTGGATGTCGTCTCTTGACCTGCGGTGTACCATTAGGAGACTCACATCATTCGGTGGCGGGGAGGCATCCATTCCTTTACCAATTTTGATGAGGATGTGCAGGCGACCTCTTATTGAGAGTCGATGTCTCATTGTCGACCATTGCGTGAAGGTACCACCTTTACCCTTTATGTAGTATTACTCTCGAATATCGCATCTTTTGTGCCGTTCGATCTGATTGCATCGCGCGATTTAATCATCTGCATTTCATACTTCTTTGCTACCTGTATACTGCGCATAAGCGCATCTCGCATCACCATTACGAATTTGAATGCATCTTTAACCCATCATTGCCACGGATTGTTGAATTTTCAATACATCACTAATCTGAACATAATTGCATTTTCAATATCTTTGTTGACGACTTGAATTGTACTTTCAATACACTGCTGACCTGACTTGAATTGTACTTTCAATACACTATTGATCTGTCTTGATCTGTGTTTTCAATACGCTGTTGATCTGTCTTGAACTGTGTTTTCAACATGAGGGATCTCGCTCCTTTCGAGACTCTGGCGCCACACCGCTAGAAGCTGATGCGATGTGCTTACGGTCCGGGATTGTCGGCGGGCAAGCCGGTATATTTTCTTTGCTGACTTGACGAGTTATAGCGAGTCATCCTCTCTTGGGGGCTCTTATGGAGAGGTGGTGGGACACCACCAATTCCTTCCATTTCTCCACGGCAGGGGAGATGACCATGACTCCTTTTGATTTTGCTATGATCACCGATGCGGGATTGAGAAGTGATCAATTTCCTGAATCTGGACATGGGGAGTGGATGGTACATGGGATGTGCTGCTTGGGCGCGTCCACCCCTCGGCGGGTATGGTTAGATATTCTTGGTTCGAGGAGCAGTTCCGCGGGGAGGATCCTCAAACCGATGAGGGAGTGGAGCAGTATGCTAGGGGCTTCCTTCTATTCCTTTTCGGTACCACCTTGTTTTCAAATAGGTGGAATCTGATGAGTTTGTACTTCTTGGCGCCACGGTAGTGCTTCTGCAGGTCGATTCCTACTGATTGGGTGCGGTAGGCCTCACCACTCTTTATGGATACATGAGCTCCACTTCTCGGATGTATAAGAGATTGGTTGGAGGCTAGTGGCGAGCTTGGGAGGTGCACCACCCAGTTCCCCTTTTCATTACTTTGCTTAGCGTTTGTATGTTTTACTTTGTTCAATATTTGCACTCTCCGTACTCCTTTGTCATCTTGTATGCTTTACGCTTTGCATTTTTACGTACCATACCTTTCATGATACACTACATGCACGAGGATCTAATGTACGCCTTTCTAGGCTTTGTATACATTATGTCTTGTCTTGCATTTTGCTTGCATTCTTGTTCATCTGTTATCTTGATCACACTGTTCTGACTTTGGGTATATGTATATTTCGGCGCTTGCCCGTCCGGTGGAGAGGCTGCGATGATCCCATTTCCGGCGTATATGATTCGCTCCGTAGTAGGACCTAGGAGGAGCTTTATGTTTTTCGACGATGTTTTGACCTGATCGCGGTAGCGTGAGGTAAGTTTGCAATGAGTTATTTTGAGTAAGCAGATGCACTGCTTAATTTGACGGTGATCATTTAGTTGGTTCTCTTTCTCGATTTCATGGCGACCGTGAGGCGATTCCATCGGGACTCAAGATCGATATCCTGCTTCTTTCATATCATGTCTCGATCTTAGTATTCTCTTCGAGGCCCGTCTGTCGAACTGGTTTCTGGCGAACACTTTGTGTGCGAACTTTGGGGTTACTGCCCATTTGTATCGATGGCGCCTCCACCATTGATGAGGGTGACACACATGTTATTCGCCGGCCGGTGATCGATTCATGGTAGAAATTTGAAGCAGTTATTTCCGTCTTTGAGGCGACTCTGCGACCTTCATTCGAACACATCGATCGCCTTTGGTGGTGTCAGGGGAGAGGGCGAACTCCGGCTATGAAGGTAAAAGCGGAGCAGTCGGTCTCGTAAGCGAGTCTGAGGAAGCGAAGTCTGGATGGCGATGTTACTGCTTCTTTGACACCGAGGCGGTTGGAGATTTATCGGGTTCCTTTGCCCTCCTCTAGGCGGCCCACGAGCTTATCGGAGGATTCTGGCTCGACTCGGTTATGTGCTACTATCACCCTGTCTTGTCATTTGATTTCCCTTGATATTATCTGAGTACTAATGATTTCGACCATTTTGTAGGCTTCCATTAAGTACACTTTCGTCAATCTCTGGCGATGGCGGCTGACAATAGGGATCTTGCGACGAGCATGGACCTACTCGATTATTTATGGCATTAGGTAAGTTCATTCAAACTCCTTGGATTTGAAGTCTTTTCTTAACACACCATCATTTGTATAGCTTGCACACTGCCTTCATCTAATGCATTGTTCTCATACCCCATTCACGGCATGCATTCACTGCAAATCATTCACTATTCACAGTACAACACTTTGCTGCATCTGACATGCCTTGGTTACTAATGCATTTAGGGTGGATTGTCCTTCTTTCAGATTCCTTTCTTGCCGCCAAGCCCATCGGGTGTTCTAGCGAAGCGAGGGCAGGCCTTTCAATACCTCCTCGGCGGCGAGGGAAGCGGGGCGAGGACTAGTTCACGGACCTATCTCGATGATGATGAGTCTGAGGAGGCGATGAGTCCACATTTAGAGTCGAATCGAGATCTTGATGGTGGAGATCACGGACCTTCGTCCGGGAAGAGGACCAGGCGGATTCGCGCACTTGAGGCTGCCTTGGTCGGTCGGACATTTTGCGCTTCAAGCGATGATCTTCTTTTGTTTTATTTTCCTTTTTACTAGTAGTTTTTGCACATTATGCTGCATTGGGCAAATTTGTTTAAACCAAACTCTTTTGTAAAAACTATGATGGAATGAAAACAGCCTTTTTGTTGGAAAAGTGTTTCGTTTGTATATTCTATGCATTGCATCGCATCGCATTGCATCACTTTACACAACCATGTAAATGAGATCGATTTGTTGTCTGAAAATTGAACACTTACCTTTGTAATAACTTAAACAACCTTTGCACGATTACGAACACCGGCCCTTACTTCTCGAGGACTAATCGGCACGACCCATAACATAGTACTCGGTTCATTACTTATGGCCAATCCTGAACAAACAGCCCAATCTGACAAGACGGAATGCAAAGGCGGAATCGGCTAAGACTGAAACACACTCAGATACCCCAAATTCTCCTTTGTCTTCTTTTGCTTCGCATAAATGTAGAGAATGGCACAGCACTCTAAGCATAAGCGATTTTTGAAATCGAAAGAGGGTTTTTCAACGGTGTCGAGCCTACCCGAACACGGCGGAAAAGACTCAAACAAAAGGCACACAACCTAATCACAGCGAGACAGCTTGGAAAAGACCCAAAACGAAGTTGGGCTAAACAAGACAAAAGATCGACACGGGCGTGTTTACAAAAGCGAAAAGATGTTAGATCTCGGGAGGCGATCCTCGGGTATGTTTCCTACCTTCGATTTGTGATTCTCACGTCACTTTCGGCCCTCGAGGCTCGGTTTTCTCTCAAAACCCTTTCCTTACTTTTCTCTCAGCTTAAACCTCTCTATTCATTATTCTCTCATTTTTGTCCCTCACGGGGTTATTAATGGGTGAATAGGAAGTTGTGGGTTCACGCCAATACTATTGGCATGACTATTTCTTCCGGTGACGTCTAGTCCATGTTCCAGACAGGAAATGGTGTATCTTGATCTGTTCTGATTTGTGCTTCGTACTTGGCTTCGTACCTCGTTGTTTGGAGTATGTTGAGAGCTTTTAGCCCTTTACTATGACAGTTGATTGCCTTTTGGCCGAATAAAGTGCCATATACAGCAAATGCGGTTGATGATGGGGAAAGAGCGAACACTGACTTATTTGTGCCTAGTTCATCATCTTGACGATTTTTTTAGTTTTCTACTAAAACAGTTTTGACCAAAATGAGAGTTAAATTAACGTGCTTTATTCGATTTTTGATTTGAAAATCATGCAAGTCAGGCTATAAGCACTGAAAATTTTCCCTTTTGGGTCCCAGAAATTGTCTTAGTTGTAAAAAGGAAATAGTTTTCGAGAAAATAGTCAACCTCAGTAAAATTTTCAAAAACTATTTTTGAAAATGGCCAATGCTAAACGAGCATGGAACCTACCCTCGAGATCATAACCTCGGATCGGAGGCAATGGAAAATTACCCACTTGCTTGGAAGAACGCGCAAAACGGAAGTTGCCCTGGTTTGAATGGTGACTCGTGGCAACTTATGGCAATGGAAAGGTGCCCTTGTTTGGATGATCTTTGCGGCATGCTCTCATCGGTGGCGATTGCAAGCGAACTCGAACACGGAGAAAGCGAAGCGGTCAAAACCAATATATGGACCACGATCCTTGGGAAAGCTTTGGTGGGTGGACTTCAAGAGGAAGTTGACTTCGTGGTTCGGTTTCTGGCCGAACTATCGGATTCGAGGCAAGGGTGATCAAAACCATTACATGGTGAGGCGCTATAAGCGTTGGGGGCTGGACTTCAGGATGAAGTTGCCTACGTATCCCAAATATGGAATCAAACCTTACGTAGTTGGGTTAAGGTACACTCGAATTATTAACCTTCACTTTTAGGCTCTAACTTTTGCCAAAGCGCCCGTCACGGGTTTTCGACCTTCTGAGCTTCGTTTTCCTCTTTTTCTTTTTCAATTCTTTTCATCTTTTCTTTTCACTTTCTTCATTTTCTTTTCTCTTTTTTTTTTGTATATATATTTTTTCTTTATTTTTTTGTTATTATTTTTTGTTTTTTTTTCTCTTGCTCTAACTTTTGCCAAGTCGCCCTTAGAGTTTTATTGAGCCGAGCCTCTCAAGGGTAAAAAGTGTAACAAGTCCATGCCAAATGGTTTTGAGATTGAAGCCCTCTGAATCGAAGAGAATGGCTATTGTTTTGATTTGCAAAAGGATCCATCTTGACTCTCTGAGCATCGGACATTTTGCCCTAGTTGGAGGGGTGTTTACGTTCTAGCTTCTGGCTTCTCTTGATGAGATTTGATCTGCTTGATCGACTCTGGTGCCTCTTGTTCGAGGGCCACTTCAAATCTGACGCGTAGGCCTCTCTTGATGGTTGATCATTGAATCTGGCGAACCCAAGGTCAAGGTTTTTGAGAATGGAGGATTGAATCTTGAGGTGAGGCGATCTAATTTGCACAATCTAGAAGCGATTCCACAGTCTTCGCGGCGCATAAGACATTTTGTTTTGAAAGTTTTAAGAAAGCAACAAATCGCTCACGAAGGCGATGTAGAGCCAATCTGGATCAAGCGAGTTCTTCTCGATACTCACGCTAACAAGCATGATTTCGATCATTAAGGGCTTATGCGCCTCTCTTTCTCTCCATTTGATCAAAGTTTTGCAAATCAGAATTCCTTCTCTTAGTTTTCATCACCACGGTGTTTAAAGGTTTGAAAAACTTAAGCCATTATAATGAGTTTAGAAACGCGAGAAGAGTAAGTGAGATGCTCCGTCATTTCATTCAAATCCTCGCACAACCCATTGAAAATAGCAATAAGCGCGGAAGCATGATAAATGGCATTTGTTTCATTCAGTTTCTGGTTGCAAGCGGCTCCACCAGAGCAGACTCAAAAGAAAGCAAAATGGGTAATTACAAAAGCGGTATTGAGGCAACCCGGAATCACGACATTCTATACAAAAGGGGTGACTACTACAACAAGGCAGACCCTTAAGCAAAAAGGACTAACTCAAGACAATGAGGCAGACTCAAAACAAAGCAAAAGACCATTTCGATACCCAAGCGAATTTACAAAAACTAGCAATCATAGATGCTCAAAAATCGTGCGGGCCACATCCAAAATCTGTGGCGGGTCACCCATAGGTGGATCACTCCCGATCACATACTCGTAGTATCCTCAAAATCCAAGAACTCTATAGTGGCCGACTTGGCGAGGTAGGCGGAGAATGATCTTATCATCAATCAAATCTTGCACTTCATGACGGCGAAAACAACTATCGGTCTTTGTGTGGGTTTGTTGGTGGTATCATAATACAAAAGTAGCATCGTGTTTAGTTGGAAGAGGATTCGAGAGAGGCAGCGGCTCAAGAAGTGTAAGATGCCCTTTTAGCCAAATTAAGTGCCTAGACAAAAGGCATGTGGGGGATGAAAGACTACGTGCCCAGAGGCGATACTTGGAAGCTTTGTGGATTCTCGCTAGGCGATACTAGCAAAAGATTCGGCGAGTGCTTGACCTTGGATTTCGATCTTTTGTATGCGAAGTTGGGAGTGGGATGAACTATTACGGCATGGCCGGCCTATCGGTTTACGCCTAGCTTGAACTACCTATGGCTGGAGTGGGGAAAACATCATCCACGATCTTGGTTGTGACCGCAAGCACCTGTTGTTTACTCATCCCTCCAGCTTTCAAAGCCTCGGCCTTGTGATCGTTCAATGAGATCGAATGCGCCTTCATTTTGTTCTTACCTTTGGCCTCGGCTGATCAAGGGTTTGGGTTAATGATGATCGTCATTGTTGGAGGCCATCTCCGGTTGGCTAAGCTCGATCACAATCCGTCCCAATAGCGAGGCTTCTGTGGTACAAAACTTTCGGCATATAGTGCGGTGGTGGCAAAGTTGACATTAAAATGGCGAGATCGCCCGCGGACCTCTGGAGGTCACCTATCATCCCATCAACTTCGAATGTGGTGGGCTCGCGAGCTTAGTGCAAGCGGGAGATCGAGGCAGGTCTTGCGACGCCAGGTGGATCGCGGTATATCAGCGTCGGTCTCACTGCGGTGTGATTCCTTGATCTAACGGTTTGTCATAACAACGATCTCTTGAATTACGTGTCATGATAAGTCCCTTTGCTCTAAATAGTGGTGACGGATCAAGTATCTGTCTTGCCTCGGCGAAGGAGAGTACTAGCTATACGAACTAACTCTACGAACCTAGAAGAAAACACCGACATTTAAAAGCGAGCGAGACACTAGCATAGCGAATCTTTGTGCTCTACTAAGTCACTATTACGCAAAATCAACGCCCAAAAGCGAATCGATGCGTAGATATAATTGATTCCCGAATCGATACTAATGCCGAACTAATGCCCAGACTTGCAAACTGGTATATGCGTTCCCTGTAGAGATACACTCTAAAAGCACATAGCAAGCAAGTGAGAGCCAAAAACACCCCTATGTTGGGGTAGGGTTTCCCTGTCCTATTTTGTCAGGAGCTAGGGTTTCACTACGCACGTAGCGGCTTCAAACAACCTATCATCGGGTACATAACCTGTCCTAGTTTGGAATGGTCACTATGAATCTCGATATGCACTAGGTCGAATGGTCAAAAAGGGTGCCCCGGTAAAACCGGGATTTGTGTTCCCATACTGTCAGAGCCAAGCAAGATGGACATTCAACAAGGCCAAACCAATTCTGGAAATGGCTCAAGAGGGTCCCAAAACCCACTGAAAAGGGCCTGGAACAAGGCCTAGAAGCATGCAAAATGTAGTCTCTTTGGAAGGCCCAAAAGACCACCAAACAAGACAAGGAGAGGGGTCACCCCCTCTAATTTTAACCTTCAAGAACACAACAAGACCCTTTGAAAATCCTTTGGATTTCGGTGGCTAATAAACAAAACAAGGCCAATGCAAATACTCACATGTATGGCTCTAAACATGAAGAGATAAAGCATGCATGGGGGAAGATGACCCCAAAAAGCAACAAGACCTTAATCAATCTTAAAGAGGATTTCAAAACAAGACTTTTTTCCATTTTAGATTAAATCTCGAAAATAATCACAAGTAGGGCTAATCTATCATGCAAAAATGGTACTAAAAGGAGAGATAAAGCACAAGGGACCTTAGATGGCCTCAAACAGAGAAGAGCCCTTCAACAAAGTTGAAGAGAGGCTCAAAATAAGGTACTTTACAGTTTACATTAAGCCACGAAAATAATCAAAAATAAGGCCAAACTATCATACAAGAAAAAGGTCTAAAAGAGGAATAAAGAGACAAGTGGTAGGAGGAGGCCTCAAACAGCAAAGAGTTCTTGATCAAACATGTAGAGGACCTCCAAATATGATCTTTTTCAGTTCATGAGAAAGTCCAAAAATGCTTTCAATTAAGGCTTATAGATGAAGCAAGAAAGTGCAAGTTTGAGGGAAATAGGCACTTACCCTAGAAGAAGCGACTTTTCGGCGGGTTTTAGTCCAAGATTACGAGCTTCCAACCACTTCAAATGGCTTCCAAAGTGCTGGAATGGAGGATGGAGTAGTATATCTAGGTGTTGTAGTGCAAAAGTGCAAAGAAATCCAACTCTAAGGCACAAAATACACACAATACAAAGAGAGATGATTTTTCCTCTTCAAAACTTCGGAACCTTGGTATAAGGAAGAGTCATCTTCCTTATATAGAACAATGCAAAGCCAAAGCTTCTTGAACAAGCTTTTCAAGGCTTCATCCTCTATACGTGTATGGAGGGAGCAAATAATCTAGTGGCTCAAAGATGCACTGAAAACCGGTGAGATAGGGGTGCCGACCATCGATAATGGCCAGTGCCCTGCTTGATGGCGGCGAGAACTCATCGGTGGCGGCGAGGGCAAAGCCATTGCGGCGATGCCATCTCATAGCAGCGATTGCACCAAAGAGAACCACTCTAAAGGACCAAGCAGGTCCAAAATGAAGCGAAAGGATCTGGTCGAAGCTCGAACCGATGACGTTCTGTCGCGACAATCGAGTGCTGGGCGAGCAATCGAACCAATTGTTGGGTGTACCTACAAGCACAACCAAGTCTCGAGGACAGTCAAAAATGGGGTGTCTACACCTCCTTAACCAAAGTTGACCATCTTTGTGCTAAGGTTCCTTGAGGCCTTCTTGGAGCTCTAGAAGGTGGTTTTGGCTTACATTTGTGCCTAAAGTTGATCTTTGCTTCAAGAGGTATAATACTTGTCTTTTAAGCTTGCTTTGTATACTTGTTTTTCTATTTATTTCCACTGTTTTTTGCGCGGTTTTTGGGTTATAAAAAACTCTATTTTTGTGGGCTGAAATTGGTGTTTTAGGTCATTTAAGGTTAGGGAGGTATCTTACCCTTCTTTATTCCTTGTTTTTAAGGCTTTTTTACCTTTGTTTCCCACCCATCTCTTTTTGTGTAACATCCTAAATATTTAATTAATACGACGATTATTAATAAGAATAATAATAATAATCTATAAAGTAAAATAAAATAATTAATTTTATGATGATAGGTGACAAAGTGTAATTAAATTTACATTAGGAACACTGAAAAATTAAGCACCAAAACAAATAAAAAATAAATAAAAAGAAAAGAAAATTAGTGATTTATTGTTGGCCCAGCAATTTCTAAGTAATGTTGGCCCAAACAATGCCCTTAATAGTGCTGGCCCAAATATATTTATTTGAGAGGCATCTTTACTTATCCTAAAGATTCAAATCTATAATTAAAATTCAAATCTATTAGCACAATGATGGCACTCCATAGAGAGGTTACGTGTCACCTAACCTATGCTCGGCAAGTAGTATAAAAGGAGGAAGAGTGTTTGTGAACGAATGAAGGAAAACCAACAAAGGAAAGGGACGAAAATATTGGAAGGCAAAAAAGGTTTTGATAGTAGAAAGAAATAATGAGGTATTAATTTTAAGGTGAGTTAATTATACCTTGAGTCACCATAATATATTTTACTTACGTTTTGACTTACCATAATTTATTTTATACAAGTTATGTTTATAAATTATTATAAATTATATTAATATTTCAATTACGTGAGTTATTTTCTGAACTCTATTTGTTTAAAATGAAACTCATGGATATATTTGTTTAAATTTTAGTATATATTTGACTATGATCTTATAAATAATTATGTTTTGTAAGTACCACCACGAGTCCCACACCTTGGGGACTTAAATAACCATTGGCCTCTGTTTGGCCACTTCATAGTCCTCTGTTTGTCATGGATCCATTGACCTTTGTTCGATTGTTACTTGGTGACCTCTATTCTATTTTATTACATCTAGTGGTTATGGTTAGTTATTTACATAATTTATGTGTTTGATTTACGCCATTTAAATGATTTATTTACTAAATTGAGTTATGCAAATGTTTTGGTTTAACTAACTATCCATGGTTATTTTGTATTCTATACTCTTGACAAAATATTTTTCACTTCTGTGTGCTTATAAATTACCATTTCATGTGACAAGATGTAGGGGAAACCCATAAGCTCACGTAATGGAACCCACACGGATGTGGAACTACTATTTTGTCTTTCTTTTTTTCTATATATTTTTACTCCCTTTTGTTTCTACTCAAGGCCGGTCACTGAATAATAAAATAATAAAAGCCCTATAGATGTATTTTCTCTTATTAAAATAGTAAAAGGGAGTAATTTCCTGTTTAATTATTTTATCTCTGCTTGCGTAGTTTAATTTGTTGTAATTAAAATAAGTTAGTAAGTTGCGATTCTAACCCTAAGACCCTGGGGTTGGGTCGTGACATTTTGGGCTTTTGAGCACTAAATTTCAGAATATTTTCAGTGGTAAAAATCATGTTTTAAAGTTCAAAATTAGGTGGGTTAGCCTCCCCTCCTTATGTTTAGTTTGCTAGCCTAGTTAGCTCTATGTGTTAGCTTATTTTTCTAGCCCTTCATAGCTTGATTCCAACATGTTTTAGGCTCTATTTTAGACTATTTTGTCTCTGTTTTTGGCTGTTTATTGCATTTGAGTCTTGTATTGCATAGTCGTAGTGTAATAGTCCTCACAAGTTTGGTGTTTTAGGCCATTAGTGTTTTTCTCACTTCATTTCAACACTAATAATCTCTGCAATCTCCTTCATTTCTTCACTTTTTGTTTGGTTTGAGGGTTGTTTCAACCTTAGGATGGTTTAAGCTTGAGATTGAGATTCATTGCTTAATGGTTTAATTCTCTTTTAGGGGTTCATTACCAATGGCATGACACCTCTCTCTTGTCTTAAACTATCCCTTGTTTGACACTTCCTTCTCTTTAGAAGACTTCTCACCAATGGACTTAATTGGTTAAAGAATGGAATGATAAATTAAAATGAGTAACTAAAAATGGAAGCCAAAATTGTGCAAAGATAAGAATTGGTTGTGTTTTGATGTGTTCAATCGAACGTTAATTGAATATAAGAAAAATTGGGGCATTTCATACTCAAAGTGATGAAATGTGCCAAGTTTCCTAGGTCTCCATTGCCTTTGATCATACATGATAAGGTGATGGTCTTTTTTTAGGTCTTGTTTGAGCATTTATTAACTTGTACATCTTGGTTCCTTAGCCATCATATAATGAAATTACTTGGTTGATAGTTTGAGGACCAAGTGTATCACTCATTTGAGATGTTTTGATGATAAGGAGGGATACACAATACAAACAACCTGTGAGAATACCCTCTCTTTGCTCTGTTTGCTCTCTGTTGCAACAAAAAAGGTGTGTCATCAGTGGCCGGCCGGGCACTATTACTGGCCGGCAGGCCATCACTGTTGGACAGAAACCCCTCAATGGTGGCCAGCTGGCCACCACTTCTGGCCTGCCAGCCACCAGTGATTTTTGAGCAATGTGCATGTGAAGCATGGCAGAGTTGATCTAGAGAAGGAAAAAGTGTAAGTGTTGTGTAACAGAGGCATACTTGACAAAAGCGATGGATGTTCTTGGTGGAAACCAAGCATGCATGGGCCTCATTAAGCTTAGGACTAGTTAATTAGTTTAAATTAGTCATTTATTTGTTGTACTTAATTAGTTGTAGCTAATTAGTAAAGTATTGTACTTAGTTAATTAATTCGTGTTGTAATTAATTAATTGTAGCTAATTAGTTTGTTTTTGTGCTTATTTAATTAGTTTTGATTAATTAAAATAGTTTGTGTTGTAATAGTTAGGCCTTGTTTGGGATACCCTAAAAAAGTCAAAAAGTCACTATCTTATTTAAGTTACATCACCTCTCTACCACATCACTTCAAATCCAACCCATATTTTATAAAAAGTCAAAAAGTACACTTATTTAGATCATCCCAAACCACCCCTTAATTAGCTTAGCCTAGTTAAATTCTTAATTGATTAGCTTAGAATAGTTAGTTAATTTATTTATTTGGTTTGTAATAATTAGTTAAGTAGTTTAGCTTAACTAGTTTATTCATTTGGACTCTCATTCGTGAGAGAGTAATGTAATAATGTATATGTCTTCCATCCCTACGTCTTTCTCCCTTTTATTTACCTGCTTTTGATAGTTAGATTAGGGACATGTTTCAATTAGCATATCGCATGCTTGCATCCATTCATCTTGTATTGCTTGCACGAAGCTCGTAGCATCATTCAAGCTGCATTATCATTTCAATACTTTGTTGAATACGTGTTTAGACCGCATGTCTTGAATTAATTCATATGCCACATTAGTTGCCAAGCCTAGTAGTTGCATTATTGTATGCGTTGCATTAGACATTTGGTATAGTTAGGAATCATGCATTTTTTCTAACTCTTTTATTTATCTTAGCTTGGAGTACTAGGTGAGTTTTTAATGCTTTAGCATATTTGCATGAGTGTGAGTGATTGTCATGTCTAGCATGCTTGCCATGAGGCTAAATGTTTAATTGTTATAATTGATTGAGTGCTTGTGGATGAAGGCTTGTTGTTTGAATTGGAACGATTCAATAAATGTACGTTTAAGCCCACTTTGTTAAGTGGCAAATTCGCAAACTTTAACCCACTTAAAATGGAAAAATCAAACCCTTTTTACATAAAACAAATATGAAATTGAGTTGTTCCAATTTGAGCAAACTAATCTATACTTGCTTGTGCGCATCACATAATAATGCTAACCTAATAAATCAGAACAAGAGCATATAATGTTGATAAAAATCATATCATGATTAGTAGAGGCTAATCTTTGATCGGGCGGTGAGTGCTCAATTCATGACATTTTCCTCTCGTACTTAAGTTCGAGCGAGGAACTTTTGTGATGATAAGCATGTGGCCTTTGGCACGAGTCATGGGTTTCCTTGATTTCCACCAGCTCCAGGTGACCAAAATTTATTAAGTATTTCATCATCTTCATCGGAGTCTTGGGCTCCTTGTGTGGATGCAGACCCAAGGCCCTTATGGCTGCAGATTTCAACAATTTCATTCATTTCTTGAAAATACTCAAATCCTTTTGTCCTAAATTTCTTAACATTTTTTGTTGCCTCTGACAATTGAAAATATTAAAAATAAGTGTCTTGTACATGTGATCAAATGTTACAAAAAAAATTGAAAAGTGCAGTTAATTCAATACCTTATCCCAAAATTCATTAGGTGCAACAACCGTTCCTATAATGGCAGCCCATCCCAAACCGATCTATGCCTGCAATCGCATGAAGGTTTGGTAGTTAGCTTTTAGTCGCTGATATTTTTGTCTCACTTGGTTTGGTGGGGATCGAAGCCCACACAAAATTCTGCAACTTTCGGTTGCAAAATGGTTCAATAAAGCATCCACATAGTACTATGGCCTGTTGTTTGATTTTTTTATACCTCGTCTCTCAATATGTTTATTAGCTTCATTTCAATTCTGGAACTCCACATTCTTGTGTCCTGATTGTCATCAGAATTGTTGTCATCTATCTAACAATACACAATTTTTATCTAAACTAATCTGAAAAAAAATTCATCACTTGAAGTTGTTAACAGTGTTGGGAAAAACAGATACAACAACAAAAAGCAGAATATTGCATGCAAAAAGTTTGTAAAAAAATTTACACAGTAGACAATAAGTAGAAATAAGCAGAATGAGAGTAGAAGAAGAGAAGCATCAAACGGGGTGAGTGGCGATCGACCCAAAGGAGAGGAAGCTGGACTGGCGGTCGACTAGCCGGTCGACCGGCTAGAAGACCGGTGAGACAACCGACCAATTGTCCTGGCGGTTGACTAGTTTGATAGATCAGAACCCATTTCTATTTTTCAACTATTACATAGCAGATCGATTGAAGGATTGAATACGACTAACAGATCAATTGAAGGATATATGTACCAGTGCAGTAGAGGTGGAATAGTTGTCACCAGTGACGGAGTAGGTACAGTGGGTGGATGTGCACATATTCGATAGATGTCTGATTCGAGAATACGCTTCACAAATTTGGCCTGACACAGATAAATTGGGAATAAATTTGGGGATGTTTGAGGAAATCAATGAGTTGTAATTTAAAATTTGAGAGAAATTTGTGATTTATTTGACTTGATCTTGTCGTTGTTTAGTTGCTTTCGGAGAGTGAATCTTCCTAGCACTAGCGCAACTCACTTGATTTGTGGAAGGGTGGATGCGATTTATGGGTAGGAAGGGGTTCACATGCATAGTTTAGATTTGAAGGTCTCGGTTCACAGATAGGAACATGACCCGTAAAGAATCTTGGTGTGATCGTTCAAAGAGGAAGACAACTTGTGAAGTTGACTTTAAATTTCTTTGCATGTGAAGCTTTTGAAGTTTAGCTTTAAATTTCTTTGCACATGAAGCTTTTGAAATGGAAGACCGAAGACAGTATATACCATTGGAAGCTTTTCACGATTGGAGAAGCGAAGGGATAAATCGGCCAAATGGGAAGTAGAGATGTATTTTGAATTGTATGGTGGAATTATGATTTGAAAATTGTATCCAAACGTGAAGCGCAAATGGATGGATGAAAATATATTTTGAGAATACAACCAAACACAGCCACAGAGTTTACGTAGTTCGGCAATAGCTTATGTCCACGGGTAGCGAAAATTCAATATATTTTGAGAGATACAAATTTCACTCTTGGTTCCTCACCACTCTCTTCTTCTTCAATTCAATGTTTGCATACCAAATACAATTCATTATCTATCTATTTATAGGCTTCCACCAAGGGTGAGATGCACATGCATGATGCTAAATTCACCACATTCGGACATGTTAGGAAACTTCACCGTACCTTCCGTTATTGACCATCAAAGCGCAATTCATGATGATTTTCTTGGTGCTTCGGATCATATAGGAGCTTCCATCTTAATGCTTCTAGGCTTCTTCAGACAAGAGAATTCAGTCTTCTCTTTTCTTCTCATTTCTTCATAGTGAAAGAGAAGTTTGAGACAACTTCCCCGCAATTAGGTCTCAAAAGATTCAAAACTAGACTAATGATCGTAAGCCCGTAAATAAAAAAATAGATATAAAACTCATTACTATACATTGTTGATAATAATAAATTTTGATAATGTCATAACATTAAAAAAATATAGGAACTTTTCATCATATTTATGAAATAGTGATGACCAAAGTCAATAATTTCATAACGAAAAGAATCTATATGATTTTACGTTCTTATTAGTTATCTTATTTTTCGTGAATGAGATTTTTTTTTTTTTTTTTCCTTTTCCTCCAAAGCCATGGGACACTTTAAATGATGATTCATTGCCACAAATTTCACCAAAAAAAAAACAACTGAATCAACAACAAAAATAATATTTGTCATTAACCTTAATGCAGAAGCAAACAGTAGGAAATCCTGGATATATCAGTTTATTTGGTTTTGGTTTTCAAAAAAAATAATTTTCAGAAAATCTTAGATTTTTATTTTCCATATTTTTTTTTTGTTTTCATTGAATTTTTTTAATATTTTTACTATTTTTTTTAATTTTTAGACACACCTAACATAAATACACTAAAAAAGTATAATATTTGTGAAAAAAAATCTTCAAAAAATTTACTAAATACCAAAAATATAAATTAAAAAAATGCCAAAATTCATTACATTTTCATATTTTTATGTATTTATTAATTTTTTTAAAAAAATTTACAAATATTTTATTATTTACATAGATCTAAGTAAGGTGCATTTAAAAAAAAATTAAAAAATTATTTAAAATTTTAAAAATATTTACTAAAATAAAAAAAATATGAAAAATAAAAAAAAAATGAAATTGATCAGTAAATCCTGTTTTCTAGGCTTGTAACCTATAAGGTCCTAAATATTTTTTTGGTGACTGTGTGGTTCCTTAAATTATTTATTATTTGTTTTGTCATTGTTAAATGCAGTTTGGAGGCGATTGGCGTGGTTATGTATGGGGAAGGTGGTGGGATGTTAGTGTCACGTTATTGAAAAGTGCACTATTAACTTTTAAAGTTTGGTTGTTTTTAACACACGCATATGGGGCGTGAATTTCTTACTAATTGGTTTTTTTGGCGTGGCGTGAAAACACACGATAATTCAATCAAATTTGGTCCGCGTTAGAGTGTCACACGTCACATTTAGGACAAGTACATTAAGGAGTTTTTATGTATGAGGAAGGTGGTAGGATGTTTGTGTGTCACGTTGTTTGAAAAAGCGCCCTAGTACCTTAAAGTTTGGTTGTTTTTACACACACACATGTGAGACTTGAATTCATAATAATTGTTTTTGGCGCGTGACGTGAAGACACGTAGTAATTCAATCAAATTGGATCCATCACGTTGAAGTGTCACATGTCACGTTTAGGAAAAGTACACTAAGGAATTTTTAATTTTCTTAGAGTGTCACAACATACCTGTCACGTTGTCACATTTGAATAAAGCATACCAAGGAGTATTTATTTTTTTGCAGTGTCACATCATACTTATCACACTATCACATTTGAAAAAAAAAACACTAAGGAAGCATAAAAATTTTAAAATATTACATCATCGCATCGCGTTGTCCGTGGTTTGAGTGTCAAATTAATATTTGTCACATTGGAGATCACACCACACCTATCACACTTTTCCAAAAAAAAAAAAATTCTCCAATTAACTAGTGAATGTATATATGTCTAACTAATATCTATCCACGTTTAAAAAAAGGCTTACTAATCACACATTATACTTAATAAAGACTTTTCAATCAATCACTTAAAACGTGGGGCCACGTGATATAAAAATTTTCAAAATAACACTTTTTAATAAATTTTCTTAAAAGAATTTAATTTTAAAAAAATTAAATTGAAAAAACCAAAACAAGCCCCATTCATTGGCTTTTTTCAGTAACAAATTCACGTGGATCTCGCAGAGATGAGATAATAGATCCAAAATGTAAAACAAAACAAAAAAAAGAAAATTGTTTATGCAGGGTGGACCCCCCGCTCTACCAAACAAAATTTCTGTAACATCGTTTGCTGCACGTGACGATGCCCACATTCCAAATTTGTATTTCAAGCTTTCATCTACCAGCCAACATTTTATTTTGGGTAGACAGGGTGTGTTTGATTTGACAGATTGAATAAGAAAGGATTAGAATTTATCGGATTTGAGTCTTGAGACTGTGAATTTCTTGAATTATTTGGTTTGATTGGATATATATCATGTGTTTGTTTTTTCATGAGATTAAATGTCTAGAAATGACTATTTTTAGTGAATCTAACATTTGGTTGGACGAACTGAATAGGATAAATGACCAAAAGACTATTTTACCCTTTTTCAATAGTTTATTAAATAATAGCAATATTAACATATTTTTAATATTTTAATTATTTTTATCTAGATTAAATAAAATTTTATTTTATTTTATTTTTTACACAATTAAATAAATTTATTTTTTTTAAATTAAATAAATAAAATAAATAAAATATCAATAAAAATATATGTTGTTTTTTAATTAAAATTTTAAATAAATTTGTTTTTAAAAATAATAATAATTAAACAATGAAATTAAATAAAACATCTATTAAAATTTAAATAATGAAATTAAATAAAATATAAACAAAATTTTAAAATAAAACATCAACAAAATATCTATAAAAAATTATTTTAAAAAAATTAAATAAATAAAACATCAATAAAAAGTTAAATAAAATTATTTTATTTTTAAATTGAGACATTTAAATTTTATTAAATTTTACTAAATATAATACATAATTAAATAGCAGATGGTCAAAATGATCATTTTACCACATAATCCCAACAGTAAATTGTTCCCCCAAAATTGTCCCACACCCCCCCCCCCCAAGGACACAGTAGTCCCTCATATGAGAGACAAGGAGTCTGGCCGGATTCCATGTCCGACGAACTAAAAAAAAAACAAACGGCGGATTAGATGCTTTCTCCGGATCACAATCCGCATAGTAAATAGTCCCTCCCTTATCCCCCAATCAAACATACCCATAAGATTTGTTTCATATTTGATTAAATAACACATGTTATTATAGTATATTATTTTATTTTATTTAAATTATAATTATTTTATTTAAGTTATATCATTTTTTTTATTTAAATTACATTACTTTTCTTTCACATCATTTCAATCTCATCTCACATTTCATATATATTTTTTTATATAAAAAATCAAAAAAATATATTAATCTAACACTTCTCAAACAACCCTTAATTTGTCTGTTTTTTTTATTCAATATGTGTTTTGTTCATTGGATAGTCATTTGGTCAATTTAAGAGAATAATCATTTTATTATAAATTTAAATTATTTAAGATTTAAGATTTAGAGATTATTTAACATGATAAATATAAGTACTCTTATTTAGATAAATGTGCTTAAAGTCACATCTCTCTTTACTTTTCTACATATATTTTTATAAAAAAATTAAAAAATTTACTTATTTAAATCATTCTAAATAATTCCTTAGAGAGCTAACATCAAACGAATAGATATGATTGTATTAGCAGGTGAAACAGTCATACTCGCACAAAACTGCAGATAAAAGAAGCATAAGGGGACCTTGATTATAGAGATAGGAACATAGTCACAAACACAAACGTCATAGATAAACCAATGGGGCCAAAAAAAACCCCACTTATTACCCGACCCTAAAAGATAACACCTATATAGTAGCCTTATACATAATAATCTCTTGACGAGAAATGAAGGTGTGTTATTTAAGGGCACTTGGGCTTGCCCTTGGAGTTCTTTTTGTCCCTGTAGCAAGGGCACTCGTGCTTGTTCCCATAAGTCCCAGAAGGCACGCAGTTGCATTCCTGGCAGCAAATCCCACAGTATTTCAAGCACCTCTCCTTTACACCCGCTTTCGCGCACCGAACCCCGCACTTTGAGTCACAAGAACCTTCACCGTTCATTATCAAAATCAGATGTAAGAAGGACAATTGTAGAGGGTCACAATTTTTATGGTTCAAATGATTTAAAATTGTCAAAACGACGTCGTTTTAAGCACAAAACATGTCAAAACGAGTCATTTTGACAGTTTTGAGCCATTTGAGCCACAAAAATTGTGGCCCTCAAACATTATTCATGTAAAAAAAAAAAATATTTGATAGCTCAAAATTTTATAGCTCAAATGGCTCAAATCTGTCAAAACAACGTCGTTTTACACTCAAAATCTGTCAAAACGACGTCGTTTTAAGTGATTTGAGCCATTTGAACCACAATATTTTAAGCTACCTAGCATTGTTGTGTAAAAAATACATATTCATAAATTTAAAATTAAAAGTACATTCTTTTCGGCACACATTTTTGTTAGACATTCGTTTAAAAAAAAAAAAAATTAAAACATAGAAGAGAAACCACTTGATGTACAAATTATCTAATCTTCGGTAGTGTTGTGTTAAATCAATAGTTTTTTTTAGCTTTTATTACGTTCCAAAGATAATAGTCTCTTTTGAGAAATTTAATCTTTTTATTAGTACAATTATTATAATTTAAAAATATAATTTTTTAAAATTATTTTTTGATAGTATATTTTTTTTAAAATTCAATTGTCATAATTGTACATTTTGAATTAATAAATTTAAAAGAATGACAAAATAAAAATTCATAATATTATACTCCTTAATTTTTAAAAATAGACTAATAATTTAAAATAATAAAAAATAGAATAAGAAACTAATATTTTAAAACGAAAAATATTACTTTTACTATTTTTGGACATGCAAGTTTATGGCCTCTAATTTTTTGCTTTGTTTGGGAACTTGATTGTTTTGATAGATTATTTTAATTTTTAATTATTTTAATATGTTAAAATTTTTATATTTGAAAAGATAGTTTAATATTTTTGTAATTAAATGTGATGTTTGTAAAAAATATATATATATATAAATATAAATTTAATGTGATATTTTAACTTATTAACTATTTTAATTTTATTATTATTTTTTTAATTTTAACCTAAAAAAGTCTAATTTTAGCCTTCCCAAAACAAGACCATTGAGTAGATACACTGCCAGCTAAGCTGTATTGAAAAGAATTGCTTTCACCTTATGAAAATAAGAGAGAGAAAAATACGAGAATGTAGTGGAGGAGAAGAAGAAGAAGAAAAGGAGGACGACGAGAGTAGTGAAGTAACTTACTAGAATCAGCCATTGCAGTCTGGAGGAGAAAAGAGCTCAGAACAAGAGACACCATAAGGAAATTTGCAAGAGCAAGTTTCATCTCTCTCGCCATTCTCTCTCTCTCTCTCTCTAATTAGGTTGATGAGAAAATAGAGGACAAGTATGGCCTATATATATGGTTGGGATGGAACTCTAGACTGTAGAGATGGACTGAAGCTGAAGAGCAAGGGAGACTGAGGGTGGGGGGTATTTATAGGGTGAGAGAGATAAGGGGGTCGGTGGAGGAGGAGGATAGTATTGCCAAACTAATTAATTAAATTAATAGTGGCATACAGGCTGTCAGGAGATTTTGGTGTGGTGGGAAGTAGTTATCAACATAAACACACCTCTAATGAGGTGGAAAAAGAAGAAAAAAAAAAAAAAATCAAGACACAAGATTGGTTGTGGCAGTGGTGAGGCACATGGCATCGTTAATGTCCCAATTAGAGGTCAGCGTTCGATAGTTATAGGTCCTGTTTGATAGGGATTATTTTCAATTTATTTTAGGTTTTAGTTTAATTTAATTTATTTTGATGTGTTTAGTTTAATTTAATAATGTAATTTATAATTTTTTGTAAGTTAAAAATTAACTTATTCTTTGAGTGGGGAAAGATAAGCTTAATTTATAAGTAAAAATTAACTTATGTTTACAACTATAAGTTATAAACTGTTAGGCTATAAGTTATAATCATTTTCTCACAGCTCTACCAAACGGGACCATAGAGTTGTGGGAAAGTGATTATAACTTATAACCTAGCAGTTTATAACTTATAACTGTGAACATAAGTTGATTTTTGACTTATAAATTAAGTTTATCCTCTCCCACTCAAAGAATAAGTTGATTTTTGACTTACAAAAAACTATAAGTTGTATTGTTAAACTGAACCAAACACATCAAAATGACTTAAATTAAGCTAAAAGCTGAAATAAGCTGAAAATAAGCCCTACCAAACAGGGTCATTAAGTGGCTTGAGACAGCGTTACACAGCGATTGGTTCAGGATAGCGTTATACAACGATTGTGGACAGCGTTATACAGCAATTGTGATAGATAAAGAAGTGAAATTTACGATTTTGTGTTAAATGATTAGAGAATATAAAAAGACTTAGAGCTTTATAATTGGCTGAGGGCATAATTACATAATAATTTTTTTTAAGGGCAAAAATATATATAATTTTTCATCAAAAAAAAATTATTCTAAAATTTTAAATTTTGATTTATATCAAACAAAAAAATAAATAATATTACTATTAATCGGATATTTTTGGTCAACATAATTGCAAACAAAAATTTAATTGGACATATATTTTTTTGTCTATATTAAGGCTAAATTTGGCATAACTTAAATAATACAAAAAGTCAAAAAGTCACTATCTTATTTAAGTCACATTATCTTATTTAAATCATATCACTTCTCTAACACATCACATCAAACCCAACCCAAACCCAACCCATATAAGCCAATAAGTCAAAAAGTACACTTTTTTAGAACATCTCAAACCAAAATATTAACTATTATTATGTTTCCGTTTATTAAAGTTAACTATTTGAAAATCTTATACTAACCACCTTTTATAATATATATATATATATATGTATATATATAATTTAGAAAAATTTAACCAAAACCCTTCCATTAAACTTTTGTTCGGTGAAAATGACAACTCAATTTATTTTGCTTCATAAATTTTCTGAAGAAGAGACGCATAATTGAGTAAGAATAAATTAAAATTTCTTTTTCTTTCTTAGGCAATATTACCAATGCATATATATATATATATATATCACAGAACTCTTTTGATGAGAAACATTTTTATTTTATTTTATTTTATAAAAGTTTTAAAATGTTGTGTTTGTATATTTTTTGTTAGTTCATCTTGTATGTACTATCTTTTTTATAACAATAAAATGTTGCCGTGAATTAGAATAACATATTACTGTTTACTTCAATTTTGACGTTGTTTTTTTTTTTTTTTTTTTTTTTTTAAATTTCATAGTCAACATGGATCTTATTTGATAGATTTTGATGAGAGGATTTTAAAAATACCAATTTATTAAAAATCGACATCTAAATCAAAAATTATATTATTTTAAAATATAAAATATTAAATTACTTACTAAGTATATTTTGATAATAATAGTATGTGTTGGATTTTTTAATAAATTTTTTTTGTGCTTATCCTTAATGTTTTAAAGTTTTATTATGAGGGTGTTTTGACTAAATCTCATAAAAATTTATGATAAGTTCAACATCAAAGCCTTAATTAATATTTTTCTCAATAAATAGGATCAACTAACTTATTACAAAATCATCTTTCTATCTTATTACACAGTTTAGTTTTGAAAAAATTTATAATTGAAAATGTCTGTTTTTATGAGTATAATGATAATCCTTCTCAATAAGCAGTAGTAAATTTTATGAACTTATTTTAAGAATGTCATGTTAAAGTAGATAATATTTTTATTTCCAGACAAATAAGCAAATTAAAGTATGATTTATAAACAAAGAAAAAAATATATAAATAACATATGAACATAAAACAAGAATAGTAATGAATAAAAATAAATAAAAAATATAAGTAACTCTAAACAATATAGAGGGGCATTTATTCATAAATCCCTCTTCAACTACCTATGTTCCATTTAGTCCAAATTATTTTCTGATGTTTTAATAAGGCCAATGATGATATAATTATCAAAATACCTCTAATAATAATAAGGTGAAACGCGTATTAATGTTCACATTGTCAATCTGAACATTTGTACTATTAAATTTATTTAATGTGAATGTTCATATCACCAAAAATTTAAAGGTTTAGAAAATATTTGTAAGAGTAAAATTATTCATCAAATATCTTAAATATGAGAATTAAAATTTGGTAGGTCAAATGTTGAAAATAATAGTATTTATTGGAATATAAGAATATCTAATGAACTAATTGAGTTACAAGTACTTGAAAGATAATTTTCTAATAAATTTTTCATATAGAAATATAACAAATAATACAGATAACAAATAGAATAGATCAATATTTGATAAAACTCAATTCAGAAACTATTTCAAAATTTTGTAACGTAAATAATTTAGAGGGTACGAACTACTTGTCACGACCCAAATTCGCCCCTATAGGTTTATGTCATGACCCAAAATCGCCCCTATAGGTTTAGCATCGTAACCGGCCAGTAATCCTTGGATTACCAAAGGCCTCTAAATAGATTAACATATAGCTAGGGGCTGCGAAAGCAAATAAACAACTTACATAGTCCATAGAGCTATGCAGACATATATGAGACAGGAAATTAAAAACTTTTCATATACATATATGCATATATACAGATATGGCGTCGAAAAGTACAGTAACCTTACATAACCCAAGCCACATATACAAGATTTCAAGCGTGTTCAGACCAGACATGAACATTTTGGAAGTACAAAAGTCCCAAGGACATAAAACTCAACAGATCACAAAAAGGAACCTCTACAGGAGGCATGATAGCTAGCTGACACCAAAACTCGCCAGGCGGCATCTCGAGCACAGTCGTGGCGCTTTGCACACATCTGAGACACAGTCGGTCGCGCTTGCTCACCTACATACATATAAATAAATAGTGAGCGAAAAGCCAGTGAACAATAACAGAGTAAAGGATTTAATGAATGTTATGCATAATAGTTATAGGAAACGGTATTCAGAAGTTGTCAGAAATGGCTTCATAAACCTGTTCAGAAATCATAGTTCATAACAGATACAGATTCAGAATCATATTCATAATCAAAATTTGTAGTTAATTGTACGTGGTACATTCATTAACCCTAGCAAAGACAGTTGGCCCATAAAGGGACGGCTATAAAGGCATACAGCTGACCCATAAAGGGACGACCATAAAGGTATACAGTTGACTCACGTATACGGAGACGGTATAGTTGGCTCATGAGACGTACAGTTGGCCTATAAATGGGACGTAAGGATCCATAACAGTTGGCTCATGAGACATACAGTTAACCCATAATTGGGACGTAACAGAACAGATAACAGATATCATTTGAAGCTAAGAATGTCACGAATACATTTCAGAAACATTGAACAATCAATCATTCATACAGAAAATGTTATTTCAGAAAACAGATCATATTATATCATTCAGAAAATACTTATAATTGAACATAGCTTTACAAAGTTATTACTCACAATTGGCTTCAGGTGCAGACAAACAGAGCAGATTAATCAAATGGTTCAAGGCACGCGACCTATACGAACATAGATACAATTACACACTTGAAATACACGTTCGAATTATTCATAACTTGTTTTATTTGTTCTTGGCGTGTTTCTAGTCTTCAACCTCATTGTGGAGTCTTAATCATGGCCTAGGAATGCCTAGGATGGAATGAGAATGTAAAAATGCACTTGAAAATATTTTCCAAAATTTGCTGAAAACGGGATCCACGCTCGAGCGTAGCTTTTCTTGCTCGAGCGGACATGCAGAATGTGAAGGTTCGCTCGAGCGTGGCTTTCCTCGCTCGAGCAGACGGCAAACGTAGACAAAAGTACTGGTTGCATAATTTTCACGCTCAACGGATGCTCAATCCTCGCTCGAGTATGAGACTCAGATCCTCGCTCGCTCGAGCGTGACTTCCCTCACTCGAGCGGACTGCAAAACATATAAACTGCTAGGTATATGCATTTCACGCTCGAGCGCGACTTACGTCGCTCGAGCGGAAGTACACGTACTCAGAGTGCTCGCTTGAGCGTGAAGTCCCCCGCTTGAGCGTGGATCAAATTTCTGGAATTTCCAGCTTTGATCTTCAAGTCTAAACTCGACCTCCAAGGCATCAAACCTCATTTTTCTAGGCCAAAACTTGATAAAATACATGAAGACCCTTAAAACAACATAAATTCAAGATCAATTCAAGAAATCATGGCTCAATGGCTTGCCAATTGTACAAAAATTCAACTTGAAACTCAAGAATGATCCATGAACTAGACATGCATGAACTCCCTTGTGCTTACCCACTTTAAAGCATGATCAAACTTGATAAATTGATGGAAAACATGGTGAATTCCTAATTTACAACCATAATATGAACATGCATGTGAGAATTATGTGAAGTTCAACTCGATATGCTATGATATATGCATGCATATATGGAATTCACCTATTCAAGCTCAATCATTCTCCTAATATGAATTTTCTTTTGATCTCATGAGTTAGCTAACTTAATTATATCATCAAAAGTTTGAATTCTCACATAAACTTCCCAATTGAGTTTCAAGTAGTCTAATTCTTGAGTGATTAAGCTAATTCTCCTTAGCTACCTTCAATTCTCTAGCAAATCACTTGGGTTGAACTCAATTCTTTCTTCCTCTCTCTCTCTCTCTCCCTCTCTCTCTCTCTCTCACGTTTTTCTTCCTTGAAGAGGCTCAAATGTGTATAATGAATGCAAAGAGATGAGCTAGTAGGGTTAAAAAGGCTTATTAAGTGATAGGTAACAAGACTAATCAAATGGCATAAATTTAATCTAATTTAATCGTTCCAAATCGAATTTCAATTAAACCTTCCATAAAATTCTATAAATTCCACATAGCACATATATCAAGTCAATTTTTGAATTGGATGCCGATAAGGCCTTCAATTTACAAACAGAAACTAAAACATGAACAGGTCTTTCTACGCTAAATAGATATAAACACTATAACGCAAAGCACACATGCAAATAAATTCTGAATTCCTTCTTAATTACGGATTAGGCATAATTAAGTATGGATTAACGTTACGCAGGGATCGGGGTTGTTACAGTTTATGGTCGTAACCGGCCAGTAATCCTAAGATTACATACGGCCTCTGAAACAGAATTACAAAAATAAAGGACTAGTAGCAGCAAATATCAAAAATAAATTCGTCTAATGAGCTGTATAGACTTATATGAAGCAGAATATTTGAAACTTTATATAAACATATCCAAAATCATTCACACGTTATACCCACACATTTAATTACAGTATCATAAGTACAGCCAACAAAAACAAACAAAGTCTTATATACAAAAACAATCGGAGCTTATAACATGTGACACATCAAGAATTTCCACGTGAGGCATAATGGTTGGCTTGACAAAACGGAAGGCCTGGTCCTGCATACGTTCACCTACATATACATATATATAAACAGTGAGTTAAAGCCCAGTGAATAACATTAACGTAGAGAGATTAGTGAACGAATTTCGAACATATCATATCTATAAAATAGATTATAACAGAATCAATTCTCATATCCGAACATAATAATGGTACATCCAATAGAACATATCACATCGTCATTCAACTAGAGTAATCGGTTCTGGATACCAATTAAACACATATCACCAAAATGAAGTGGCTAATGAAATCTTGTAATCACATATATGTCATGGACCCGCATTAATATGCCGTCCCCCATGACTTGGGACTATCTATGGATGACATAATAAATTTCAAATATAGGATATTCGTTCACATAAACAAATATCATTTCAGAAATCATAAATTATCATATCACATTTAGAACATAATTCATATGAATATATCTTTACAATAACGTTACTCATAGTGGGCTTCCAGAAACGGTCAATCAATCTTCGAACATTGACCTACAAATACAAAAGTATATAACACAAACATATCTTATCATTACACACACACTTGGCCATTACGGCTTAGCTTTCTTTACATAGGTTTCTTATTCAAAGTCCATTTCTCATAATTTGTACATGTGAATCACATTCTCGGATTTGCCTTATAATTTCTAATTCAATTACTCATGTCATTTCTTAGCTTATTACCCTTTAATGACTCATAATTCATGCCTAAATATGCTTAGAAAATGATAGGAACAAAAATATATGAACACCAAATGTCTTTCAAAAATATGCTGAATTTGGCTTGGTCGCTCGAGTGGACTGCTCTGCTTGCAAAAGTAATGGATGGGTGAAAAATATGCTCGAGCCACAACTCATTCGCTTGAGCGGTCAAATAAAATACAAAGGGTTTGCTCAAGCCACCAAGTGGTCGCTCGAGCGATCTGTAAGAGACTGCAAAACTACTGGATGCTCGAAATGTTTGCTCAAAGGGCAAATTCTTTACTCAAGCGATCTGCAAAAATTTTGGATTTTCAAAACAGGGTTTTGAGCTTCCAAATGCAAATTCAAAGGCAAAACTCATGCATGGCTTGCCTCTAAAGCTTGAAAACTTTTCCAAAACATAAACATATGATTTTCACAAACTCTTTTTTCTCAAAACTCATGAATTTACCAAAATTGAGTTCAAACTTCCATGTATATAAGTTTTATAAACCCTTTTTCTCCAACACCATGGTTTTAAACAAAATTGAGCTCAAAAGCTCCATACATGAGAGAAATTCTTTTCAAAACATGAATTTAAACTTTAAAACATGATGAATTACACATGCATGTACCAAATAACTTACGATAACAACTTAGATGCTCAAAATTAACTCAACATGACAAAACTCTTCATGTTTATGCATGCATGTAAATAACTTACGATAACAACTTAGATGCTCAAAATTAACTCAACATGGCAAAACTCTTCATGTTTATGCATGCATGTAAAATCATTCTCCCAATTTTCTTCTAAGACTACATAAACATGAAATTCACTCTCAAAACTTGGCAAAATATACATGCATGTACATCTCACGCTCCAAATTCAACACAAATGATGAAACTCATGATCAAAATGATGATTTAACATTTATGTATGCTTGCATGTATGAATTACAACCTAATTCTTCATTCTAAGCTCAATTTACACATCTAAACACATAATCTTCATGTTGGTAACTTAGATTCATAAATTGGGGGTTGAATTCTTACCTAGAGTCTTGAATTACTCTTGCTCTAGTTTAATCTTGATAGACTCAAGCAAGACTTTGAATTATTCTTCAATTCCTTCCTTTCTCTCTCTAGAAATGACCTCACTATCTCTCTAAAAGCTCTCACAAGAATTTTTCACTTAGAGATGAAGAGGTTTTGAGCTCAAATGAGAGTAGATTCATATATATACATATAGTTGTGATCCTATAATACCTTAATTAGAACATTAGGCTTGCCAAACACAACTTAATTAATTAAATTGAATCAGTTTTTAATAAAATTTGTCATATGATTTTAAAAATTCCGAATAACACATTGATGTAACCAATTTCGATTTCAGATGCCAATAAGGCTTTCAATTTTTAGATCAAAGAAGAATTCCAGACAGACATTTCTACGAGTAACAGATGGAAAGCCAAATAACATATAAAATACACAATTAGCACATAATTCAATTCTAAACACTTAGTTAGCATTCTTAATTACGGAATTACAGATCGGGGTTGTTACACTACTAAAATTTTGAGAGTATAAAATATTTCAGTTTGAAATTATCTTACTAATACATAATTTTTACATATTTTGAGGGTGCGACTGCATCTATCCACACCCTACGAGACCCATCATTTGATGCACATCACTAACTAGTTATTAACTAGTGAAATATAATATCTCATTCATTTTCTATAATTTTTTTGAAAAAAGAACTTAAAATTTAGGGCATTCAGGTCATAAATCTATTTTTAAATTTGTTGGATCATTAGGTACAAGTTCTAATTTTTTTAGGTCAAAAGGACACAATTGGTCTAAAAAATAACTATCTATCTATCTGTTGAAATTCATCAAACTAGCTATCTGTTAAAATGTGACAGACGTTACTCATTTAATAACTTATTTGTTGAATATCACACATTTATCTACCTCACCAACAACTTATCCGATGACTTTTCTAGTGTTGGTGACTTTTTCCATCGACATTTTTTGGTGTGTCCTTATTACCAAACAAAATTTTACCTTTTTTTTTTTTTTTTTTTAACTAAGAAAAAAGGACGGTCTATGGGGGCATCATAGCATCCATGGGCCTAACCCCGATATAACTGGTTATCAGTCAGATTTAACTCAATCCAAAGAAAGAAACCCACCATCGGAACAAGAGAGGAATGCATCATCCCCCAACACAAGAGACAGAGTCGCGAACATAGTACAGTGTAGTTAGCTTCAACAGTTTGAAAAAACAGGACTCTAACAGTGCCCCCCGAGAATCGAGCCCTACTCACCTGTGTGGAAGGAAGACACATTTCCACTTCATCACCACCCTTGGTGGTAAACAAAATTTTACTTTACATCTAATGCCTTGTTCCTCTTTGAGATGAATTTTTCATTAATTTCTCTTAATATTTATCTTTTTTTATCATAAATTTTGATTCTACTCTTTCATTAATTTAAATTCTATTATTTTGATTTATTTTTAATTTAAATTATTTATCGTATTTTATTAGGTAAATTGACGAAAAAGAGCATTTTAGTAAGTGACTTCAGAATTGATTTGGTAATTACTAAAATATGAGTTTAAAAAGTTAAAGTACTTGAGAATAATTTTTAGACTTTTATAATAAAAAAATGTACAAAAATAAAAAAAAAAAATTGAAAGAAATCTTTAATTATTTTTAAAAATTTTAAATAATTTTTTCGATTTTTTTAACGAAAAAAATATAATGATCAAACGCACCTTTCATGGACGCAGACGCAGTTACCCGTCGCGTCAACTCCTTTTGTTTTGTAGTCAGTCAATGTTCCTGCTAAGGCCTAAAAATTGGTCCCCAAAATTCGGTTATCAATTACTTTCTGAGCGGTGATTGGTATTATTCAGCTTGTTTGGTTAGGTTTTTAAAAAAAATTTATTTTTTTATTTTTTTGTATTTTTTGTATTTTTATTGATTTTTTTAATATTTTAAATAATTTTTATTTTATTTTTTAGACATACCTAACATAAATATATTTAAAAAGTAAAAAATTATTGAAAAAAATCTTTTAAAAATTTACTAAATACCAAAAATATAAAAAAAAAAATACGAGAATTCAGTATATTTTTTGTATTTTTATGTATTTATTAATTTTTTAAAATATTTATTCACAATTTTTTTACTTTTTAGATACATTTAAGTAAGGTGCATATAAAAAAGTAAAAAAAAGTTTAAAATTTTAAAAATATTCACTAAAAATAAAAAAATACGAAAGTAAAAAAATTCAGTTTTCAAAAAACTTAATCCAAAAAACTCAAACCAAACACACTGATTAATTTTAGAGTACTAACAGTTTTAATGAGTTGGAAAATAAAATATAAAAAAAATATAAGGCCAAAACATGGGATCCACACCAATATTAGAGCTATTAGAGCTCTTAGATTAGTGGTCTAAAATATTTTCCTTACTTTTTTTTAGTCTCACTTTTTGATTAATTTAAGGGTAAATTATAATTTAACACCTGGTGATTTATCCCAAAAATACAAAACCCCCTTATAGTTTCATTTGTAACATTTAAACCCCTAGACTTTATACCATGTTATAATTTTTAACGGACGTAACAGAAGTGCACACAACGACGTCGTTTTGTGTACCGCCTGATAAAAAATAAAATAAAATAAAGAAAAAACAAGAAAGGAAGAGAGAGAGAGAGATTGCAACTAAACCCAGTTCTTTCTCAGCTCAACAATGGCTTCTCTACAATGGCGGCAATGGAGTCTCTACGGCGTCGGAAAAAGCTTCATCGTCTTCGATCACTGACAAGAGAGTGGTGGAGCCGCACAAGAAGCAGAGGACCGCTGCGTGGGCTGCGTCGCCGAATCACGGCATTGTGTTCTACGGTACATGGAAATTAGTGGACGATTTGGAGATTCTAATCAAGAGATTGAAGGCGAAGCAAGCCAAGGATGGGAAATTGAAAGGGGATAATTCGGATGTGTATTCGGACCCTGGATGGTCTAGAGAATTGGGTCCATCCTCAGAGATTTCTGATAAAAGGGTTTTCTGGGAAGAGTCTGGACATGATTATGCTTGTTTGTTAAAGAATTGGGTGTTTTGAAATCAAGAGCTGATGGAGAAAGGTCTAGAGAAGAGGCTTTTGATGGGCACATGGCCATTGGTAGGGTTTTGTATGAGCACCAGTTGTATAAAGAAGCTTTGGTGAGTTTCAAGAGAGCTTGTGAACTCCAACCCACTGATGTGAGACCACATTTTAGAGCTGGGAATTGCTTGTATGTCCTTGGAAGACATAGTGAGACAAAAGAAGAGTTTCTTTTGGTATTAGAGGCAGCCGAGGCAAGTGGAAACCAGTGGTCTTATTTGCTTCCCAAAATTCATGTCAATCTGGGAATTTCACTCGATGGCGAAGGTATGGTTATTAGTGCTTGTGAGCATTATAGAGAGGCTGCAATTCTTTGTCCAACTCATTTTAGGGCTTTGAAACTTTTGGGTAGTGCTCTTTTTGGAGTAGGTGAATATAAAGCTGCTGTGAAAGCCTTAGAAGAGACTATTTACTTGAAAGATGACTATGCCGATGCACATTGTGATTTGGCTTCTGCTTTGCATGCCATGGGTGATGATGATAATGCAGTTAAGGAGTTTCAAAAAGCCATTGTAGAGAAGCCATTGTTGAGCTGAGAAAGAACTGGGTTTGGTTGCAATCTATCTCTCTCTCTCTTTAACTTTCACTCTCACTCTCTTTCTCTCTCTTTTCCTTTCTTGTTTTTTCTTTTTTTTTATTTTATTTTTTATCAGGCGGTACACAAAACGACGTCGTTTTGTGCGCTTCTGTTACATCCGTGAAAAATTACAATATGATATAAAGTCTAGGGATTTAAGTGTTACAAATGAAACTATAAGGGGGTTCTGTGTTTTTGGGGTAAACAACAGGGGATTAAATTATAATTTATCCTTTATTTAATCAAGTTAAAATAGTTACGTTTGAAAGAAAAAAAAATTGATTTTTTTTTTTTTGATAAGATAGTTATGAAAAAAAGAATAAAATAATTATAATTTGAATGTAATATTTTGACTTATTTACTTATTTAGGCCTTGTTTGGAATACTCTGAAAAAGTCAAAAAGTCACTATCATATAGTCACATCACTTCTCTGCCACATCATTTCAAATCCAACTCATACTCAACTCATATTTCACAAAAAGTCAAAAAATGTACTTATTTAGATCATCTCAAACCATTCTTTAGTCTATTTTATCTTTTTGTATTTTTTTAGTCTTACTAAAATATAAGTTAAAAAAATTGAATAATTTTTAGACTTTTATAATAAAAAAAATGTACAAAAATAAAGAAAATTGAAAGAAATCTTTAATTATTTTTAAAAAATTTAAATAATTTTTTTGATTTTTTTAACGAAAAAAAAAATCTAATGATCAAACGCACCCTTCATGGACGCGGTTACCCATCGCGTCGGCTCCTTTTGTTTTGTAGTCAGTCAAATGTTCCAGCTAAGGCCTAAAAATTGGTTCCCAAAATTCGTTTATCAATTACTGTTTTTTAGTCTCACTTTTCAATTGATTTAGTCCGGTGAGTTTCACATGATTGAAAAAAAGATAAAAAGTCAAAAAGTTATTATTTTATTTAAGTCACATCATCTTATTTAAATCACATCACCTCTCTAACACATCACTTCAAACCCAACTCAAATCCAACCCATATTTCATAAAAAGTTAAAAAGTACACTTATTTAGTCTTCACAAACTAGGCCTAAGTCTTGTTAAGTCATAATTTAAAAAAAAAAAAAAGTAAAAAATTATTATCCTATTTAAATTATATCATCTTATTTAAGTCAACTTGTTTTGTTCTATTTTTTTAAAAACACTTTTCAAAAATTTTTACTTTATATTTTTTTGTTTTTTTTTTTTTACTTTTTTTTTATTTTTTTTTTTTTTTTTTACTTTTTTAACACCTAATATAAATACAAAAAAAAAAAAAAAATTATAAAAAAATCTTTTAAAAATTCACTAAATACCAAAAATATAAAAAAAAAAGAAATAAATACATTTTTTGTATTTTTATGTATTTATTAATTTTTAAAATATTTTTTCACAAATTTTTTACTTTTTAGATACATTTAAGTAAGTTGCATCTAAATAAATAAAAAAAATGTTTAAAAATTTAAAAATATTCACTAAAAGCGCGAAAATTAAAAAACTCAGATTTCAAAAAACTTCATCCAGAAAACTCAAACCAAAACACCGATTACTCTCTACCACATCACTAACTCCAATCCATATCCAACCCATATTTTTATAAAAAACCAAAAAGTACACTTATTTAAATCATCCTAAACCACCCTTAGTGTTGTTTGAAAAAAAAAATGACTTTTTTTATGTGGATAAGATAGTTATATAAAAAAAAAATGAAACGATTATGATTTAGATGTAATATTTTGACTTATTAACTTATTTAATTTATTTTATTTGTTTGTATTTTTTTAGTCTTATCCCAACTATAAGTTGAGGAGCCAAGATTTTTTTAGAGTGATGTTAGAGTAATTTTTTGTATGATTAATTTTTTTTTTTAAATATTAAAACTTGATACTTATCAAATATATATGAGGAATAACTTTTAAAAGTGATAAATTAAAATGTCTCAAATATTTTTCATCAATAATTTATACTTTCAACTTAGTGATATTTTGGGAAGTTAGTAAAAAGTTTATTTTTGGCTTTTTACCAAACTTTTTAGTTTTTTGAAAAGTGATTTGAGAAGTTGGTAAAAAATTGACTTTTGACTTTTTAATTTAATATTTGTTTACGGTGTCAAATCAAATTAAAATGACCAAAATACTCTTATCCAACAGAAGAATTTTATTTTTTTATTTTTTTGTCATAGACCCCAATTTATAATTTCACATTTGCATTTTTGGCACTTTTCAAATCAATTTTGTTGCGTTTTTTCCACTTACGTTTTAGAATATTTTGACAAAAACGTGACTTTTTATTTTGGTTTTCAAAACGGCACTTATTACTATTTTACCTTTAATTTTTATAAAATTAAATTTCAGTTATTTAAAAAAATCACTTTAGCACCAAATTGATTGGTGAGTTATCAACAAGTGCTATTAGAGGGTTAGCTTTAACTACAATTTGGCAATGGGGGTGATTGTTGTAGAGGTGCATAGTAGAGGAAAGGCATGGTTCTCTTTGGTCTGAAATTAAATTAAACGGTCTTGTTGGGCCTTGAGCCCCATTCTTAATCTATTTTGATAATTCAAATAATTTAATGTGTACAGTTTATCAAGTATATTATTTTTATAAAAAAATTACATTGATTGAATATTAATGATTATTTAATCAGCTTATATTTATTTCAAGGGCAATTATGATTTTCAAAATAAATCATAAATACAAATGCATACTGATTTTGTAGTTATTGATGTCCATATTAACGTGATTTTTTATAAAAAAAATAATATACTCATACATTGAACAATTTAAATTATTGAGATAAATCCAGAATTGGGTTTAGCATGACCTAATAATACCGCCCAATCTACCTCCGAACAGAAGAGGAGTTGGATCTTAGAGGAAAAGACATTCATAGAGAGAAGTTATTGGTTGGTCTTGAAGCACCTCCACGTAGTGCTCCAATGGTGCTGTAATTGGTGAGTAGACTTCATGAATTTGTATTGAATAATTAAAAATATAAAAAAATATAAAATTTTATAATTGATGACAGACACCACGTGATGTTCTAGTAGGACCAAATAATTTTCCCCATAGAGAGGACTGTAGTGGGGGTCCAACGGTGACAGCCCCATTGAATTCTGGTTGGCAATAACATATGTGAAACTAATCCGATGATGATTTGTTTTTTATATTTTTTTTCATGACCTGTCAACCATGCCCGCTGATATTAATGATGTTTTCCAAAAGTTTCCAAGGAGAACAGTTTATTTTCGGTCTACTTTATGAGTTGGCTCGTATTTTATAGACTTATGATGTAAATTATTTATAAGAAAATTAAATTCATCTGATAATTCTAATCATATTAATTCATAACATTAATTTATAAAAAAATAAATCATATTATTTGAAAGTCAGACCATCTATTTTTTATGAAACAAATATAACAAATTAACGTGACTACAGTAATCGGATATCAATTTGATTTTTTGTAATGAATAATCTATTTATATTGTGATTTAAAAAATAAATTATTAAAATGAAACTCATAATGGATTTTCCGAAGCTAACCAATAGATTGGAAACAAACTGTTTCTCTTATATTTATGTGGTGGTGTTGGTAGTGGAAAAAAAAATCTATGATAATCTTGAAATAAGTTTACGTGACATTTTAATTTGAGTTTTACTAATTAGCATCATTCAATATTTTTGTTCTGAGTTTTAAGAAATAATATAATAATTATCAGTCATGCTAAAGACTTCTAATTTGTTCTAACCCACCATTAATGAGGTGAAAAAAAAAAAAACACAACACACACTGTGACAGTGGGTCACCCATTGCCACAGATGGCACTAATTAATACTCTCTCATTTTCCAATAATTATTTTGTGATAATCAGAAAAATCACATGTTATTAGATTGACCAAAAATTAATTTCAAAATAATAATAAAATTATAATTTTATTTTTTAATATTCATAAATTGTATTATTAATTTATAAATAATTTTTCAAACATTCACTTAAATGAAATTTTCCCTATAAAATATTGCTCCAACATTATCAAGTACCTTCTCCGTTTGAAAGGTAGATGAAAATTCAAGACCAAGGTAAGGACACCTCATCACTGTGTATGGGAGCTGAATGACTGTAGACCATTTTAGAAAGAATGATATTACACGTATCGATTAGTATATTAATAGATGATATAATATAATTTTTAAAACATTAAAATTTTATACTTTATATAATAAGTGAGATTCAAAATTTTAAAATTATAATACCATAACATCTATTAATATATAAATTGATATACTAATTAATCCGTATAGCATCACTATTTTAGAAGCTAGTGACTGGGAGATATATTTCATGAATTGGGGGTGCCACGTACGAATGAGTAGGCCCGGTTCTTTGGCACTTAATGCGTGCAATGCCACGTGATCTGTTGGGATTATAAAATTACAATTATAGCCTTACACCAACCATGTGAACGCTTGTTAGAGCATCTCGTAGAGGTGCATGAATTATGTTTTTCAAATAATTAAATTAAAATTTGTCCATTTAATAAACGAATTGAAATAAATACAAGATAAATAAATAAACTTGGCTAATCTATTTACTTTATTATTGATTTTTTTTTCCTCTCAATAGATAATGAAGATAGTGGTGGTAAAGGGTGACCATAGTGATGGTAGACATGGTAAAGTGACTATGATGTCACATCATTTTAATAATATTTTTAAAATAAATTTTCAATGTGAATCAGTTTTTTTTTATTTTTTTATTTTAGACCAAGACAATTTGAGCCTAATAAATAAATATCCAGTGGTGAGATTGGTGTTTTTGCCTGGATCACGTCCCAGATTCCCAACTGAAGCAATGGGCCTACCTGAAATTGGGCTCGAAGTGTTTCATCAAATTGGGCCTAAGCCTAGACAACACAAAAATGCCCAACCTCTACTTTAATTGGTTCACCAAAAACAAAAAAAAAAAACAACAAAAATGTTACCAAAGCCCAAATCGACAAGCATATAATATTAATGAATGCATGATCCAAGCGATGTGGGCCCTTAGGCAAAAATTTTTAATAAGACCTATCAATTTTAATTAATTTTTTTGCTAATTTATAAAAACACACAAGCAGCATAATTGAAGGGCGTAGGGAAAATACTAATGATATAGTAATAAGTGATCATATTTGGGTATCGTATTTAAATATCATATGATATAGTTCCTCATATAACACGAACCATATCATGTGATGGGCACCACAAAAGATAAATTTTAATACATTCTAGATAAAATTTGAGACTTATGAGTCGATATAGCTAGTGCCATTATAAAAAAGAAAAAAAAAAAATTTGTGATACATAAAAGGAAAGATTATACAGAATTATCATATAAAATTGTGTATCTTATTGTGATAGTTTTATTTAGAAACATAACATTCATCATTATGAATATAATATTTCAAAATTTGCTTTTGTATGAAAATTTGTTTTCCAAATTTTTTATTTTTTAAATTTGGAAAAGAAGTATTCACATTTAGGTGGATATAAGACTTGAAGTTTAACTAAAGTTGGATTCTATCCTTGGACAGTTTTCAACTTTTGTTTGGTAATTACACCAATTAATCAATAATTTTCTTTTTCTAAATTTGTTTTTGTCTGACAACAAAGGTTGGTTTGGTAGCTTTGATCTAAAGTCACCAGACAAAGGACACAATTCAAAGTCTATGATTTCAACTCTTTTGAGAGATTTGATTAGATTACTACCTTAGATTTTTTGGCATTTTGGAGAAAAAGCCCATTTATGATACCCCACTCTCCACCTAATTAAACCCACCCTAAACTTCAATGGACCCATCAGACTCCTCACCTTTGAAAGAATCAAAATGTTGAAAATTCTAATTTTTCTTTATTTTTTGGTTATACTGTAAATTAAATCAAATGACTACAAAGTTTTGAGTGTGAGAGCAAAAGTGTGAGATTTAAATTGTGAATTTTAAATGTTTTTTTTAGAGCCATGCACATGTGCCCTGAGGAAAAATAATTTAATCTTGATAGAGGGAGAAAAGCAAAAATAAATAAATAAACAATGAAAAAAAAAAAAATCTCCGGTACATAAGGCTGTTAAAAATAAATAAATAAAATGCCAACCAAAATAATATTTAAATGCTCTTTATATTCTAATATATTGAGTATTAAAATGCTACATCTCGCCGACACCAAATCTACTATGTTCCTCCTCCTCTGTCTCTCGCCGTAGTTTTCACCACCATCTCGCCGCTAGATCTGCTTCGGATCTAGATGTTTCCACAAATCTGACACTTTCTTCGAGTATGATGCTGTGTTTTCTAGTTTTTTTCTTTTTTATTTTATTTTTTATTTTTTTTTGGGATTGTTCTATGGTATTTTGCTTTGGCTTATCCATTTTGTGGTTTTAACCTATGATCTATATCAGATATATTCTATGGCCAATGATTTTGACTTCTGCTTTGTAGTACGAGCACGAGCATGAGCATGAGTTGTATGCTTGAATTTTTCATAATTTTTACTCCTATGTGCTTTTGATCTGATTTTTTTTTTACTTGGTGTAAGTTTATTTGTTAAATGAATTTCTCCCTATAAATGCCGTTTGACTTTTGTAATGAAAATTTCTTTTTGATTTAAAAATAAAAATAAAAAATTTGCCACACAGTTCAATAAAAATAGAAGGAAAAACATTTATAAAGCATTCTCTATCACCTCTCTACGTTTATTCTTGATGTAGAATTTTATAAATTCCTATAATATCCTTAAAGTGTCTTATAAAAAGCTTATTTATAATTTTATAACAATGGAGTGTTTGGGAAGTAAAAAATTGATATTTTTTTGATTAAAATTTATAAAAAGACAAAATCAATTAAAGTAATTAATAAAATAAAATATCATATTAAATCTATAATCATTTTATATTTTCTCTTACAAACATCATATTAAATTATAAAAAAATTAAAAAAAATTCAAACATAAATATTTTAACATATTAAAATAATCAAAATAATCTAACTTTCCCAAAGTCTAATTTTATGGATAGTGGTTTGAACTGGGCGCCATTATCCTCCGCCGTCTGCGCCCAAAAGTCCCAACGCATTTATCACCAACCTATCATTCTTGTCTGACATGTTTTAAACACAATCGTCACAAATGTTTGGTTCTACCCTATACATAATTTGACGAATGTAATTACTAATTGGATTAGTTTTTTAGAACTGATTGCCAAGTGTTTTAGAAAGATATAGAGATTAGACTTTTTTTATTTCTTTATTTTATGAATATTAAAATCAATCATAGAATTAAATGTAGAATTTACATAAGAGATTGCATATTCTAATTATGTGACCAATTTTCTGTATTTCTAGATTTTTTTTATTATTCTAGTTAATCATAATTTATAACCCTCATATATAAAATTATGAGTTTGTTTTTAAATGATGGATCTGTGGGGATATATTTTCTGAGTACTAACACGTGGCAAGGTGACGCCGACATGTCAGCCGAGGTGCCACGTGTCCTGGTTGTGATACTGAGGTGATCTCGGCAAAGTCGAGATTATCTCCGAAAATATCAAAATTTGAGATAAGTGGACAAGGGACAAGAGTCCTAGAATGAAAAGGGAACTCAACCTGGATGAGGGACAAGAGTCCTAGAATGAGAGAAAACTTCAGTTTGTATTAAAATAAGACTCTTAGAGAGTTTATCTTAATCTTACTGGGAGTCCAAGATTAACAGTAATTCTGAATCCATAGACGTTAGGCTTCTATTGGGACTAGGTTTATGTTGGCTATAAAAGATAGGCACCCCCATGGGTCTAAGGTATGCTTTTGATATTCAAGCTGTGAGTTTAGCACTTAATTTATCTTTGAGAGATATACTGACTTGATCGTCGGAGTGCCCCCGGGTGGACGAACCACCACGGGCTTCTTATATTTCTGTTGCAGGTTAGCCAGGTGCCATCTATTCTGCCGGTGCTCTCCAGCTGGTTACTAAGCGAGCAGTGTGGTCAAAAAATCAGCCACACAATTTGGCGTCGTCTGTGGGAAAGAAAGAAGAATAGATGGCCAATGAAAGAAAGAAGAATAGATGGCCAATGACGGACAGAAGGATCAGACTGGAGACAACGCTCCTGCTGGGAATGTGAGACCTATCAACCTCGACGTTGAAGGAGACAACCGCAATACAGAAACTCGTGACCAGAGTCACGGAGTGAAAGACGCCGACCAGGAAGGTGACGCACCAAAGACAACAGATCGAAACGGATACTACAACGAAGATGACTTCCAAGTATGGAAGGATAGATACCTGCGGAGGAACGAAGACCCTTCCAGAAAGGATGCAAAGATAGGGGGCATAAGCGCTCCCAAGGAGATAACATTCAAGTATAGAAGAACTCATCCTGAGTGAGCAGATCCCAGATTCCAGATCCTAGATCCCGGATCCGAGAAGACATGATCTCAGCCTAGACAAGTAGGCCCGAGAAGACAAGAGCTCAGCCTAAGTGAGCAGATCCCAGATTCCAGATCCCGGATCCTAGAAGACATGATCTCGGCCTAGATGAGTAGGTCCGAGAAGAGGAGAGCTCAACCTGAGTGAGCAGATCCAAGATTCTAGCAGACAAGATCTCGGCACTTAAGTCCGAAAAGAGAAGAGCTCAGTGAGCAAATCTCAGATCCCAGAAGATAAAAAAGAAAACACACAAGGTTGGACTGCAGTTAGCCAGGTTGAAGACCTTTTATAAGGTTCGCAAAGGAGTATGTGGAAGCCATGCAGGGGGCAGAGAGAAGAAGAATATGTTTACCACTTGTTGAAATTTGTAGCAATTTACAAATTAGTTAAACCGAGATGATGTTTACCACTTGTTGAAATTTGTAGTAATTTACAAGTTGGTTAAACCGATATGATGTTTACCACTTGTTGAAATTTGTAGCAATTTACAAGTTGGTTAAACCGAGATGATGTTTACCACTTGTTGAAATTTGTAGCAATTTAGAAGTTGGTTAAACCGATATGATGTTTACCACTTCTTGAAATTTGTAGCAATTTACAAGTTGGTTAAACCGAGATGATGTTTACCACTTGTTAAAATTTGTAGCAATTTACAAGTTGGTTAAATCGAGATGATGTTTACCACTTGTTGAAATTCTGTGTGAATTTACAAGTTGAAGTTAAATCCAAGTCATATTTAACACTTGTTGAAATTCTGTGTAAATTTACAAGTTGAAGTTAAATCCAAGTCATATTTAACACTTGTTGAAATTCTGTGTGAATTTACAAGTTGAAGTTAAACCGATGTGATATTTAACACTTGTTGAAATTTTGTGTGAATTTACAAGTTGAAGTTAAACCGAGGTCATGTTTAACATTTGTTGAAATTCTGTGTGAAATTACAAGTTGAAGTTAAACCGATGTCATGTTTAACACTTGTTGAAATTCTGTGTGAATTTACAAGTTGAAGTTAAACCGATGTGATATTTAACACTTGTTGAAATTCTATGTGAATTTATAAGTTAAAGTTAAACCGATGTGATATTTAACACTTGTTGAAATTCTGTGTGAATTTACAAGTTGAAATTAAACCGAGATGATGTTTAACACTTGTTGAAATTCTGTGTGAATTTACAAGTTGAAATTAAACCGAGGTCATATTTAACACTTGTTGAAATTCTGTGTGAATTTACAAGTTGAAGTTAAACCGAGGTCGTATCGGAAGAAGATTGGTTTAAACACTTGTTGAAATTCTGTGTGAATTTACAAGTTATAGTTAAACCGAGGTTGTGATAAAGGAAGGTGGTTTAACACTTGTTGAAATTTTGAGAAAAATTTACAAGCTGAAGTTCAACCGAGGTTATGATAAAGGATGATGGTTAAACACTTGTTGAAATTTTTGAAAAAAATTTACAAGTTAAAGTCAAGCTCAAGCAATATCTGCGTACTTACCGAGACTACCAGGTTGTCAAAACTTGAAATATGGAAAACTGAAGTCTTGATAGAAGACATTGAGAAAGTGACAAGTCCTAAGCAATACTTGTGAAAATATTTGTTACAATATTTTCAAGTGTTAGGACAAGGCTGAGATGAGCAAGATTAGAAGTTATGACAGAGGTATTTTACCCGAAGAGATTGCATAGTCAAGGTGTACTTTGAAGACATGCAAATTATTCTAAGTATAGAATCATACAACAGCAGAAAAAAGAAGAAATGCATTCAAAGAAGAAATCAGAGAAATGCATTTAAAGAAGAAAGAAGGCACTTCGGCCTGAATATTGAAAAATAAATTATTCAAACTACAAAAAATGGCACGTCAGCCAGATTAAAAGCATACAAAGACAGACAAAGTACAAGGTGCAAGGTACAAGGAGTAAAAAAAGGAAACAAAACTACTCGGCATCAATGGCAGGATATAGAAGACAGTTGGAAAGACTTCTCAACAGCCTTCTCGGCCTCGAGCTCAGCATCGATCTCCCAAAGAGTTTGATCAAGGCTCTTCTCGGCGATTGGCACCTCAGAGTTTGAAGGCAAGGATTGAAAGCAAGAATCTGGAAAAAGACACGGAAAATAAAAACAAGAATGTAATTCGTAATCAAGAATGGTGATGAAGCTATCAGGAAATCAAAACAAAAAGATTGCACAGGTGTGTCAAGCCAAGAACAGTGGCAGAAATCAACAGATGTGTGAACAGTGTGTATTCAAGAAGATGATTTGGAAACAACGGGTAAAACAGCAATGATGATTAACAATGAAGCAGAGCTTTTTGGAAAGCAACAAGAAATAAAACCAAGAGGAACAGTGGCTTACCAGAAAAGAGGGAAGTCGGAATGAGAATTGCCGAAGTCTGACGACAATGACAGAATGACGTAAGCTTCACCGGAGGAAAGGAACGAAGACAGTTGCAGAAGCTTGAAAGCTTGGAACAATGACGGATTTAAGCAAAAGAGCTGAAAAGAGAAAAAGCCAGAGGATTGAATGAAAAAAGAGAAAAATAGTCAAGAAGACGACAAAGTTCAAGAATAAAGCCAAGTGCATAGGCACTAAGTAAGTATGTGAAGAACAAGAAAATAATGACCCAGATACGATGCTAACAACAGAAAGCAGATATGACAAGAACAGTGCCAGGCATTCAAACAATTCAAAACTTGAAGATAGACAAAAATAGAAGGCAACAGATGGCAAGTAAACAGATTCAGAAGAGTTATGAAAGATTGAGCTTAATAGCAAGTAAAGAGTTTATGAAACCTACCAAGTGAAATGAATGTCGATATGAAAATCTCCTGAGTCAAATAGATGACTGGAAATCGGGAACTCACCAGAGAGTGTGAGTGGAGCAATTGCAAAGCTCTTGGAGTTTACAAATTAATGGAACCAAAACCTCGGTTAGGAGGTGCGATTTCAAGCAGCTTGGAAAGCGTGAAACTTGATTCTTGACACCAGTGGACAGTAAAGTCCAGGGAATTTGAGGTCGGCGAGTTTGATCTCGACAGAGGGGCACAGATGAACGAACAGTGTAGGTTCCATCACTTCAGAATGTCGAGGTAATAGAACTTAGGGGACAGTTGTGGGGATATATTTGCTGAGTACCAAAACGTGGCAAGGTGACGCCGACGTGTCAGCCGAGGTGCCACATGTCCTGGTTGTGACGCCGAGGTGATCTCGGCAAAACCGAGGTTATCTCCGAAGATATCGGAATCCGAGATAAGTGGACAAGGGACAAGAGTCCTAAAATGAAAAGGGAACTCAACCTGGATGAGGGACAAGAGTCCTAGAATGAAAAGGGAACTCAACCTGGATGAGGGACAAGAGTCCTAGAATGAGAGAAGACTTTAGTTTGTATTAAGATAAGACTCTTAAAGAGTTTATCTTAATCTTACTGGGAGTCCAAGATTAGTAGTAATCCTGAGTCTATAGAAGTTAGGCTTCTATTGGGACTAGGTTTATGTTGGCTATAAAAGAGAGGCACCCTCATGGGTCTAAGGTATGCTTTTGATACTCAAGCTTGTGAGTTTAGCACTTGATTTATCTTTGAGAGATATACTGACTTGATCGTCGGAGTGCCCCCGGGTAGATGAACTACCGCGGGATTCTTATATTTCTGTTGCAGGTTAGCCAGGTGCCATCTAGTCTGTCGGTGCTCTTCAGCTGGTTACTAAGCAGGCAGTGTGGTCAGAAAATCACCGACACAAGATCAATTATTAAAATAATTATTTCTCACTTCTCGTTGAGCCAATCTCACGGCTTTAGCCCATTAATAATTCAATGAGTAAGTTTATGTGCATAGAAACTAAATACATAAACATTTTCACAAGGGGTGGGTCTTACATGTGTTGTGCTCTTCACATTACTATAATTCAATACATGTATCTGCTAATTAGTCGGGTTTACACCTCTTGACAACAAATAAAAATAAGAACCACCACTTTGCTGTCGTTTGGTATTTACTATTTTTTATTAAATATATTTTTGTATTTGTTTTAAAACAAAAGAGGTGGATATAACGGTTCTTGTTAATAGTTGGAGATAGTAGTTGGAGATGGTTTTCAACAAGAATAGTGGCCAAAGGTGGTGTTAATTGTTGGAGATAGTAATCAGAGATGGTTTTTGTGCGGGGGGTTCTTTCTGCACTATGAAAAAAGGTAGAGCTTCGTGGAAGAACAACATACTCCGGGAAGCAAAGTCAACACAAGTAACAAATGGTAAGGTTGCCTGATCGAGGTTTGGTTAGAAACCCTTCCGATGGTAAAGTCGGGGACTAGGAGAGAAGAAGAAAAAATGATGCAAAGAGAGTGTACGTATTGTATGTATGGATTTCGGATCCTCTGAGGGTGAATAGTGCTCACTTTTTATTAAAAAAAGGTTGCATGCCCTCTAAGACTTCTCTCTCTGTCATTTGTCATGTTTGTCTTGTTTGTTTATGGTTGTCTCCCATTGGAGAAGAATGACCACTCCGCCTGACACTCAGGTGTGCAGGTCTATCGTGTGTACGCCTTGTCCATTTGCGCCTCCACATCTCCACATTCTGTTCAGACAGAGGGAGAAGAGCAAAGTTATTTGTCTATTGTGAGCTCAAGAAAAATCTTCGAAGTGTTGGCCTTCTCCAAGTTCATCCACTTCGGAGTGGTTGTCCAACTTAGAGGTCCAATATGTTGCTTGACCGACTTTGAAGTGAGCATTGCTTGTCAAACCGAGCATAGTATCTTGCTAGCGTCGGCATGGGCCTAATACTAGTTGAGCTACCTTACTTGCCTTGCTTTGAAGCAAGTATTTTGTCATTGGGCTGAGCTCCAAGCTTGCCTCACTTCGGTGTAGATCTAGTGTTGGGTGGAGTTCCAAGACTTAGTTGATTTTATCGCACTTCAATTTTCAATAAGAAATAGCAGCCAAAGGTGGTTTTACCATTACTAGAAGATGACTGGTGATGACCGAAGATAGGTGACTAAAAGTAGTAACCCACAATTGGAGATAGTGATTAGAAATGGTTACTAACTATCTGTGACAACCCTCACTACTGTTTACTGATAACACCACTGATTAGTGCTAATCTATGATTAAGCATGTTAATTGAATGAAATTTCTGAACTGATTGATTGAGTGTATTAGTTTAATTTTGTGTCTATCTGTTTGACTGCTAAATTATCTATTCATGTTTTATGTTTGAAAGTGCAAATTGAAGGCCTTATCGGCGGTTGAATCTGAAATTGATTAGTATTTTATGCTAATTAGAATTAATGTGATTTTATGATATATTTAATTCAAATGTGTTTTGGTATGATTAAATTAGATTAAATATTGATAAATTATAAGAGTTGGACTTATTTTCACATTTTCCACTTAGTGGACTTATCTAGGCAACCCCTCTCCACTTCATACATGTTGATACAACATTTCTTCAGCCCATTTCCTTGACAAAACCAACTAGGAAGAGAGAATTAGAGAGAAGAAAGTAATTTCAACAAAATTGGCTTGGAGGCTTAGGAAAATTGAAGAATCCTTTGTATATTGAGCTTCTACACTTGAAATTGAGGACCTAAGATAGGATATTCATCATTTAATTTGTGAATCCAAGTTCTTTCTTGCATGGTTCATGGAAGTCTAGTGAGTTAAGTCTAGAATTGGCTTATTGTGTTGAATTATGAGTTAATCCATGCATGCATGTACATATTGTGAAGTTTTGAGGTTGTAGTTCATAAATTCCACATGCATGTTCATATTTTGAGCTTAGTCCATGAATTCATCTTGTTTTTGAGGCAATTGAGCTCATTTGAGCAAGTAATCGAAGCTTTGAATTTAATTGAATGCATGCATGTTGCATTTGAAGTTGTTCTTGAAGTTTGGTTTGAAATTGGGTTTAATTGAACTACCTTTGGGCTTTGATTTCTCAAATTGATCTTTGAAACATGTAATATTATGGGTTTTGAAGTGTTTTCCAGAAAATTAGCCCAAAAGGATCGAAATTTATGCTTTAAAGTTGATTTTGAGCTTGAGGTTCAAATCTAGAATTTCCAGATTTTGGACCCACGCTCGAACGAGGAACTCCACGCTCGAGCGTACAATCTGAGATCATGTTGTCCGCTTGAGCGAGGAAAGTGACGCTCGAGCGTGAAATGCGTGTATCCAGTACTTTGCATGAGTTTACAGTCTGCTCGAGCGAGAGAGTTCATGCTCGAGCGAGGACTTGTGTCTCACGCTCGAGTGGGGGTCGAGCGTCCGTCGAGCGTGAATTTTGAGCATCCAGTATTTTTACTGTAGCTTGCAGTCCGCTCAAGCGACGGAAGTCACGGTCGAGTGGAGATTCTTTGTCTGCATGTCCGCTCGAGCGTAGAAAGCCATGCTCGAGCGAGACCCCTGTTTTCTAAAAATTTTGAAAAGTGTTTTAAAGTGTATCTTTGTATCCTCATTCCATTTTAGGCATTCCTAGGCCTAGTTTGAGGCATCTTAATGAGGGTAATGCTATAGAACCACACCGAGTCAAGATAGGGACTAAGTTATTGTTCCCCAAATGTGTAACTTAGTGCGTGTTCATCCTGTACCTATGTAGGGTTGGCATCCGGAGACGCGTACTAGCTTATCTGTAGCCCAGAACTCTGTGAGTAACATTGTTGTAAAGATATATTCAAACGTGAATATTTGCTAAATGATTAACTGTACTGTCTCTCTGAAATGGTATGTCTTACTGAATGAATGCTTGTCCTATTTGTGAACTGTATTCGTGGCATCTATAGCAATTTCTTTATTCTTGTCTTGCATCGCCATCAGAAATCTCTGTCGGTTCCCATGTTTGGAACCACTATTGTTTACTGATATGATGGCCATCAACTGACTGTTCGGTCTGTTAAGACCTACTGTACTGTTTGCTATTGGATGTACCACTTTATGACTGCTATGATTGAATAACTGTTATACTGATAAATGACTGTTTTCAATACTGAAAGGACATTCATTCTTAACCTCTTTACGCATATGTTATTCACTAGGTTTTAGCTCACTGTTTATATATATATGTAAGTGTCCAGGCACCGGACCGGAGCTAGGAGCGTTAGGTTAGACTCCCCTTTTGTCAAGCCAACCTTTGTGCCTTACTTCGAAGTTCCAGATCTGTTTAAGCTAAGGCTGTTCTTGGGGTGTCTCAGATTCACCCTAACTGTCTCTGTTATGTATAGACTGAGTGATCTTTTGTTCTGCACTGTTATGGTGGGGATTTGGTCCCTAACCTGTATGCCTGTAAATGATGTATGTATATATTGTTTTTGTTCTGAATGTATATATGTTATGAAAAGTCTTTTTGCATACAGACTGTCACAACTCATTGGACATCTTTTAATTACTGTTTTGGCTTCTGCCAACCCCTGTACTCTGTATTACTATTTTACTATTAAGTAGGGCTTCGATAATCATCGGATTACTGGCCAGTTACGGTGCTAAACCCATAGGGGCGGGTTTGGGTCGTGACAGAGTGGTATCAGAGCGTTATTAAACCACGAGTTATACCGCACACACGTGTCCAAATGAGCTATAGGATGTCCTAGAAAAGTAGTAGGGCATTGCATGTGCATGAAAAGTGTGTGTGGACATGACATGATTATATGTGCTAATGTGTTAACATGTTTAAAGTATGCAACTTCCTATGTTTATTATTACTATGTTGCATATAGTAAAATGGATAACGCAAGAACTGCCGATGAAACTGAATCATCTGATGCCAGAATGGCAAGGCTTGAAAGAACAGTTGAACTGCTAACTGAAGGTTTAAGGCAACAACAACAACAGAACCAACAGCCCCCACCCCCTCTAGTACAGCCGGAATAAAATGTGAATGATGACATCAATGCTCTAACACAGAAGTTTAGTAAGATGAAACCGCCATCATTTCAGGGAGGCCTTAAACCATTGAAGGCTGAAGCATGGGTGCTAGAAACTGAAAAATTATTTGAAGTCTTTCTGTGTTCTGAAGCACACAAACTGCTACGGGCTACCTTCACCTTACAAGAAGAGGCCAGAAGGTGGTGGATGCTGGTCCGCGACACCAATACTGCTATGAATTGGGCTCAATTTAAGGGAGCCTTCTTTGAGAAATACTTCCCACAGTGTGTCAGAGACCGCAAGGTAACCGAGTTTGAACAGTTGAGACAAGGTACCATGTCCGTGGCTAAGTATGAGTCAAAGTTTACTAAACTCGCCAGATATGCACCGTACATGGTGGATACCGACTACAAAAAGGCCAGAAAGTTTGAAGGTGACCTTAATGTTGAAATCCTTGACAGAATAAATGTTCTGAAACTGCTTAAGTATGTGGATGTTCTTGACCGAGCGATAGTGGCTGAGTCAAACATCAAGGCACTGAAACAGAATGAAGTACCAGCAACTGAATGGCGTGGTAAGAGACGGGGTTTTAAATTTAAGAAAGGCCGGAATAGCCCCTTGAACAAAAAACAAAATACGGGGTCAACAACCAGTTCCAGCCAAGGAAATAGTTCCATATCGCCATGTTCTAAATGTGGTAAGAAGCATAAAGGGGTTTGTTATAAAATTTCAGGTACTTGTTATAGGTGTGGCAAGGTGGGCCACATGGTTAAAGATTACCCTTCCACTCCTTCGGGCAATAGTAAAGCTGCAACCAGCGCCGCAGCATCAACCTAACCCTAAAGCCAGTGGAAAGGAGCCTATGAGGCAAGGCCGAGTGTTCGCACTTGTACCAGGAGACGTACAGAATACCGAGACCGTTGTGTCAGGTATACTCTCAATTTGTGCTCAAAATGCATATGTTTTGATTGATTCGGGGTCTACACATTCATATGTATCGCATGCTTTTTTGCGAAAATTGAATAGACCGTTGGAACCCATGAATTACTTGTTAGCTATATCTTTACCTGTTAGGGGATCCATGACTTGTACTTATATGTACCCTGCATGTGAGATTATTGTTGAAGATGCGCATTTATATATTGATTTATTGCCATTGAACATTGACCATTTTGATGTCATATTGGGAATGGACTGGTTAACAAAATATCATGCCACCATAGACTGTGTAACAAAACAAGTTGTTTTCCGTCCACCTGGATTGCCTGAATTCATGTTTAATGGAGTTGGAGTAGTACCTCCCCCATATCTGATTTCATCCATAAAAGCTTTTAAACTGATTAGAAAGGGGTGTAAGGGGTATCTATGTTCTGTATTGATTGTACCTACTGATACTAGAACTGATGTGAACAGTATTCCTATGGTCAGAGAATTCCCAAATGTTTTTCTAGATGATTTGCCAGGGGATTTGATTGATAGAGAGATTGAGTTCACCATTGATGTGATTCCGGGTACATAGCCAGTATCTAAAGCTCCTTACAGAATGGCACCGACTGAATTGAAAGAGTTGAAAGTTCAGTTGCAAAAATTGTTAGATAAGAAGTTCATCAGGCCCCCAGTACTTCACCGTGGGACGCGCTAGTCTTATTTGTGAAAAAGAAAGACGGCTCATTGAGACTCTGCATTGACTACCGCGAACTGAACAAGATAACAGTGAAAAATAAATATCCATTGCCTCGAATTGATGATTTATTTGACCAGTTACAGGGTGCCCAAGTGTTCTCCAAAATTGACCTTAGATCTGGATACCACCAATTGAAAGTCAAGATAGGGGACATCGAAAAGACTGCCTTTCGAACGAGGTACGGACATTATGAATTCTTAGTTATGCCTTTCGGAGTTACCAATGCGCCTGCTGCATTTATGGACCTTATGAACAGAATTTTCAAGCCATACCTTGATGACTTTATTGTTGTGTTCATAGATGACATTTTGATTTACTCTAAAAGCACAGAAGAACATGAACATCATTTGAGAATTGCTTTGCAGACCCTAAGAGAACAGAAACTTTATGCAAAACTAACTAAATGTGAATTTTGGCTAGACAGTGTGATGTTTTTAGGACATGTGATCAGTAAGGATGGTATTACAGTTGACCTACAGAAAATTGAAGCAGTAATGAACTGGCCTAGACCGACAAATGTTACCGAAGTCCGAAGTTTTCTAGGCTTAGCCGGGTATTACAGAAGGTTTGTCAAAGATTTCTCCAAAATTGCCCTACCATTGACACAGTTGACTCAAAAGGGGATATCATTTGACTGGACCGATCAAAGGGAATTAGCTTTTCAAGAGTTGAAAACTCGATTAGTGACTGCACCGGTTCTCACCTTACCCTCAAGTACAGATGGTTATACTGTATATAGTGATGCTTCTTATAAGGGTTTGGGATGTGTTTTAATGCAGAATGGTAAAGTGATTGCGTATGTTTCTTGACAATTGAGACCACATGAAAAGAACTACCCAACCCATGACCTGGAACTTGCTGCAGTAGTGTTTGCACTAAAAATTTGGCGTCACTACCTTTATGGGGCGACATGTGAGGTATATACAAATCACAAGAGTTTGAAATACTTCTTCACATAGAAAGAACTGAACATGAGGCAGCGAAGATGGTTAGAACTGATAAAAGATTACGATCTGCAAATTCTGTACCATCCAGGAAAAGCTAACACCGTTGCTGATGCACTGAGCAGGAAATCGATTGGAAATTTAGCCTGTTTACTCACCGAGCAGAAAGAATTGCTTTATGACCTTGAAAGATTTGAAGTTGAAATCATTTTGCGTGAACAAGGTGGAACAATAGCTGCTATTTCTGCTCAACCAGCACTGATTGAGGAGATTAAAGAGAAACAGCAACAGGATGACTTCTTGAAGAAGATCATCGAAGAACGAAAATCCAAACCGCGGCCGGATTTCAAATTTGAGAATAATGTGTTGAAATTTCAGGAAAGATTGTGTGTACCGGGTGATTCTGAACTAAAAAAAAGAATTCTGCAAGAAGGCCACAATTCGAAATTGTCTATCTATCTAAGAAGTACGAAAATGTACTAAGACTGAAAACTGAATTTCTGGTGGCCGGGAATGAAGAAAGAAATTGCTAATTTTGTGTCGAAATGTCTTCATTGCCAATAAGTCAAAGCCGAACATCAATGACCCGCAGGCTTACTGCAATCCTTACCTATACCGGAGTGGAAATGGGAACATATCACTACGGATTTTATTGTTGGTTTACCTCGCTCCAGTAAAGGTATGGATTCAATTTGGGTTATTGTTGATAGACTGACTAAATGTGCTCATTTCTTACCTGTCAAAACAATTTATAATGCGGACAAATTGGCTATAATCTATATTGATGAGATTGTTAGATTGCATGGAGTGTCTATGTCTATTGTTTCTGATAAGGACTCGAAGTTTACATCGAGATTTTGGCAAAGCCTACAGACAGCATTGGGTACTGAATTGAAACTGAGTAGTGCCTACCATCCTCAAACAGATGGCCAGTCAGAAAGAACCATCTAGACTCTGGAGGATTTACAGAGAATGTGTGTTCTTGATTTCCAAGGAAATTGGGAAAGTCATTTGCCTTTAGCTGAATTTGCCTACAATAACAGTTTTCACTCAAGCATTGGTATGGCGCCTTTCGAGGCTTTGTATGGCACAAAATGTCGATCTCTGATTTGCTGGGCAGAAGTTGGAGATAGGCCTTTGCTCGGGCCCGAAATTGTATATGAAACCACTGAAAAGGTGAAACTAATTCAACAGAGACTGAAAACCGCACAAAGCTGACAGAAAAGTTATGCGGATGTCCGAAGGCGAGACAGAGAGTATGAAGTGGGTGAGCATGTTTTTGTTAAAGTGACACCGATGAAAGGGCAGGCCCGTTTTGGGGTAAAAGGCAAGTTAGCGCCGAGGTTTGTCGGACCGTACGAGATTATTGAGAAAATCGATCCGGTGGCATATCAAGTAGCGCTTCCTCCTGAAATGGAGCATATGCATAACGTGTTCCATATTTCAATGTTGAAGGATTACCTCCGGGACCCTTTCCATGTAATTGAGCCTACCCGTGTAGTGCTTAGTGATGACTACACCTATGAAGAATGGCTTATTCAGATTGTAAACAGACGGATCAAGAAGTTGAAAAACAAAGAGATTCTGTTAGTGAAAGTTGACTGGCAAAACCATGGTGGCGTGTATGCCACTTGGGAGAGGGAAGATGATATGATCAAGAGATATCATGAATTGTTCCCACTGAATCCTGTTTTCTTCTAGAATGAAGGTAATTCGAGTTTGGAGGACCAAACTCTTTATAAGGAAGGGGGACTGTGACAACCCTCACTACTGTTTACTGATAACACCACTGATTAGTGCTAATCTATGATTAAGCATGTTAATTGACTGAAATTTATGAACTGATTGATTGAGTGTATTAGTTTAATTTTGTGTCTATCTGTTTGACTGCCAAATTATCTATTTATGTTTTATGTTTGAAAGTGCAAATTGAAGGCCTTATCGGCGGCTGAATCTGAAATTGATTAGTATTTTATGCTAATTAGAATTAATGTGATTTTATGATATATTTAATTCAAATGTGTTTTGGTATGATTAAATTAGATTAAATATTAATAAATTATAAGAGTTGGACTTATTTTCACATTTGCCACTTAGTGGACTTATCTAGGCAACCCCTCTCCACTTCATACATGTTGATACAACATTTCTTCAGCCCATTTCCTTGACAAAACCGACTAGGAAGAGAGAATTAGAGAGAAGAAAGTAACTTCAACAAAATTGGCTTGGAGGCTTAGGAAAATTGAAGAATCCTTTGTATATTGAGCTTCTACACTTGAAATTGAGGACCTAAGATAGGATATTCATCATTTAATTTGTGAATCCAAGTTCTTTCTTGCATGGTTCATGGAAGTCTAGTGAGTTAAGTCTAGAATTGGCTTATTGTGTTGAATTATGAGTTAATCCATGCATGCATGTACATATTGTGAAGTTTTGAGGTTGTAGTTCATAAATTCCACATGCATGTTCATATTTTGAGCTTAGTCCATGAATTCATCTTGTTTTTGAGGCAATTGAGCTCATTTGAGCAAGTAATCGAAGCTTTGAATTTAATTGAACACATGCATGTTGCATTTGAAGTTGTTCTTGAAGTTTGGTTTGAAATTGGGTTTAATTGAACTATCTTTGGGCTTTGATTTCTCAAATTGATCTTTGAAACATGTAATATTATGGGTTTTGAAGTGTTTTCCAGAAAATTAGCCCAAAAGGATCTAAATTTATGCTTTAAAGTTGATTTTGAGCTTGAGGTTCAAATTTGAAATTTCCAGAGTTTGGACCCACGCTTGAGCGAGGAACTCCACGCTCGAGCGTACAATCTGAGATCATGTCGTCCGCTTGAGCGAGGAAAGTGACGCTCGAGCGTGAAATGCGTGTATCTAGTACTTTGCATGAGTTTACAGTCTACTCGAGTGAGAGAGTTCACGCCGGCGAGACTTAGGTCTCACGCTTCGGCGAAATCGGCGTCGTCAAGCGTGAATTTTGAGCATCCAGTATTTTTACTGTAGCTTGCAGTCCGCTCGAGCGACGGAAGTCACGCTCGAGCGAAGATTCTTTGTTTGCATGTCCGCTCGAGCGTAGAAAGCCACGCTCGAGCGAGACCCCTGTTTTCTGAAAATTTTGAAAAGTGTTTTAAAGTGCATCTTTGCATCCTCATTCCATCCTAGGCATTCCTAGGCCTAGTTTGAGGCATCTTAATGAGGGTAATGCTATAGAACCACACCGAGTCAAGATAGGGACTAAGTTATTGTTTCCCAAATGTGTAACTTAGTGCGTGTTCATCCTGTAACTGTGTAGGGTTGGCATCCGAAGATGCGCACTAGCTTATCTGTAGCCCAGAACTCTGTGAGTAACATTGTTGTAAAGATATATTCAAACATGAATATTTGCTAAATGATCAACTGTACTGTATCTCTGAAATGGTATATCTTACTGAATGAATGCTTGTCCTATTTGCAAACTGTATTCGTGGCATCCATAGCAATTTACTGTTACTGTACTGTACTGCTACTATCACAGAGATCTCTATTAGTTCCCATGTTTGGAACCACTACTGTTTACTGATATGATGGCCATCAACTGACTGTTCGGTCTGTTAAGACCTACTGTACTGTTTGCTATTGGATGTACCACTTTATGACTGCTATGATCGAATAACTTTTATACTGATAAATGACTGTTTTCAATACTGAAAGGACATTCATTCTTAACCTCTTTACGCATATGTTATTCACTGGGCTTTAGCTCACTGTTTATATATATGTAGGTGTCCAGGCACCGGACTGGAGCTAGGAGTGTTGGGTTAGACTCCCCTTTTGTCAAGCCAACCTTTGTGCCTCACTTCGAAGTTCCAGATCTGTTCAAGCTAAGGATGTTCTTGGGGTGTCTCAGATTCACCCTAACTGTCTCTGTTCTGTATAGACTGAGTGATCTTTTGTCCTGCACTATTATGGTAGGGATTTGGTCCCTAACCTGTATGCCTGTAAATGATATATGTATATACCGTTTTTGTTCTGAATGTGTATATGTTATGAAAATTTTTTTTGCATACAGACTGTCACAGCTCATTGGACACCTTTTAATTACTGTTTTGGTTTACGCATTTTGTACTCTGTATTACTATTTTTTTCATTAGCGTGCCTTTGGTAATCATCGGATTCTTGGTGATTCTGATGCTAAACCCATAGGGGCGGGTTTGGGTCGTGACACTATCTAAGATGGCTGAAGGTGATCTTGATAAAAGGTGGTGGTTGCCGGTAGAGGTGGTTGGTGGATGTCAAGCATAGCTCTAAATATCGGCCGGTATGTACCGTACCGGCTGGTTCGTACCAGAAAATTGGAGTGCCGATTCGGATATGGGCCGGTATACCGATGAGAATGAAAGTCGCAGTGGTAGTGGCCGATTCCTGGTACATATGGGCCTGAATCCAATACATGAGCGATACAGTTCCGATACACATTTTCCATCGCTAGTACGGCTGAAAATGGAGCAGAGAACCTCTTGTAAAAGCAAAAATAATCATTCGGTACAAATGACAATGGAGTAGAGCACCTGCAAAAACAAAAGCAAATATAGAAAATGAAGGGAATAACCCATCACATACATGTACATCACTCAGTCAAACCTTTTACTTCAAGTTTTTTGTCTTCTTGAAGCAATACACAGACTCACGGACCATAAATTTGTAACAACCTCTAAACAAAAACCCTTAATCGGACCAAACCCAAATCCTCAATCAAACCCAAATCCACCTCCCAGTGGCATCAATCTTGTAAAGTGTTGCAGGGAGAATCATCGAATCGAACCCAAACCCATCTCCCAGTGGCACTGCTTTCAAGCTTCTTTTGTGAAGGTTTGTTGTGTCATGCTCTATTTTCTTCTTATGTTGTTCTGTTTATATATTTGTTTTGTTTTGTTTTGTTTTGTTTTTTTTTTTTTTTTCTGTTTTGTAATTGCTAATATTTAAGCCATTGTTCTGCATTTTGTGGTTATATTATGGTATGGGATGTGAGATAACTAGGGCAAAACACCAATAAATCCCAAAATTTAATTTGTTAAACCATTTGGTCCTGCCTTTTATTTTGTAGACTAATAAGTCCTATTTGAATGTTAAAAGCTCACTATAGGCCTTTGTGGAGAAGTGGTTTGGAAATACTCTTCAGATCCTGGGAAACGCTAGTGATCCTCAGCTAGTCACCTGAAAAGATACAAACACTCCGGTCGGGGGTGCCGGAATTAGCACTCTGACGGACAAGTCAGTTCAGACACTCAAGATAGCTTGTTTACTAAGTTAAGTGAAGTGATTCTTACATACCTTTCTCGATCCATTGTTCTTGTATTTATACCTGTTTCTTTTGGTCCTCGGGGCCAGGGCCTACTTTTTAATCATTGTCCTTTCTATTATTCGGCTCTAAGGGTCTACACTTATTCAGCACATTTATTATATTCGGCTTTCCATTCTCGTAGGATACAGCCGATTAATATCAGTCGTCCAATGGCACGCACCTTCTGATTTTGCCATATATTCAGCTCCCACAATTGCCCCTCGAACTCCTCATTGACGGTAGTTAATCGGCGTGTTTGGTCTCGAATTGGAAAAGTTAAAATAGGTCGGTACCGCGTACCCAATCTGAGATGTCAGAATGCGCACACCTTTTCTGTCATCATTACACTTTCCCGCCTCATTCGTGCGTTTCGCATTTATTGTGATTTGAAATTTCAGTCCTTTCGAATGCACATTTCGTTGAGTATTCGAGACTTTTGGACCGCCAGCGGATATCCCTTCTCTGACTCGCATTTTCTGCAACTCTTCTCTATTTACCCTCGTCCCCCTTGCTCTTCGTAAGTCTTCTTCTCTTTTCTTTGCAATCTTACTTTCTGTTTGTTATTTTAATTTTTGCGAACCCTTTATTCCCCGCGAAAATGGCTAAACACTTGAAAGACCTCCTTTCTGAGGGTCGTGTCTCCAGATTTCGGTGACACTTTTCCATCCCCGACGATGTTCATTTATCTCTAGTGACGGACAATACTCTGGATATGGAGAGAGAGGATCAAAATTCAATCGTCTTTCCTCTTCTATCCATTGCAGAAGGCGGGGTCCGTTTTCCCCTACATTCATTCCTTAGGGCCGTCCTCCGCTATTGGGGTCTGATTCCTTTTCAGCCCAACGTGAGCTTTTTTCTAATCGTAATGGGGATCGTAGAGTTGAACCGGCGCCTCAGGATCGATCTTGGCATTCTGGCCATTCGGTACTGCTATGCTTTAGCCAAATCTTCCGGTCAGCTTGGGCGGTACTTTCTTAGGGCCAAGGATACTGACCATCATTTGGTAACCATGCTTGCTAGTTCTGGTAAGCGTGTGGATGACGTAATGGTCAATGTCCGAGGGAACTGGGAATTTGGCAAAGGCGAGGGTCGCTTAGACCCTATTCCTAGACGGAGGGGTGAACCAGGTTGCCGTGTGTCTCCTTGCGTTTATTGAACTTTTCTTTTACTCGGCCTTCTCTCCGTGTCTAACCCTTTGTCTTTGCAAGCAGTAAATTGAAGAAGATTCTGGTTTCTACTGGCGATGCAATCCCTTATGCGGCAAAGACTCAGATACTTACCGCCCAAACGTCTGAAGCAAGGAGAGCGACCCATACTTCTTCGATACGAGCCTACTTATACTACTTTTTCGGCCGCTGACAACATTTCGATTCCATCCAGTGATCAACACCTTGCGGCCTTTATCTTCCCTAGCTTCAAGAGCCTTAGGCAAGTTGGTCTCAAAGCTTCTGATTCGGGCCAAGACGTGGAGCCGGTGGTAGAGGTAGTCGCTGAACCAGCCAGAGAGTTCACTAAGGAGGCCGAAGAGGTTGACGAGGCCCTAAACTCGGTGTTTGAGGCAGCTAGACTTAGTCAGCCTACCTCTCCGTCCACTTCGGGTCAGGCGGAGTTTTCTTCTGGAGATATTTTTGGAAGTTTGGGAGACCTACCTGGCGATTTTTTTGAAGGTATGGCTGGGGAAAACCTGACGCAGATGGCTCGAAATAAAAATGCCGAGTGAATGGTCGCCCGGAAAAAGGCCGAGGTTGCCCGTTCTGGACTTGCCTTGATTGAGTCTTTCGAACCCGTTATTGACGAGCCGACTCAGATTGTTGCGGCCGAAACGGTGAAAGAGTTTGAACAACCGGTCATTGAAAAACGGTTGATTCCGGAAGAGCGGGGCAAGAAGCGTAGCGCCGAGGGAGAGGCCGATTCAGAAGATAGTCCTGCTGACAAAAGGCCTCGCTTAGAAGAGTCGAACGTGGTTGTTCCTTTCATTGTTCAGCCAAAGATCAAAGACACACCAATTTCCTCTGACGCATCCATCATTACCGACCCAGCGGTAGCCTTGAGCCTGGCGGCTTCAGTCTCCCTACCAGCTGATAAGGCATCCTTTCATGCCGTGCCGGATTTGGTGGCCGTAGCCCTATCTGCGCAGTCGGCCTTTTTGGTAGGTGAACTTGACTTGTTTTGATTTTGGTTGCCTATGGCATCTAACGATCCCAACTCGTTTTGCAGACGGTCAGCAGGATCGCCAACTTGGGCCGCCGCCTACACGATGCCCTTGAGAGGATTGACTGTTTGCAGTCAGAAGTGGGCGATCAAAAGAGCAGGGCCGAGTTTGAGATGATGAGAGCCGCGATGGAGACTCCGCGAGCGAAGCCAAAGTAGAAATGGCTCGGACTGCCGATTATCTCTATTCTGATGCCGAAGATAGGGCAAACGCGAGCAAAGAATCGCTTAGGCTAGTCGAAGAGGTGCTTAACAAGATGGAGACTGAGTTAGCATAGTTGAAGGCGGCCAAGGAAAAGGTAGAATCTAAGGCTTCTGCCACATTCGAAGTAGGAAAATGCGCTACCTTCGAGAAATACGTACATAAAGTCCCCAAGTTTGAGAATCGAGGGTTCAAACATGGGTGGCTTAAGGCTCTTGATGCTGTTGGGGTTACATTGGCCTTGCCAATTCCTTATGAGCAGGTGGACGTTGAGCCACTTGAGTCTGACCCCGAGGATTGATCTGGGAGTCATTCAAATTTTATGAAATGCTTTCCCTTTTAATGTATGTTTTTGTTTTATGGACTTTTGTTGGTTCCGAGTAGTTTTCATGTATAAATTGGTTACTGTATGCGCTCAATTTATTAATGAAAATTATCTTGTCGTTTCACTACTACTTATGTGTAGTTTGTGATGTTATGTTGGTGAAGAATTTTTGCCTTTTACTACTTTAGATAGAATGATTACTCTATTGAGCTTTCTACGATTGAATATCTTGGCAATATTAACTTATCATTCGTGTGCCGAATAGTTCGTGGTTATTATGCTAAAACGATTCATGGGCCGGCTGGGGCACTTAATCCGAATAGATTGATTAATTTGCCCTTGCCCCAGGCGGTGCATGATCATTCGGGCACCGAATGAGACGAACTTAGGAGTTTTGAAGTCGATTCATGGGTACTGCTTTAAATAGAATGATTACTCTGTTGAGCTTTCTACAATTGAATATACTAGCAATATTGACTTATCATTCGTATGCCGAATAGTTCGTTGGTGTTATGCTGAAACGATTCATGGGCCGTCTGGGGCACGTAATCCGAATAGATTGATTAATCTGCCCTTGCCCCAGGCGGTGCATGATCATTTGGGCACCGGATGAGACGAACTTAGGAGTTTTGAAGTCGATTCATGGGCCGGCTGGAGAACTTAAGCCGAATATATTGATAAATCTATCTGCCCTTGGCCCAGGTGATGCATGATCATTCGGGCGCCAGATGAGACGAACTTAGGAGTTTTGAAATCGATTCATGGGCCGGCTGGAGAACTTAAGCCGAACATATTGATAAATCTATTTGTTCTTGCCCCAGGCGGTGCATGATCATTCGGGCACCAGATGAGACGAACTTAGGAGTTTTGAAGTCGATTCATGGGCCGGCTGGGGCACTTAAGTCGAATATATTGATAGATCTATCTACCCTTGCCCCAAGCGAGTCGATCCAGTCGGCGCTGGGCGATTGAGGTTTTCACAATTAATGAGATTGCCTTGAGGGTGCTGCCTCTGTAAAGGATAAATGATTAAAGGTACAACTTTTGTGAGCACAATGACTCAGCAACCTTTTTGAAGGTATCGTGTGAATGTCGAACAGACTCTTCTTTAACAGCAGAGGGGAAGCAAGGACGCTAGCTGAGCTGGGTGAATACATGAATCGAGGTGGTGACCCTTCGCGCACAGGGAGTAGGAGTTCCAGGGATCGAGAGAGGCGTCAGTCTCCTTGACGTCGAAGCAGGTCGCCCAGGCGGGACAGGCAGTCGCAGGGCAGATCTTTTCAACCTCAAGTCGAGAAGGGATCTGATGCGAATCTATGCCCATTAAGCTTTGCGGTATTTGTGGGGAATAGACCCATGATAGAGGCGGACTCAATCGTTCGAGACCCAAATGTAGTGGTCGAGTTTGCTCGACAAATTTTTCCTCCTGAGGTTCAGCAATCGATGGTAGGTCAACAGGACTACAAAGTGTTTTGTGAAGGCATTCACGAGGCGGTGAAGGGGCTTTACACTGCCTATGAAATCGGCATGCGGTTGCGCATTGCCCGCCGAGAAATGGAGAAGAAGGAGGAACGTATTCGAAGTTTGGAGGCTCATCGGAAGGCGGCCGAAGTTAAGGAAGACCAAAGGCGGCGAGCCTGACCACCCGGGCGAAACCCAATTAGAAGAAAAGGTTACCAGTTGGCTCATCGATCTGCAGCTTGCCGATCGTGAGATGAGGCGAGTATGTTCGCAATGGAGACCGCGAAGGGGAGGGCCTATGAGAAAGGTTTTCATGAAGGCCGAAAAGTTGGAATCGAAAAGACCAAGGAAAAACTTGCCGAAGAAGTTTGTCGATGTGAAAATTGTGGATTTAGGCACGGTTGGATCAAGGCATCTCAAGCCGTGGAAACTCTTCGAGCGTCGGGCATTGATTCAGCATTGCCACTCTACCATAGTAAACATTTTTCGTTTTCTACTTTTGAAGTCGAAAAGAGTGAAGATAAGGGTGACGCCGTATAAGTATACTTATTGTAAGGTTGAAATGCAGATCACGTTCAAAACTATGTAATTTATTGTTTGTTTTATTGAATAAAAAATGTTCTATTATAAATATTTTGTTGCAGTTCGTATTCGGCATGTATGTGTTTCGTTTTATTGTATATATGTTTGAATGAATGTATAAACGTTGATCGGTCCAAGTATTTGTTAAGTGTCCAGTGATATGCCGGTTTATAGGCAGGGTCGACCCATACGTGATAGCCGTTTATTCCTGGATGAGGCCATTGTAACCTAAGGAAGCCGAAAGCCAGTGGGTAAAGTGGTTGCGGCAAATTCAACTCGACTCGGGGCCTAGATTTTTGGCCAATGCACGTGCTTCAAAACGTTGTTTGAATAACTACGCCGTGGCGAATGTCAACCGACGTTTGTCTCATAGAGTTTAGCGTTAATGAAATCGCCTCGGGATTGGGGCCTCGAGATCGCTGCCAGTATTGAAAATAAAAGGAGTGGGCGCTTCGCGCAGATAAACAATCACTTATTATGTGAGGTGGGATAATGGGGAATATTAGTTAGAGAGGCTCGGAGTTCAGCTGAACTTGGTGTTGTAATGGAGCACGGCAGAGGACCCATCCATATGGGAAGTAGGGCGTCCAAAAGTTGGCATGAATCTTCAAGTCGTCGAAGCAGATCACCCCGAAAGGAAAGGCAACGACCGTTGGGTTTATCATTCCTTGTCCTGGATCTTTGCCTTGACATTGTCAATGGTATCAGGGGAAGTTTGGCAATGTGCAAGTCATGGGCTTGGGCACAGTTGGCTCAAGGCATTGCAAACCGTGGAGGACTTCCGGGTGACGGGAGTTGATTCGGCGCTGCCGCTTTATCAATGCGTCTTTTCCCCTTTTTAGCTTTTGAGGTTGAAAATGAATATTGTAATGCTCAAATGCGGGTTGCGTTTATGTAACAATTGTTTGATCAAATAAAAAGTCTTTTTTCAAACATTTGCGTCTTATTCTGAATTTTTTATATGCTTAGTTAAGCACCCTATTTCGGATATTGGCGTGTTTTGTTTTGTTTTGTTCATATCGAAGGGTACTCCGAATACGGAGGTATGATCTGCCCTAGGGTGTAATGCGCTAGAGGCACTGCGAATTCGGAGTCTTAATCGGCCCAAAGACATCCTTGTCGATGGGGCTCCGTAACCGGCGTTTCATATGTGGAGTAAACTGATGAAGTGTTGCCCTTGAATATAATTTGATCGGCTTAGTTCAGGCTGATCAGTAGCAGCCTGGCTTGAAAACATGGCCGATTAGATTAATCAACACAATAAATCTGTTTGAGCGCTTCGAATCCGGAGTCTTAATCGGCCCTAAGGTGTCATGCACCAAAGGGAGCTCTGAATCCAGAGACTTAATGTGGCTAATCGTGATATCTACGAAGGGTGCTCTGAATCCGAAGGCTTAATCGGCCCTAAGGCGTCGTGCACCAAAGGGGCCTCCGAATCCGGAGACTTAATCGGCTCTAAGGTGTCCTGCACCAAAGGGCGCTCCGAATCCGGAGTCTTAATCGGCCCTAAGGTGTCATGCACCAAAGGGAGCTCCGAATCCGGAGACTTAATGTGGCCAATCGTGATATCTACGAAAGGCGCTCCGAATCCGGAGGCTTAATCGGCCCTAAGGTGTTGTGCACCAAATGGGGCTCCGAATCTAGAGACTTAATTGGCCCTAAGGTGTCCTGCACCAAAGGGCGCTCCGAATCCGGAGTCTTAATCGGTCCTAAGGTGTCATGCACCAAAGAGAGCTCCGAATCCGGAGACTTAATGTGGCCAATTGTGATATCTACGAAAGGCGCTCCGAATCTGGAGGCTTAATCGGCCCTAAGGTGTCATGCACCAAGGGGGGCTCCGAATCTAGAGACTTAATGTGGCCAATCGTGATATCCACGAAGGGCGCTCCGAATTCGGAGGCTTAATCGGCTCTAAGGTGTCCTGCACCAAAGGGCGCTTTGAATCCGGAGGCTTAATTGGCCCTAAGGTGTCATGCACTAAAGGGCGCTCCGAATCTGGAGACTTAATGTGGCCAATCGTGATATCTATGAAGAGCGCTCCGAATCTGGAGGCTTAATTGGCCCTAAGGTGTCATACACTAAAAGGGGCTCCGAATCCAAAGTCTTAATCGGCCCTAAGGTGTCATGCACCAAAGGGGGCTCCGAATCCGGAGACTTAATCAGCCCTAAGCTGTCATGCACCAAAGGGCGCTCTGAATCCGGAGACTTAATGTGGCCAATCGTGATATCCACGAAGGACGCTCCGAATCCAGAGGCTTAATCGGCCCTAAGGTGTCATGCATCAAAGGGGGCTCCGAATCCGGAGACTTAATCGGCCCTAAGGTGTCATACACCAAAAGGTGCTCTGAATTCGGAGGCTTAATCGGCCCTAGGCTGTCATGCACCAAAGAGCGCTCCGAATCCGGAGACTTAATGTGGCCAATCGTGATATCTACGAAGGGCGCTCCGAATCCGGAGGCTTAATCGGCCCTAAGATGTCATGCACCAATGGAGGCTCCGAATCCGGAGACTTAATCGGCCCTAAGGTGTCATACACCAAAGGGCGCTCCGAATCCGGAGACTTAATGTGGCCAATCGTGATATCCACGAAGGGCGCTCCGAATCTGGAGGCTTAATCGGCCCTAAGGTGTCATGCACCAAAGGGGGCTCCGAATCCGGAGTCTTAATCGGCCCTAAGGTGTTATGCGCCAAAGGGCGCTCCGAATCCGGAGACTTAATGTGGCCAATCGTGATATCCACGAAGGGCGCTCCGAATCCGGAGGCTTAATCGGTCCTAAGATGTCATGCACCAAAGGGGGCTTTGAATCGTCAACATGACGAGCGCTACAATGGGGTTTGAGAAATGAATTGAGCGACGAAGAAAAATGGTTTGTATTGCAGAAGTGATTTATGTACAAGTATCAAAGCCCACAGGTCGGGTCAGTGATAGGGTTTTCATAAAATCTCTGCTTGTGCCGATTGCGGGGAGCCACAGATTTCTTCAATGCCATGGGCTGTCGGGAAGCGCATAAGCTGATGATATGTGCTTGGAACGGCCTTTATAATATGTAACCAGGTTCGCCCTATGATGACATTATACGGCAAAGGGAGCTTTACGACCAGGAATTCTACTTCGACCGTTCTAGAGCCCGTTCGAACAGGTAATATGATCTTCCTTAACTTGCATTTTCGAGATTAAGTATTAAAATAGAACAATGAGTGAAGTAGAAACGAATCTAACTCGTTGAAGCCAAGTTTGATGAAAGTTTTGTAATACATAACCTCTGAAGTACTCCCTAGGTCTATGAGAATGCGTTCAATGGTGAACCGATTTACACGTAATTTGATGACCAACGGATCGATATGGGAGGCTGTTGTGCCGCTAAGATCGGAGTCATTGAAAGTAATTGTCGAAGCTTCTCTGGGCCATTCGGTCGGAATACGTTGTTTTTGGGGGATTGGATGCGATTGAATTGTGTGCACAGTTGGGGATGCAGGCAGGCTATAGATTATATGGATCACGCCAAGTGGAGGTGAGTCCTGCCTCAAGGCTAGTGCCTTGATTGGCTTTCCCTTTTTTCACGTACTGTTGCAGTCGGCCGTCTTGCACCAGTTCTTCCAGGTGATCCTTTAATGCGTAACAACTCTTAGTTTCATGGCCGTGATCTTTGTGATACTCGCACCGCCTAGCCCTTCTTCGCGTGTCGAGTGGTCCCACCATCTTTGACGGCCATTTGAAGAATGGATGGTGTTGGACTTTGGTCATTATTGCAGCGATTGGCTCTGACAACTCTATGTACTTCTTGTCAGCATGTCTCGAGCGCCTGCTGTCGACTTGCAGTTGTTCATTCGTCCGGTGGGAGCATTGATCGCTTGATCAACGAGAGTCCCACCTTTTGTCTCGTTTAGCACATTGCCGTGGCTCAGGGCTCGGAGGTGGCACGGAACTTATTGGTTGAGCAATTTCAGGAGGGGCCGCTTTGTTGGACATTTGTCCGGCTTTTATTCTCAAGGCATCATCTTCCACTTTGCAATACTCTTCAACTTTCTTCATCAACGCCCAGACTGTTTTGGGTGGTCTTCTGGTCAGGGAACTGCAAAGAGCACTGTCAGAATGAAGTCCCATTTTGAAAGCGGTGATGGCCATGAAGTCATTGCAAGCGTCGTCGACGAGGTTAAAGTACTCCCAATAGCGCACCGAATATGCTCTGAGCGTTTCTCTTAACTGGATCTGCATAGCCCAGAGAGAGTCGGCCTGTTTCGGCTAAATCTCGTTGGTAATGAACCTGGCCCTGAAGGATTTCTGTAATTGATGAAAGCTTTTGATCGAAGCCGGCTCCAACTTGTAATACCACCTGACAGCTAATGGCCCCAGGTTGCTGGGGAATATTCGGCACATGAGGGCTTCGTTATCTGCATACAATGTCATGGCCTGCTTGTAGTGACGGATATGATCAGTGGGGTCTGATTTTTCATCGTAAAGAGTGAATGACGGAGCTTTGAACTTCTTGGGTAGGGCCGCCCTTACAATCCGTCGGACAAAAGGATCGTGCTGGTCCTCTTCGTCTGAACTGCTTCTTCTGCGTTTGTTCCTTGTATGTGGACTACTTTTGGAGGAGTTGGAAGTTTCGGATCGTTCCTTCTTGTTGAGCTCCGTGGGTAATGAGTTGGAGTTGCTATCGGTATCCTTTGGTAGGGCTTGAGGTCGTTGTCCACCTGCTCTCGGAGGTCGTTCGGGATCTTGGCGCATGGCTTCTCTGGATTTTGCTACTTTCAAGGCCAAATCTTGACGAAGACGTTCATTTTCAACGATCATGTTCTCCAGCCTTTGTTCGTTCTGCTTTGCTTATTCCATGATCGCTTGCATTGTCTCTTGCGCTGAAGTCGTTGGTGAGTTGAAGTTCAAGGCGCGTCTTGCAGCGATGGTTTCCTTTCCGAGCATATTTGCTGGAGTGAGGTCATCTCTCTGTGCGGTCTCGTCAGTGGCTATCGGAGGATCTTCAGTCATGCCTTCCATAGATGTATTTGAGTATTCCCACAGACGGCGCCAGTTGTGGAGAAGTGGTTTGGAAACACTCTTCAGATCCTAGGAGACGCTAGTGATCCTCAGCTAGTCACCTGAAAAGATACAAACACTCCGGTCGGGGGTACCGGAATTAGCACTCTGACGGATAAGTCAGTTCAGACACTCAAGATAGCTTGTTTACTAAGTTACGTGAAGTGATTCTTACATACCTTTCTTGATCCATTGTTCCTGTATTTATACCTGTTCCTTTTGGTCCTCAGGGCTAGGGCCTACTTTTTAATCATTGTCCTTTCTATTATTCGGCTCTAAGGGTCTACACTTATTCGGCACATATATTATATTCGGCTTTTCATTCTCGTAGGATACAGCCGATTAATATCAGTCATCCAAGGCACGCACCTTCTGATTTTGCCATATATTCGGCTCCTACAGCCTTTTTTAGATTTCCTTCCTTTCGGAACATCAGCAATATTAACTACACCAACAACATTATCAAACATCATCAACATCATAAAACATCATCAACACAATCAAACATCATCAAACATCAACTACATCATCCAACATCATAAAACAACATCAACACCATCAAACATCAACTACATCATCAAACATCATCAATATCACCGACATCATAAAACATCATCAAACATCAACTACATTATCATACATCACCAACATCATCAAACATCAACTACATCTTCAACCTCATCAAACATCATCATACATCATCAAATCACCAAACATTGTGAACATCGAGTTGGAGCCACATGTTCTTGCCTTTATGATGAACGGGGACAATAGCCTTGCTGAGGAGAGAGGATTCGAAATTAGAACGCGTGACTCCATTGATGACCTTGGAATCGTCAACGATCAAGGATCGCTTGATCATCTTGCCGATACAGTGATCTTTGATGGCTCTTCGAGCTGCTTCTACCTCTGGAAGCTCTGGCATTGTCGTTAAGTTTGAGCTCTAAAACTGAAGAGAGAACAGGTTTGTTTTGTTTTGTTTTTGGAGTAATGATACATAGCTCAATCTCACTTTTACCGGATGTTCTCCATATTATTAGAATCACTTTGCTTGGTTAGAGTTTTAAAATACTTTTGAAATTTTTTTATTTTATACCAAATATAAAAAGGACTAAATGGTTTACAAAAAAACACTCAGAACTAGATAGAGCAACATTTCCCAATATGGGATTTATGAGTAATTTTTTCTATTTTAATATATATATTTATGATTGTTCAAATATTAATATATATATATATATATTTTCTCAGCAATGTACCTGTAGAGTATGTTTCATATTTATTTCGCTTCTTTATTCTTTTAAGTTGATTTATTAGACTCACTGGTTATGGACCTATTAAAACCAATAAATTAAGTGGTAGCAGTGTATAATTAGGCTCATGTATCGAATCTGCTTGACTGACTTTCACTACAGTTTTCAAAACTTTTGTTTGTTAACTGCTTGATTGTTCATTTTTTTTTAAAAGAGGTTTAATATTTTAGATTTTATTTTTATTTTTATTTAAAGAGGTTTAATCTGTTAGATTTTTTATTTTAGATTTTTTTTTTATTATTTTAGATTTTATTTCAAAATTTTTAATTTGTCAGATTATTTTTATGTCAGATTTTTTTTAAAGAGGTTTCATCTGTCAATTTTTTTTAAAGAGGTTTAATTGTTAAGTAAAGTGGTTTAATATTTTAGATTTTTTTATTTTTATTTTAAATGCATTATTATTAGCAACTAAATTAGAATTACAATATTTGTTAATTGAAAACTGTTATTGTAGATAATTAAAAGTTATAATGGTGCACAGAAGTGGTTCCAGTAGAAAACCTCCAAGTGATGATATTGGTTGGAAATTTGGAATTCCACTAGAAAATACTAGGCGTAAAATTAGTTGTACATTTTGTGGAAAAGAGCTAAATGGTAGTATAACTAGGTTGAGGCAACATTTGGCCCATATGAAAGGTCAAGTCGCACATTGTGCTAATGTCAAGGGTGAAGTTCGAACACTAATGATGGATAATTTGAATAATTATAAGACCAAAAAGCTTGACAAAAGGAAGATGAATGAGGAATTGACAGAGCAAATTAGAACCAGTCAGTGTGATGATGATGAAAATGATGAGGAGGACCTAGAAATGGTTATGGCCCAACAAATTAGGGCTAGTGATATTAAGGTTGCACCTCCTCCTGGTTTTGCTCGACGAAGTCATAGTGTTCGTAAGGCTAGTACAAGTAGGAAATGGATTGATACATCATCTTTAGAAGTTCAATTATTAGACATAGATGTGGATCTTCATAGGACCAAAGGCAACAAACAATCCAAACTCTCCTCTAGATTCTTGAAAGAAGTAAAGAAAAAATTAGGAAGAGCAGTTAGCCAGTTTGTATTGTTCACTCCGGTGCCTACTAATGTTGTTAATTCTAAATGACTAGAACTAATGTTGGATATTGCAAGAGAGGTTGGAAAAGGAACAAAGCTACCTAGTTCTTATGAAGTAAGCCTCTAACTTAAAATTTGAAAAAACTCTTTCTATGTTTAAAAATAAATAAATTATTAAGATGTTTGTTAATAGTTTTTGTTTGTTATTTATTATTAAACAGGTAACTGAAGTATATTTACCAATGGAGTATGAAGCTTTACAAAATTGGATAAAATCTCATAAATCTAGTTGGGCTGAGAGAGGTGTTATAATTATGTGTGATGAATGGTCTGGGCCCGCAAGAAAGCACATTGTTAATTTTCTTGTGTATAGCAATAGTGGAACAATTTTTCAGAAATCTATGGATGTAACTGATGTACCTAGTAGGACAACTAATTGTTACTTGGGCCTTATGGACAAGGTAGTGGATGAAATTGAAGAAGAATATGTTGTGCAAATCGTAACTAATAACAAAGCTGCGATAAAGGCAGCTAGTTACAAACTCATGCAAAAAATGAAGAATCTGTATTGGACAGGATGTGCAGCTCATTGTATTGATCTTATGTTAGAGGATATTGGAAAGGAAAAAAGTGTGGCAAAGGTGTTGGATTGTGCAAAAGTAATCACACGCTTTATCTACAACTCCAATTAGGTCGTTGATTTCATGAAGAGATTCACAGGAGATAGAGAGTTGTTATGTCCTGTCATCACATGCTTTGCCACCAATTTCATTACTTTGGAAAACATTGTTAAACATAAGACTGCTTTATAGAATATGTTTCATTCTCAAGAGTGGAAGCACAACAAATGGTCTAAAAAGGATGATGCAAAAGAAGCGAAAAAAATTATACAAAGCAAAGATTTTTGGACCAAGGTGGCAGATGTATTAAAAGTTCAAGAATCACTTCTAAAGGTGCTTAGGCTTGTAGATAGGGATGAAAAGCTCACAATGGGTTTTATATATGAAGCCATGGATAGAGCAAAGTTGGCCATCAAACAAAATTGTTGCTATTATATAGATTATTAGAAGATTATTGATAATCGATAGGCTTTCCAACTACACACGGACTTATATGCTGTTGGTAAGTAATTTTTAATTTATTTAAATTATAAATTATGTGTTCCTTTGTCTCACTTTTATTATTCTTTTATATTTGAATGTAGGTTATTTTTTAAATCCCATATTCCAATATGGGGAGCACCTTTCCAATCATCGAGAAGTGATGAGTGGAGTTAGAAATGTGATTTTGAGACTTCTACCAGATTTAAACGAGTAAATACAGGTGATAAACCAAGTTAGTCATTATTTAATATTAGTTAAATTGATAACTTATTATTTGACTTGTGAATTGTGTTTGTAAAATTGCTTATTGCCTTTTATTCATTGCAGATCTCTTTATTTTGTAATAAAGAAGATTCTTTTGGTGATGTGTTAGCACAAAGAGCAGTGAAAGCAACAAATTTTGCTAATTATTACATACTCAATCAACTGTTAACTATTTTAATTACATATTATTGCTACATTGTCAACACTTCTATATCAAATTATAACATAATTACTAATGATTGATTGATTTGTATATAGATGAATGGTGGATCCATTATGGTACATCAGCTCCGGCACTCCAAAAAGTGGCTGTGAGAGTATTGAGCCAAACCACGTCTTCTTCTAATTGTGAGCGCAATTAGAGTACATTTAGCTTGATATATACAAAGATAAGGAATCGGTTGAAGTATAAAAAATTAAATAAACTTGTTTATGTGTATTACAATATGAGGCTAAAGATTAGACATGCAACACGAAAAAGCCAAGATGACAGAGATGAATCCTTTGACCCCATCAATCTTGACTATATATTTGAAGAAAATGATCTATTAACTCCATGGCTTCAAGAGAGAGAACATGCAGTCTTGGATGATGAAGATAACTCAGGTTGGTTGATTGTTGATAATGATGATGAGGGAGATCATGCCACTAGTAGCCAAGCATCTCAACACCATCAAAGAGCAGGGTCTGTTGGAAGTGGCTCTAGTGAGGGTTGCGGTTTGAGTCCACCTAGTGGTAGTGGACATGATGGTGATGGCAGTCGTCCTCCAACAGGTTGTGGTAGTGGTGGACAATGGGAGTCTGCAGGTTCTGTACATGGTAGTAGACGCAGTATTCATCATATTGATCATGATTGGAACATGGATTCTACACAGCAGCGACGACATTTTATTTCTGCTCTTGATGTAGAATCATCAATTGGGCGTTCACGATATATTGATGATATTTATGGTCATCGTGACCTTAAAAATCAATTTGGACATCTCAGCGTTAGACAAGAAGATGGAAGGAAAACTCAAAATTGGCGACCAATATGCCCAGTATCATATCCTTATTACCCTCTTTCAAGTCAACCACCACCATACATCTATCAACCACCTTATATGGGAAATTGGAACTACTCTCAACAACCTTATCAATATGCATATACAAAGGGTTTCAATTATGGTACCGGGAGGGAAGGGGAGGGGGGGCTTGCAATGACACAACAACAATTAAGTAACAGTGGCAGCAACAACACCACTTATGATCGATGCACTTTTAATAACTACTACCAGGAATATCAATATGAAGAAATAGGCCAACCAATTCATAGTGATGATCAAAGTGATGTGAGATATGGAGATCCTTTTGTACCACTACGTAATTCTTTTTATTACTAAGTTTTAGAGTTGTTGATTTGTAGTAGATTGTTTGTATGCGATTATGACTGAAGCGAATGATTTATTTTCATATCTTTCTTTCTCTTATTAATTTGTTGTGCATTTAGAAGTATTTCATTGTTGAAAAGAAGTAAAAAAAAATATTTCCACATCAATTTTTTTATTAAAAGTTTAACATATATGCCAAATAAAAGCTTGAGACTAAAATAAATACATATTATTTAGTTGAAAATGAATCAAAAGTGCCTTTACATATCAAAATTTTGATTAAAATGTGATAAATTAAGGCTAAAAGAGTAAAAAAAAAAATGCATAAAATTGAATTTTAGAGAATTGCTAATGATTTTTGAAATTTCACGGCCGTAATGCCCGATTCCCAATACGTACCGGTCGATACTACCGATACTGATACTCCGTGATGGATACCGTTACGTTATCCGATACCACGATTTAGAACTATCACGTTAAGGGTAATTGCCAACTGTGTGAGGTGGTAGTATAAAAAAATTACCAGTGACGATGGCTGATGATGTAAGAGCATCTCTAACTACGTCCTCTTCTCAAGAGGATGTAAATAATCTATATATTAAGGAAAAATGGTCTTTTAAAACCCAAGGCTTGTGGAAGTTCCAACATGTTAATCCTAATTTCCTGATTTTTTAATATTTTTTTTAAAAAAATTGACTTGGTGATTGGTAATTGGTTCAAAGATTGTAATAATTACACTATTGATTACAATAAACACTTAATTTATAATAATTACACTTATTAAATGAATAACGCAATAAATGAAATCCTAATTTTCTTACTTTTTGCATCCCCAAGAGACCCATGTAATTATTGTGTAAATGCCTCTTAAATAAATAAATAAACACTTATTAAATTCTTTCAAACTCCTCAGTCAAACCCCATGTATTTAATTTATATATTAAAAAAAATGAAAATAAATATAAATATCTATAATTATCCCGTGCATAGCACGGGTGATAGGCTAGTATTTTTTATTCAAAAAGTAAATATAGAAGAGGTCACTATTCATTCAAACTCCAACCACAAACTTTCATTTCCTTCATTAAAACTCCAATTAAAAAGTAATTTTTGTTCATTAATAAATATTTAATTTTAAATTTTTTGTAAAATTTATTTAATATTATACTCATTTTAAAGGTATGATTTCATATTTTTTATTGATGTCAATTTTATAAAAATTAAATTTACACATTAAAAGTTATTTCGAATATAATAAGAAATATAGAGTGAATACTATTTTAGAGTCTCCTTTATTTTGTTCATCCTCTCTTCATATTTGAAGTATCAATCCATCTTCCTTCATTTGGGAGGAAGAAATGAAGGATGAGTTGGAGCTCAAAATGAGGAACGATCCTTCATATTTGAAGTTTTGAATGATGGATTGGAGATGCTCTAATGAGTGGTAAGTGAATACTGTTTGGATTTTTTTCTCCTATTATATGTATTTTACGTATGTACATCAACATAAAATATGTGATTAACAATAATGTTAACAACGCTTGTAAATTTAAAAAACAAAAAGGTAAAATGGATAGAGAGAGCTATAAAGCTGCGGATGTTCTTTAAGGAGTGTGTTTTTCGTCCAGACTTCAATGGCGTCTTCCTCTCCAATATTTATTCATACACCCGAGGCTACAAAGCCTACTCTGGCTTTGTTTGGCATAATATTTTTTTTTTTAATTAAAAAAATAAAATAGATTAAAAAGTTAATAAGATAAAATTTTACATTGAAATCATAATCATTTTATTTTTTCTCTCACAAAAGTTAAAAAAGTTAAAAAATCTATTCTAAATAAGATTTTTTAATCACATGCTAAAATATTCAAAAAATTTAAAAAACAATTCACATCCTGCTCACTCACTTGGCTAATAAGGCTTCGTTTGGCAACATGTCGGTTTAGTCAAAAAGTCAAAAAATTATTAAAAAAATAAAAAAGTCAATAACTCATATCAAAAAGTCAAATATTTTTTTTCTCTATTTTTTGCATATCTTTTCGTAAAAAATTCAAAAATTATCCCAAACATACTACTTTTTTTAATTCATATTTTAATTAAATAATTAAAAATTATTAAGGCCTCGTTTGGGAACAGGCTAATTTAGTAACTTTTTGGCTAATTGGCTAAAAAGGTTGGTAAGAAAAACCTGTATGTTTGGGCCAACTTTTTGGCTAATTACGAAACGACGTGCAAAAAGTAGAGAGAAAATAGAATCTTTGACTTTTTGGTATGGGTTGTTGGCTTTTTGGCTAAAAAGGTAACTTTTTGGCTAATTGACTATTTTAGCCTCTTGCCAAACGAGGCCTAAATTAACCTGTTTTCAAACGAAACCTAAAATCATGAGAAAATTTCAGATACCCATATCTTGGTTCTCACCTAAAAGCCATGAGAAAATTTCAGATACCCATATCTTGGTTCTTGTGAGTCCCAAAGCTTAAAAGTACTGTGTCTGTATGTGTCTTATATTATGATATTATGTCAATCAGGAACTAGATATATAGATAGATATAAGTTGTAGTAGTACAGTAATAATATGTGGTGTGTGATCTCGAGATGTTTTAAACTTTTGGCATTTCTTGTACATGTGAGTTGATTCCTGTTGAAGGAAGAGTATATGGTAATCTAGATGGAGATCCTTTTGACTTTGATTTTTTGGTCAAGATCCATACCAACCTTGCGTGTTTACGATGTATATGGTTTGGTATGGGTAGTCTTTGGTATTGGTCGTTACACCAATATATGTACCCGCCAACTACTCATATAAAGTTTTATTCTATTCTATCATTTTCCATGTATATTTATTTACTTTAATAACATGTGGGACTTATTATAGTACGAGTTGTAAGAATTTAATCTGATATACGTAAATTAATTTAAAATATTTTACATATAAAAAAAAAATACGTGAGACTTTAATTCATGTGAAAAAGGAATACTTAATTAATTGATTTATTTGTGAATTAATTGATTTATATGTGAAAAAGAAGCAACTTACTTCAACTTATAACTTCCAACCGATGTAATGCTTAATCTATTTTTTATTTACTAAAGAGTTAATTCCTCAAATTATATGTGAGTATACTCTCTCCTTTAACTTTTATATTAAAAAGGGATTTTCATAGTAAAACGAATCACCTAAATGATATGCTACTACCATTTTAAAAAAAAAAAAATTATTAGTTATATAGGTGCATTTTAATATGAAATAAAAGAACTGTAAAATGCAATATCATTCCCTTCAGTCCAGATTTTAGATTGGAGGTGCTGTTTGAACCTGTAGAGTCTATTACTAGCCCTATTTCGATAATTCAAACAGTTCATTTTGTCAGATATTTTGTATATCTCATCTAATTTTTTTTTGTTGATAAAATACACGAAGTGTTCTACAGAATGAACAGTTCGAATTATCAAAACGGAACTTATAATGAGCTTTATGGATTAAAAAAGCGCCCTCTAACCTAAAATCTAGACTAGAAGAAATCCCACACCTTTTACCAACACTACAAACTCCCAATCATACTTCAAAAACCAAGAAAGAAAAATAATAATAATTCCGAGCTGTCTTCAGTTGAGATCTAAGATAGTTCGATCCAGTTCGGCCCATTGGTCCCACTTTTGGGCCCCTTTTTGATAATCAGAACCATTCACGTTTTAGGGTTTGTTGAGTATATTAGTTTTGTAAAAAATCACGTCGATCGAATAACGGATACCATAGGGCTTGTTTGGTTTGAATTTGAGAGATGAGTTTTAGAAAAAAAAAATTTCAAAAATTGTTTGGTTTGAGATTTTTCTCAAAAAATTTTCAAAATTACTTTCTCTCTCTTACACATCAATCAATCACTTTTTCTCTCTCCTCTCTCCTTCTCAATCACTTTTTCTCTCACACACATCTACTAAATTCTTCCAAAATATCAAATCATCCCAAACTCCTACAAAAAATTTATCTCTCAAAGATGGTGTTTGGGAAGTGAGTTTTTATGTAGATTTTATTAGATGTAGGTTTTTATGAGATAATTTTTTTTTGATGTTTGGGAAGATAGTTGGGTTTTTATATGGTTGGATGTGATGTTTGTGAGAAAAAAAGTGAAATGATTATGGGGTTGGATGTGATATTTTGTTTGGATGTGTTTTTTTTTGGTTTTGCAAAACTTTTGTTTTTTAGTGAAAAAAATGAGAAAAAAATTTGGGAACTTGCTTCCCAACTACCACCAAATATACAACCAAACAAATCAAAAAAATTTCTAAAACAACTCTTTCAAATTTTTTTAAAAAACAACTCTCCCAAAAACAAACCAAACAAGCCCTCGGATCACTTTTGTTTGGAACAAATGGATGGTCAGAAAATTGATAGTTCATAAAAAAGTGATCCGAATATATAGTATTCGTTATCCGATCGACATGATTTTTTATAGGGATAATAAACTCAATAAATCTTCAAATGTGAACAATTTTAATTATCGAAAAGTGACCCAAAAATAAACCCAATGGGTTGGACTAGACCCTCCAGTCCATATGGTGGACTGGAGGCAAACCCTAGCCTAATAATAATAACAATAGCAAAATCTATGCTTTTCATAATTCTCCAAAAACAAAAAAGAATAATGCTATATGTATTAATTAATATATCAATTAGTATATTAACGGATGATGTAATATAATTTTAGAAGTTTTAAGTCTTTTTAATTTGTATAATAGGTAGGGTTATAGTTTTGAAATGGTAATGTCATAATATATGTTGATATATTAATTGGTATATCAATTAGTACATGTAAAACTACCGAAAAAAATAACAAAAAGAAAATAAAAAATAAGGTCTATTTAAGTGCATTTATTTGGTCAATAATTTTTGTCTTACTATTTCAAAATACATAGAGTCATGAAAATCTTAACACATGAAAATTTTAAGTTATGATAAGCATTTAAAAAAAATAAAAATAAAAGTTGAGGTTGTCTGTCTATTTTTGTGCACTTGTTTTGGTTGAGCCTAAATCACACCTACACCTTTTTGATATGGATTTTGCACCTCTTTATCAAATTTAACCCCACATCATTATTATGCAGCCAAGATATTAAGAAACATTAATTAAAAAAATTTAAATACATTATTCCCACTTCCTAATGGTACTCAATATTAATCAAGCATGCTCAAGTAATGGGTTCAACAATTAATACGATTCTCAATCACCATAGATGAGTGTAATCATGAGTCTCATGCAGGACTAAGATCATTAAGAAAAGGAGCTGCATCAGTTTCAGGCAATATATGCTCCTTACTCTTTATGGTAAATCCTTGGTCATTATGCCGAACCAAATTTTCTATAGTTTAAAGACACAGCGTGCCCTATCCAAATATTATTTTTTGAGTTGAGTTTCTTAAGTTAAAATTTAAATTTGAGAGAATTTGAGAGACTCGTGGAGCAACTAAGAACATTGTTTCGATGATCTAAATCATTCATTTTGTAGAGTTCACAGTGTATATTATTATTTACATAAAAAATTTAGGTCAATTTGATAATCGAAGATTTTCATTTTCATTTTGTTTTTCAAAAAAAAAAAAATAGACAACAAACATATTTTTAAAAATAAATCATCTATTTCTTTTATGCAAACACAATAGAATAAAAAGATTATGATTATCGGATCGATTTATTTATTTTTTATAGATGATATACACGAAATATTTTATAAAATGAACAGTACAGATCATCGAAATGGACTTGTAGTGGGCCCAACGAGCTCCTAAAGAAACTCAACCCTTATTTTTTAATTTACATTAAATTAAAAAAGAGAGCTAGGAATAAATTGTCTAGGAATATTTCATCCCTCTAGTATTTTCATACAATTAATTTGCGATATAGTAAAAATAATTGAAAGAGTAATTTTATACGAGCTAAAATTTTTTTATAATATTTTTATATGGCATGTATCAAATTTTACAATTAATTTGAAAATTAGTAAAAATAATTGAAAGAGCAATTTTATACAAGTTAAAAATTTTATAATAATTTTATATGACATGTTTCAAATTTTACAATTAATTTGTAATATAGTAAAAATAATTGAAAGAGTAATCTTATACACGCTAAAAAATTTTATAATGTTTTTATATGACATGTATCAAATTTTGTAACTACCAGTAAAAGTCTACCACTCAACTTCAACGCTAATGGTTACAATGGTAGTTCTGTGAAAATCTGTAATTCGTCTTCCAGAGTAGGTCTGAGCAAAGAATTTGTGAAATTTGTAATTTGATTTACTTGAATCTAATTTGATAAGTTTGGATTGATTTTTTGAATCAGTAATTTGATTTCGGATTAAAAAAATTAAAAATTTGCATTCCATGGATCGGTTACAGATTGAATCCCATGGTGTTGGATTGGAACTAATCCGAATCGTATACAAATAACTTATATTTATATTAGTTATCCTTCTGCATAGTATATTCTTTTATTTCATATAAAACCTAAATTCAAACTTAAACCCGCGTAGTATCTTTTTTTTATTGCTTTTGTTTGTTAGTTTTTAGTTTTAATTTGTAATGGTTTAAATACTTATAGTGGAACCAGTTTTCTTATAATTGTTTAAATTCTAGAACAGTATGTCGCTATTATGGAAATACGTGTTGCTATTGTGAAACTAATATGATACTATGTTTATATTTTTATGAAATTAAAATGTTCTATATTTTTTTTGTTATTTAATTATGTGAATCCGTGGTTCTAAATCGATCAAATTCAATTTAAATGAATTGATTTTAAAATTTAAACGGATTGAAATAATTTCAATTTTTCAAAAAGTATAAATAACAGAATAATCCTGTTTTTACCTCAATCTAAACCATTTACCCCTATTCCTTAGTTATGTCTAGTGAAGCCTCTTCTTGTAAATTTAAAATAAAGGTTGTTTGATGCAATTTATTAAAGTTATAGCAGTCTTATTATTTATAATGTAAGTATAACTTAAATATAAAAAAAAAATCAAAAATAATTATTAAAAGTTTGAGAAAAAAATACATTAAAATTAGAGGAAATATATATATATATATATATAAGTAGGAAGATAATAAAATAATTTTAAATGCATGAAAGTATAAACTTTTTTTTTTTTTTGCACAAATTAGCGTACGAGTCACTTGTACTATTATGAATTTTAAATTATTGTATTATCTTTCTAGTTTTTTTGATATATTTCCCTTAAAATTATATATTTTTTAATTATTATATTTTTGGGAAATTTATTAGAAAGTTCTATTTCAAGAATTTTTGTACCGTTTGGTCTCATATTTTAAATGGTTGATTGAGGAATTCTTATTAGATATAGTGTGTGGCCAGTAAGCCATTTTAAAAATGTGGCATTGTGGTAAGGCCTTGGGGTTTAAGCCCCAAGGTCACAAGTTCAGTTCCCCTCTTTGGGCCAATCTCCTGGGCGAAGCACTGTTGGTTAGGAGGTTGAACCTCAAGGATGCCTAATCAGCTACTTGGTGTGTGTTTAATACTCCCATTGTATGAAGTCTGACTTAATCGAAGCTTGCCTTGGGAGGTGGGACAAGTTTCGTGTTATAGTCTCTTACTCTGAATCGGACAACGGGACACCCCGGTGATCTCCTCATGGCCGCTTGGACTGCATGGAGGGTAGGAGGATTTCCCTGTAACAAAAAAAAAAAAAAAAATGTGGATGAGTATTGGTTAGACAGATATATCCCCACGAGTTAGTTAATTGGGAAAGTTTGTTTGTTTGTTTGTTTTTTTTTTTAGAATGTGTGACAGGTATAATGTGATAGTACAATGTGGTAAGTATTAATGTGATACTCCAATAATGAGACACTCTAAAAAAATTAAAAATTATTTAATGTACTTTTCCCAAATATGACAACGTGATAAGTATGATGTGACATTACAAAATTTTTACTCATCTTTAGTGTACTTTTTCCAAATATGATAATGTGGTAAAAATGATGTAACACTCTAAAAAAATTAAAAACTCTTTAGTATACTTTTCCTAAACGTAACATGTGACACTCCAACGTAGCGGATCCAATTTGATTGAATTACTACTTGTCTTCACGTCACATGCCAAAAAACAATTAGTAAGGAGTTCATATCCCACATTGCGCGTGTTAAAAACAACCAAACTTTAAAAAGTTACTAGTGCGCTTTTCGAATAACGTGACACACAAACACCCCACCACATTCTCACGTGGCGGGTATGTTGTGACACTCTAAAAAAATTAAAAATTTCTTAATGTATTTTTCCTAAACGTGACATGTGATACTCCAACATAATGGACCCAATTTGATTGAATTACTATGTGTCTCCACGTCATGCGACAAAAAACAATTAATAAGGAATTCACGTCCCACATTACGCGTGTTAAAAACAACCAAATTTTAAAAAATTATTAGTGTGTTTTTCAAATAATGTGACATACAAATACTGCACCATCTTCTCTATACATAATCATGACATCTGTCCCTCAACTGTACTAACAATGACAAAATAATAAATAAATAATTTAAAAAATCACTCAATCACCATAAAAATATTTAGATTTTATAAATTACAAGGGTACAAAACAAAATTTTACTAGTCCATTTACCCAAATTTTATCTTATAAGGGAGACTTTATTTAATAGTCAATGAAAGGGAATAGTGCCTGCCGCGATGAGCGCGGTGATTAAGCGACTTTGTAATTTGCCTCATATTCTAACGTTCTTTACTTTACCTTTTTATTATTATTTTTCTTGGTGGTAAATTCAAATAATAAAATTATGTTGTGATAGAAAATTTCGCAATCTCTTGATAGCAAATACATGAATCTCATCAATATTACAACATATCTTCTTTATTTATTTATTTTTTTTTTCTAAAAAATCTTGAACATCATAATGATTTTTTTTTTTCTTTCAAAATTCGGTTTCAATTAAGGATTGCATCTTCAAGTCCAAATTTTTATATGTAAAAAATGATTCATCCACACAATTTTATTTTTGAATGTGTTTCTAACGGGTAAAAAAATGATTGAAGAGAAATTCAAATAAAAAAAATTACGTGAATGTAACATTGCTGTTTATATATTATTGGTTCATATAAAAATTAAATTTATTTAATAATCGTAAAAGCATAATTTTATTATATTTATTATTTTTAATAACATTATTGATGATTACAACATATCTTCTTTATTTATTTATTTTTTTTTTCTAAAAAATCTTGAACATCATAATGATTTTTTTTTTTCTTTCAAAATTCGGTTTCAATTAAGGATTGCATCTTCAAGTCCAGATTTTTATATGTAAAAAATGATTCATTCACACAATTTTATTTTTGAATGTGTTTCTAACGGGTAAAAAAAATGATTCAAGAGAAATTCAAATAAAAAAAATTACGTGAATGTAACATTGCTGTTTATATATTATTGGTTCATATAAAAATTAAATTTATTTAATAATCGTAAAAGCATAATTTTATTATATTTATTTTTAAATAAATAAATTTGATAAATATTTTTGTAATTATCAAATCAATCTTATTTATTTAATTTGTGGGATCTATTTACATACCTTCAAATCTAACTTCTAAATTGTTTTGAACATATTTTCCATACTCATTTTTTTTTATATATATTTTAAAGTGAACTTTGAATTGTAATTTCAAAAATTTTTGAAATAAAAAATAATTTTTAATAGAATCATGAATTTAGTAAACCGCATAGTGCCAGAGAAATGAATATCAATTTGGGAAAAGCGGGGGAGCTCGAGGGGGTGCCCCGAATCCCCCGAAATTGCTATTTCGGGTAAAAAAAAAAAAATGCAAGGCAAGTTTTAAAAAAAAAAAAAAAACAGTTTACTTAAAATGAAAATTAGGGAGATTCGGGGGAGAAAATTTCGAGCTACCAATTATAACTGTATCAATTTACTGTCTCCAATTTTTTAGAGAAAAGCGGGGGAGCTCGAGGGGGGTGCCCCCGAATCCCCCGAAATTGCTATTTCGGGTATAAAAAAAAAAAATGCAAGGCAAGTAAAAAAAAAAAAAAAAAATAGTTTACTTAAAATGGAAATTAGGAAGATTCGGGGGAGAAAATTTCGAGCTACCAATCATAACTGAATTTTTTATATATGCATAGGACCACATCCTCTAGAGGGTAAATGCAAATGCATGCCCTATGATGTAGATAAAAGCCTATTTTGAGGGATATATTAAAAATTAATTTTTTAATTTTTTTGTTTTTTACAAAATATATAAAAGAATAAAAAAAAAATCACTTTGCTTGGTTCAAGTTTTCTAAAAACACTTTTCAAAAAATTTTACTTTATTATTTTTCATATTTTTTTTATTTTTACTGAATTTTTTTAATATTTTAAGCATTTTTTTTTTAATTTTTATACAAACTTAACATAAATATACTTAAAAAGTATAATTTTTATAAAAATATCTTTAAAAAATTCACTAAATACCAAAAATTAAAAAATATAAAAATTCAATAGATTTTTTTTTTTTTTTTTGTATTTATTAATTTTTTAAAATATTTTTTACAAATATTTTACTTTTTAGATACATTTAAATAAGATGTATATTAAAAAATTAAAAAAAATACTTATAATTTTAAAAAAATATTTACTAAAAATAAAAAAATTAATTTTTAAAAAATTCAAATCAAACACATTGGATATAACTTTAAAAAAAAATTAAAAAAAGTAACTTTTAATTGCGTCGCGTCAAAATAAATCAAATATTGCTCCTCCTTATCAAATCTCAGCGGGTGAATCCACCGGTTTCATCATCGTCTCTCTCCCTGTATTAATAAATAAAATCGCTGCATTTCGTAATTATTTCGGTCTCACGAGAAATATTAGCCAGCGAGTCGTCCTATAGTACATGGCGTAGAACCCACATCCTCAACCGACCAATCCACACTCCATCAAAAAAGCAAAACGACAACAACCCCACAACTGAAATGCTCTCAGAATCTAACCCCACCCCCAACCCACAGAGGAGTCGTTTCTCTAGCGCCCCCCTCTTCTCTCTCATCGAATATTGTAGTATAGTATTCCTGATACTGTATCTCTCTTTCCTTCTCTCTCATTATTATTATTATTAGTATTATATAGATAGAGAGATACATGTATTATTGAATCTCAAAAATGGTTTGCTTCTTCAAAACGGCATACCCTCTTCTCTGTCTGCTACTTTAGTTGCTTTTTCCAGTGAGAAGTAAGTAGCAGAGCAGAGCAGTGAGTGTGAGTGCCTGCTTTTTTTCTTTCACACCTCTTTTTATAGTTTCCGCTGAGTTTTTGTTGTTTGGGGGAGACCAAAATATGGAGAGAAAACAAGGATTTTTCTCGGCGTTGAAGGACGAAGTCGTCAGGGGCCTGTCTCCGGGGAGGTCTAGGGGGAGGAGTCCATCCAGGAGTGTTTCTCCCGGGTCGGGTCTTCTGCGCCGGAGGAGACCCCCCGCCGGCCACCACGTGGCGGGCCCGGACGTGTTCATTTCGAGATCCGGGAGCTTGAGGCCTGCGGAGGCGCTGTCGCCGTTGATGGAAGGGCCTGATCCTGATGAATCGGACGGTGGGGATTCCAGGATGGAGAGGTGGGGCCACTGGATGAAGGGACAGCTCTGTAGGGCTCCCTCTGTCTCGGCCTCTTCCTCTGCCTCTGCCTCTGCCTCTGCCTATCAACGGTCCGATCTGAGGTTGCTGCTCAGCGTTTTGGGTGCGCCTCTGGCTCCGGTGCACGTTAGCAACAATGACCCTTTGCCTCATCTTAGCATCAAAGACACCCCCATTGTTAGTCTTTCTCTTGCTCCATTCTCTTGATTATTCGCATTATTATATATATATATATATATATATATTTGGCTTCTTTTAACTCTATGTAATGTTTACATTCCCCCAACAAAGAAAAAGTTATCCAAAAGAAAATCAATTAAAGAATACTTATCAAAAAGAAAAGAAATCAATTACTCCTATAGAAAATTGAATAGGTAAAGGGTCTTTTTTTTTTTCTTATGGTAAATTATGTCAGTAGCCTTTAAAACTTTGGGCTTTTTTTCGATTGAGTCACCAAATTAAGTTTTCATCCCAATAAAGTGTCTAACTTCTCAAAATGTGACACTTGTGTACCAATTTAGAAATTCAGAGGCTTAATTAAAAGGAAATTTGAGCTGTATTTGGGTGGTGGATTTGGGAAGTTATTCGGAAATGAAAAGGGAAAAAGTGTTGAAAATTATGTGAAATGTAGGTATATTTCACCTGCCTTTTTTTTTTTCCTTCCCAAATCCCTAACCAATCACAGCGTTAGTGAATATCATGGGTTCTTATTTTGGCTTATTTTTATTTCTTGCACAGTTATAGTTGTATGAATTTTAATAAGTCATCTACTGGATCATGTAATTAATTATTCAGTAATTCCGGATCATTAATTGGTGCTTCTGGATCAACAAGAGTAGAGTAGTAAATGGGTATCTTAATGGTTGAGTAGGAGACAAGATCAACCCCAATTATCTCTTTTGTGTGGCCTCATTTGTGGAGAGCACCATATGCTGTGACTTTGTGAGGATTAATTGAATGCATTTTAATGGACTATGGAGAATCACTTCCTTCATAAATCAAAGAAGATATAAAGAAACAAGAAGTATGCAAAATATATATATTTTTTTGGTATGTAATATGTTATCTGCAAGTGCAATGTGCTGATCTATATGATTCGCTTCACATTTTAATTTGCTGAAATTTTTCTCAAGTGAGACCATGTTGCTGGTGATGGCAGGAATCATCCTCTGCTCAATACATATTGCAGCAGTACACTGCAGCTTGCGGAGGACAAAAGCTTCAGAATGCTGTTGTCAATGCTTATGCGATGGGTAAGGTGAGGATGTTAGCTTCTGATATCGAGACAGCCACAAAGGTCATAAAGAGCAGGAATTCCTCCAAAGCTGCAGAGTCAGGTGGGTTTGTGCTCTGGCAGATGAATCCAGATATGTGGTATGTGGAGCTGGCTCTTGGTGGCAGCAAAATTCATGCTGGATGTAATGGCAAGCTTGTTTGGAGGCACACACCGTGGCTTGGTCCACATGCTGCAAAAGGGCCTGTTAGACCCTTACGTCGAGCACTGCAGGTAATGCCACTGTGTTTGTGATCCTACTCTCATCATCTCTGTCTCTTTAGGCTTTGGTTGGATGCGGCTTTTTAAGCCAGCTTATTAGTTAAAAAAATCAATTTTGTTTCAAAAGCCTTTGCTCATTTGGCAAACCAATTTCCTGCAAAATGTTCACTTTAACCACTCTAAAGCCATTGGAAAAGCCAAAAAAAACTAAGAATGTGCCAAACAAACTCAAACAAACTAGTTTTTTGAGCATTAGCTTTTTTGTAGGCTTGTTTTTAGTCAATAAGTGATCTCCAAAGGAAGCCTTAGTTTACTAATTGGCAAATTTGTAAGTTCATGATCTGACCTCTGTTCTACTTGCAGGGTCTTGACCCAAGGACCACTGCAAGCATGTTTACTAATGCTAGATGCATCGGGGAAAAAAAGATCAATGGAGAGGATTGCTTCATCCTCAAGCTTTGTGCTGATCCACATACATTGAAAGCCAGGAGTGAAGGTCCGGCAGAGATCATAAGGCATGTTTTGTTTGGCTATTTCAGCCAGAAAACTGGGCTCCTTGTACACCTTGAAGACTCCCATTTGACTCGCATCCAAAGCAATGGCACGGATGCTGTGTACTGGGAGACCACAATCAATTCATTTCTTGATGATTATAGGCCCGTTGAAGGGATCATGATTGCTCACTCGGGACGATCAGTGGTAACCCTTTTCAGGTTTGGAGAGACTGCTATGAGCCACACCAAAACCAGGATGGAAGAGGCATGGACAATCGAGGAAGTGGCATTCAATGTTCCGGGCCTGTCAGTAGATTGTTTCATTCCACCCGCTGAACTAAGATTCAGCTCTATCAGTGAAGCCTGTGAGCTCCCTCAGGAAGAAAGGGTTAGGACCGCTGTAGCAGCTGCAGCAGCAGCTGCTTATCGAGCCAAAGTTGCAGCCCTGGAGGAATCACGTGATAATAACATCAATAATATTGTTTTGAAGATGGATATTTAGGAAAGGGGCGGGGTTTAGCAGCAAATGTTTAGTAGAACACTAGCTTGTCAGTATAAAAGGAATGACAAATATGAGATTAATGGGTAAGTTAGAAACTCAGCTGATTGAGGAATTTTGAAGTTGGATGCAAGTTTCTTCAAATCTGTATATACAGGGTAAATCTTTATACCCTCAATCAAGAGTTTCATTATGCAGTCATGGCCTGAGTTTCTGTAGAATGTGGAGACAATGGAGGTTTGTCTTCTCCAATTTGCTTTCCATACATAAATGTGGTGAAAATGTGCCGTCTGAGATTTACCTCTGTAAAACATCTTATGTCAAGACTATACTATGCTTGAGGGTAATATTTCTGTTTTGTTTTTGTAAAACTCTCGTGCAAAGACATCCAATGATTAGCAGGTCCTTTAAACACAGGCATCACATTCGCAAGTCTATTTTATTCTACAGGATGGATATCTATTTTTTATCCAGTTTGCATAGTGCAGAAAACAGTTCGTCCAGGGAAGGAAAATGTTAAATGAGTTGTTACTTGGATTTTCATCTTACCACTGCCTAGTGTAAATACTTTCTTTACCTGTAAAAGACTTGGATTTTCATCTTACCGCAGCTAGTGTAAATACTTTCTTTACCCGTGAAAGAGTTACTAAGTTGAGAATCAAATTGTTGGCTTTAGAACACAGTTTCTGATTACAACGACAAATTTTCCTGAGAAAGATATTAGCAAATCATGGTATTCCATCATTACACATGAGTATGCTTTCTATCTTGTCTTCCATATAAAATGAGTGATGCTGCATCTTGCTGTGCAAGCTAAGGTCCATTTCTTATTTTAATATACATTCTGTTTGCTTTCCTTATTGTTGAAGGCTTTAAGCTTGATTTTTTGTTTTTGGGAACTAATTTAAGCTTGATCTTGAGTCTCACACTTCGCGTGAAAGTTGAAGCCCTGTGTGTTTCCTTTTACTGTTGCTATTTACCTAACTCATTTTATTGTAGAACCTGATGCCTTCTGAATGTCTGTTTGGATTGGTTCCATTGCTAGACTGGACAGTAAGTTTCACAAATCTCCCTAATCATCTTGTGAAATGCTAAACTTGACACTATTTACCCATACAACCACAACAATGCCTGCCAAACACATTTCTTACTGCCACAACTCATCGATCGGAAGCTGAAACAACCTTTTTACTTGGAAGATATCTTGTGTCTTTGTTTATTATTGCCACCAATCTCTATAAATATTAATTATTAAGTGAAAAAAGTTTCTTGAAATGTATTCGGCAAGGTATAGACTAAATAGAGCCACACAAGCACGCACAAAAAAAAAAAAAAAAAGAAAAAAAGAAAAAAAAAGAAGGTAAATAGAATAATTGAATTTGCAATTAGTTATATTAGGTAAATGGAACCTTGTCCAAATTCGACTTCAGTGCGAGAATTTTGTTGGGCTTCTTGTACTAGTTGAATTGATGATGAGCATCGGCCATTGTCAGATTACTACAAATATCAATTATTTGATAATTAGGGATGCCTTCCCTCAAGGAAGAATCTTATTCTGATAACTTGGAGGGCTGCAAAGAGCTTGAGCTGATGGTTGTAACTTCTGTACTGTGCTGGTTTTGAGGTTGATGACCAATATCTCACGTCAGGACCTTCAGGGTTTAAAGAATTTGCAGTTGACGACCACCATTACTATTATGTTTCGGACCAACTGGCCTCTATGATGGATTTATGTGCATTTCTGGTTGAAATGTTTTAATAGTTCAATTAAGTATGTTTTGTTACAAAAGGTTGACTAAAGTTGACTGTTAAATTGTATTTTTTCTTTTTAAAGAATTGAAAACCTCTGTTTTAAACTGTGAGGCTTTGGTCTCATGTTTTGATCTTTTGGTTCAAGGTCAAAAGGATTTTGTTCTCTGTTCTTTTCATCTTTTTGAAGTTTATAAATTGTTGTGGACTCTAGTGTTCAGATGAAATTGCAGTGCAAGTTTACTAGTCCTAGTAATATTTACAAGCCTATAAATTTGATAGAGGCTGGTAAAAAGCCATCCAAATTTCAGCTGTTCTGTTGCAATAAAATATTTTTGTTTCAAGTCCCCACAACAAAATTTTGTAGGATTTTCTTTTTCTCTCTCACATGATACATTTGAACGTGCATCACTGACTTTTTAGGAAATGGACCTAGCAAATGATAGATGTATTTTTACCAATTGATGGTTACGTTTTGGTGCTTTTAAGTTTTTCTAATGCATCTTGGCCCACACAGACATTACTACGTCACAGCAGGCTAAATATCTGCATGATCTCCCACATAATGTGTTGGTTGATTAGAATCGAATAGAGTGAAGCAAGTTTTACATGCCTCCATGTCGACTTGCTGTATGGAATTTACAGCAAATATTATTCATTTCCCTTTTGCTGAATGCAATCTACGAATTCAACTCTGCGGTGGTGCTAAGTAGCTATTCATTCCATCATGGAAGAGGCACTCCAAACATATTGCAACTGGAAAGAAAGTTTCCTATGTGTGTGTGTGTGACGAAAACTACTTCGTTGATCAAAATTTTGGGATTTCTTTTGTAGGCATTTGGATGCGATTATGAGTCTGTCTGTCACCGTATTTCATACACCAGGTTGGTGAAATTGTCATATAACTGAGGAAAGATGTGCAAACAACCAATCTAAATTTAAGGAATTACATTCTTGGCAGTTTCTATAAATCTTTCTGATGTGTTGTAAAATAACAGATTCCGTAGTGTGAATGCATGATGTTTTAATGTCTAATACAGGCTTGCTTCTCTATCTGTTGTCCTTTACTTTCAAAGTTTTGGGGGATCGTGTCAGGTATGCCTAAAATCCCTCTCTCCACCTACTTGTCAACTCTTTCTCATGTGCTTAGAAATAAGTGTAGTTATTCAACAAAGGTCTGTAAACAAGTTGAGCCGAGACGAACTTTGCTAAACTCGAGTTCGGCTCGTTTGCTTGTCGAGCTCATTTATTGAGTTCAAGCTCAGCTTGATAAGTAACTGGACTCGAGCTCGACTTGGCTCGGCTCGGCTCATCTCGTTAATATTAATAAAACTCAAGCTCGGCTGAGCTCGGCTTGATAAGATTTTTTTAAATATTATTTATATTATTTAAATAAAAAAATTATTAATATTATTTAATATATAAATAATATATTATATAATTTAAATAAAGATAAGCGAGCCCTCTTAACGAGCTGAGCTGAGCCGAGCTTGTTCATGAACAATTCGGTTCATTTGCAGCCCTAATTCAACATGTGGATGTACAAGAAGCAATAACGCATCGTGACAAAACCAAATATCCATGCCGGAACTTCACCTCCCTAAATTCATCATATTATAGATACTCCGTGAAAGGTACAGTGGAGCTAATTTGGGAAACATTATTTTGGATAATTCACCGCTACTTAATGAACATTAATATCTTTGAATCTACTTTTCATGCTTTCCATCTTCATAGAGTAGCTGCATATCCTTGAAACCTCCCCAATCTGTACTTAAAACACTGTTTTTAATCTATTCTTTCCTTTCTGTTCTCTGTTTTGAAAGTTTTTTTTTATTTTAAAGATAGGGCCATGCTTGGAAAGTTGTGAGTAGATATTTGTTTAAAGATAAAATGTTCTCAATCTTTTTTGTGGCTCATCCTGCATACTAACATTCTTAATCTCCCAAAGATGTTCGACATAATTGCAGGCTAAAGGTTTAAGGTTTAGATTCTAAACTGATGTTCTGACTAGCTTCCTTGTCAGTACACTTCAATTGGTAACCGCCAGTGTAGAATTTTCTGCATTATGTAATTTTGAAACTTTCCATATGAAAAGCTTGAGATTTATGTTGTTGAGCTGTTTGTTTTAAATTGAGAGCACACTCCTTAGCCATATGCAATCAAATCATTGAATAAACCTTCAAATGCTGCAACGGTCCGAAAAAAATTATCCGAAAATGTGATGTGAAGATATATAAATCCAGCTAATGAGCATTGTCTGCATGGGTAATAATGTATTGAAGACTATGTATTAGTAGGCTTTAGTTTAGGGAAGCCTGACTAGCATTAGAGCCGTTGACAAAATGACTCAAAAGGCAAGTTTGAGATTCTAGACAACATCATAACAAAAGTATACATAGGGTATCAGTGGAGAATTTACTTTTTCTGCCTTAATCATACTCATAATTGAAGGAGATTTTGGGAGAAACAGAAAAGCTTGTGCACCAAAAAACGGTAGAAAGGAAAGAACACAGTCCTCATCGAAGTAAAAGACAGAAATTTAGTCCAGAAAAGTAGGGAATTTAACATGAGGTGTGATGTGAGTATAACTAATAAAAAAAATTAAATTAAGAAATTTATGTGTTGAATGTCGAGTTCTTTGTAGACTTGTCTCACATTGCCTCTCTAAGCCACTCAAGCTTGGTTTATATACTTTCAGGGCTAGATTTTGGATGGCTTCACAAGCCAAGTCTCCGTCTCGGGTTTGTTTCTCTTGTCTCTTCATTTTCACCTAGAGAATGTAACTCCTTATTAAGGCAAGTGCAAATGAGTGGTTACCATGACTGTCCTTGTCACTCCACCATGGACTTTCATAAGAAAATGGAGAAACTATCCATCACAAGTACTAGAACCACCAACACCAACACCAACACCAACACCGATTTCAATATCACTAACATGTGGAAGGAGCAGACTTGCACCAACCTGTGTTGTTTCTTCTGCCTTGTGAAAGAACCAAAATCATCAATCAGGAGGGTAGGAATTGCAAGCTTCTTCAAAGAATTGCCTCTCATTGACGACCAAGAACATGTTATGGTGCTGAAAAAGCTATGGAACATGGCCATGACTCAACCAGACGACCCAGAGTTTCCATCTCTTGGCATCTTTGAGTGCATGGCGAAGTTAATCCACAGAGGTCTAGACAATCAAGATTGGCTTCTTAGGGACCAAAACATAAACATCCCCTATTATGCAGCTCATGTTATTGGTTCTTACACCATGAACAGGGTTGATTTTGCAGAAAAAGCGGTGGACTCGGGTGTGATTCCACAATTGATGGAGCTTTTCAGAGGAAGAATGAGTTGGGTTGAGCAAAGGGTCGCTGTTCGAGCCCTCGGACACCTGGCAAGCTATGAAAGTACCTTTGACGCTGTAGCTGAATATGAAACAGAGGTAATTAACTTATCTATGCATTTAGCTTCTACCTGTCTTGAAGAGGTGTACACAATGTTTGTAGGGGTAAAAGACAGGAACAAGAGAGTGAAATATCACAGAGACTTGCTCACCAGAGGGGTTGGAGGACTGGAGATGGAGAACCGGAAGGCCGAGGAATGGGCCAGCCAACTTCAGTACTGGTCCCTCTATGTTCTCAACAGCTTTGCCATCAAAGGGAGGTCCATAACTCTCATGTGCAAGCAAGACTTCTTGAAGCAATTGTGTGAAATGTGGGGTGGATTAGTGAATCAAACCTCACCTGCTGGAATTGGCCTCATTAGAATCTTATGTTACAGTGAAATTGGAAGAAGAAGCATTGCAGAGTCGCAGGAAGTTATAGAGAAACTCTGTAATCTTTCAAGATCTTCAGATGATTGGCAGTACATGGGCATTGATTGCCTTCTCTTGCTTCTCACCGACCCAGATACGAGGTACAAAGTCATTGAAATTGCCACCCTGTGTCTTGTTGATTTGATTGAACTCACAACACTTGGAGAAAGATCAAACGTTGGTGAAGCCATCACAAGAACATTGCTTATAGATTTCAGTGGAAGTCAGTCGAGAACCAAGAAAAGTAGAGCCCAGAGAACGCTTGAGGAAATATGGGATTTGAAGGTGGAGAGAAGCAAGCAAGAGAAAATGCTGTCTGATGAGAAAGTTGAAGAGAAAAGGGTATTGGTGAGATTGATAAAACAAGAAGGAAACCATAGCTTTTGGGTAGGAGAGATTGAAGAAGCTCTATTGAAGTACACACAAGCTTTGTTGTTGTGTCCACTAAGGTTAAGAAAAGAGAGAGTTGTTTTGTATAGTAATAGAGCTCAGTGTCATTTGCTGCTTAGTGACCCTGATTCTGCCATTAGTGACGCAACCAGAGCTCTTTGCCTGTCCAGTCCTGTGAACTCTCATGGCAAGAGCCTGTGGAGAAGATCACAGGCTTATGACATGAAAGGGTTGGCAATAGAGAGCTTGATTGACTGTATAGTGTTCATCAATGGCTGCAACAGATCAGAGATGACAAGCAATGTAAGAAATGTTCCATACTATGCGGCACGTATGATTAGCAAGCAGATGGATAGGGCATGGCTATTTGCCACTGCCATGTCAAAGACAGCAAACAATCTTGTGAATGAATCAAGACAATCAGACGGTAATGATGATGATGACACTCCGAACAGAGAGCATCCAAATGGTGAAATGATGAGAATGATGAACGAGAGAAAAGGGTTTAATTCAGGTATGGTTAACCTTATGATTGGTTATTTGAATGTTATACAATTATGTTCAATAAATTTGAAATTCAAGTGGGGTTTTCACATTGTACTCCAAAATGGTGCGCCTAATAGGCTACGTTTGTTTAGCGGGATGGGATTAGTTAGATAAGAGGATAAATAATATCATGAGTTCTTAATTTTTGCTTTTTATTTTTATTTTTTTCTACTATGTGCCTTGTTCGTTTGGCCCATAACCGAGAAAAATTATTCAAAATTTTACCCACATGGTCTATAACACTTGATTTTAAATCTACACCCTATTTTTTAATTTCATAGTAGTAAAATTCTGATTAATTTCTCATGATCCCTAGAATTATTGAAAAGACATAGAGGTCCACATGTCTTCTAGTTAGTTTATCTTTATCCTAGTATTAGGTGCATGGAATTATTGATACCTTATAAATACCGTCTCTCCCATATTATTATTTATACCAGGCCATGAGATTATTTATCTTCATCCAACAATCATAAATAATCTTCCTTCTTTATCCCATCTAACCAACCATAATGCAACTAATCCTAGGTATACATAATTTCATTCATTATCTCGTTGTATTACTTATCTCTCGCTAATCCCAACTGAACAATCATAAGATTGTTATGTTTAACTAAAGTAGGATAAAATATGAAATAACATATGGTGAATTATTTTTTACTATTGAATTGGATGAAGCAAGGAAGATAACCCAGAGGAATAATTGAGGGGGACAAAACTGTTACTCATAGGTCCTACATGTTTTTAATCTCATCCCACCATAAGCAGGCCAAACAAACACGACCTAATGGTCTTTTTGAATTTATGTGTTGATCACTTTTTTCCTGTTTACTTTTTTCAGGTTTGCCCACCATTGGAGAAGAACCATTGATCAGAAAGGGTGAGAGCAGTAGGAGAAAGCTGGAAAGAAGCAGGGGGAAGAAAAAATGTTGTCATGGCTATCACACAACACCCTAAAGTCAAAAAGAGTGAGGAAAGGTAGCATTTTGGCTTCCATACAGTAATTGCACCATCACATGCTTGCACTGTGGCCCTTATGCTGAGCGGTCACAGTAAAAGATTACACTCACATGTGTATAATTGGTAGAAAAATTAATAATTTAGCAAGGCGTATGTAACAAAATTGTTGTTTGAATGTTTAAAAAAACACTGTTGTTTGAGGTGGGATTTGTCAAATATTTTTTAATATTTGTTTACTTTTTTAAGAAAAAGTGATAATAAAAAAAGTAATAAAGTTTTGTTATAAAAAAAAGTAACAAAGTTTTGTTATAAAAAACATTTATGTAGTGTTTGGTAGAGTTTTGTAAATGTGATTTGAGAGTATGAGTTGTATTTTGAGTTTGTGTGTTGTGGAATTATGATTTAAGTGTAGAACATTTGTTTAGTAAAGAGTTTTCAAAATAGTTTTGAAAAGAGTTTTGATTTGAGTGGGGAATTGTTAATGTGAGATTTGATATTTGATACAAAAATTTACAACTCATAATTAAATATACAACTCAAAATTATTTTAAAGCCCATAAAAAATTTTAAAAATTTCAGAAAATATTTTTTTCGATTATATAAAAATTAACATATCAATTGTAAAAAAGAAAAAAAATCACTATTCTGGTCGACCGGCCGGACGTCCCGTTAGCAAAAATTTTGAAAAAAAAAAAATCTGAAAAGCGCGGATGTTGCAGATAACTCTGTAGAGTTTTGGAAACGTATTTTCAAAACACATTCTAAACACCATACTAAAAACACAGTGTAAAATTAATTTTTGAAAACACAAAATACGTTCCAAACACCATTTAAGTGAATAATTCAAAGTAATGGAAGTGAAAAGTCTAATTATCTTAAGTTTCACCTGCATATTCCTATTAAATTCACTTTTCCCACAAAATATGGTATCAAACCGCACCACGAGAATGGACTATAAAGCATATCATTCATGATGTGAGCAATGAAAATTAATTTGTAGACATCATCATCAATGACTACAGCATCCTAATATATATAAAGATGAACCACGAACAATAAAAGAAAAATTATATTTATATAAAAAATTCATATAAAATTTTATTTTTCCAAATAAATGCCAAATTCATGGTTCCTTGTTTTAAAGTGAAAAAGTTCATATTTAGATATATCATTTTGTATGAAGATTCTGTATTAATTTTTGTATTTATATATCATTATTTTTACTAATATTGTCCACCGGCCTTTCAATTAGTAGCTACTGCTTAATGTTGATTTTATCAGCTTTTTTTTTTTTTTTTCTTTTTATCTTGAAGGAAAATTATATACATATATGTGTGAACAAAATGATACATTTATTGTGTTTTGATTCTAAAGTTATATACTGAAAAAAAAGAAAAAAGAAGAGAAAGATAAAGAGAAAGAGAATTATATATAAATACTATTCATAGGAAACTAAACAAAAAAAATATTTTTTTAGATAAATGTACATAAATGTTTTTCACTTTCCTAAACCCCCCTCCCAAAAAAAAAAAAAAAAAGAAAAAAGAAAAAAGAAAAAAATTATATTTTTTATTGGACAAGAGATATAATAGAAAGTGTGAAATTGGTCCCAAAAAATAAAAAATAAAAAAATCTCCAATAGATTAGCCGCAAACCAGTCTACTGGTCACTTTGACGTCAATGCTCATAGATCTGTGCAAACGTGCCGCATGATACAAGTCTTAAGGGTGGACGTTGCACCGGCCAGCACGCCTAGACAGTATTATTTTTGTAGACCTCGTTTGGGGGTGTGGGTTACTTTCTGATTTTTTTAGTTATTTTAATTTGTGATTAAAAAGTCTCGTTTGAGATAAGTCTTTTGATATTATTGAGAAAAAAAATAAAATGATTATAAGTTAAATGTGATATTTTATCTTATTTAGCTAAAATAACATATTTTGTCTTATATGATTATTTAGCCTAAATGTTCTTCCCAAACAAGTTCTTAGATTGATTTGAAATGTGAGTTGACTTTTTAATTTTTTAACTTTTTTAGTTATTTTAGTTTAGGATTAAAAAGTTTTGTTTGGAATAGAATTTTTAAATTTTTTTTTGACTTTTGTAAGAGAAAAAAATAAAATAGTTATAGTTTTAATATAATATTTTGTCTTATTAAGTTAAAAAAAATTATTTTATCTTTTTATAACTATTTTAACTCCAATCCAACCCAATTTAACTTCTCAAACGAGTGCTTAGAGTTAGAAGATTGTTTTAGTTTATAAGATTAGATTGAGTTAATATTTTTAATCCAAAATATTAATGGACTGAATTTGAAATTTTTATTTTTAACTTGGCCTGATTTGGCCCGGTCCATTAATTAATTAATTATTTATTTATAATACATTAAAATATATATATTTTGGGGATCCAAATTTTATCTTTATTAATTTTATTAAAACTCATAGTTGTGGTGATATGTGATTGAATTTATTTAAGAAATCTTTCAAATTATACATAAAATCTTTTAGTTTATAATGATACTAATATATTTATTTAAGAAATATAATGTGCGATTGAATTTAATTATGAAATATTTTAAATTTTTTTAATATATAATCTGATGAGTGAGTTTAAGATTTAGAATTATTTTTTGAATCAGATTTGAGAAAATATAAAGGCCCAATGTTAAAACCGGGCCGGACTTAGAGTCTATAAATTTTCTTATTAACTTCACGTTTGTCCACCCCTAATATAAGTAAACATTTTTCTTTGACTTCGTTCAAATTGTTTGACAAATGTAAAAATAGTTTTCCAATTATCAAGTTCATACGAAAAAATAAATAAATAAATAAATAAAGGAGGTTGTAATTTTGCGTGACTTATATACCTCTTGAGAATAATTGTTTTGAAAATAAATTAAAAATACTAATTCCCAAGACGATATAATATTTGTTGATTTTGGTTTTATAAACAAAAATGATATTACAAGTATTGAAAAAAGATTAAAAATCCACACTGTTATGTTTAAAGTCCTTGCTCTCACATGAATAGGCATTAAAATAGAAGGCTTGTACTATTTATTTATTTATTTATTTTTGGGATTTGGTGGGGAACACCTCTTAGAGAACTAGTTTTAAAAAAAAAAAAAAATTTAACTTAAAATGCTTCTTACATAAAATGATATATAGTGGTGACATTATTGAAATTAGAGGCTAATTTGGTAGAACTTTTGCTTTAGAATATGAACATCGAAATTGGTCATATAATTTTGGAATTTTTTTTAAAGATCTCTAATATTAAAATTTTGTAAGATAAAAGGCATGTAATATTTTTATAATAGTTGGGGTCCCATAATATTTTTGCAGAGAAAATTCGACACGAAAAATTTTGCCCCGACATAGAAAAATTTCAAAATTTCTCTAGTATAATCACAGAAAAATTTTATCGAGAGACTTTAGTTAATAAATATATATATATATTGAACCTCTCCTACTAGGCTACTACCCAAAGTTGAAGAGAGATATTTCACTAATTTTTTCTATAATTTTTGACATAAATCCATCATGAAAGTGTTTGATATCACTCTCACATATTTATAAAGCAATTGTTTTTATTTAAAATTTTATTTTATTTTCAATAAATATTTTACACAACAAACGAGACTAGTTCCATTGGTCACCTTTGTATACTCTTATTGGGGAGGTTGGGGATCAATTGTTGTCAAAGACAATTATTGATAATTTCTCTCCTATAATGAGATTGTTTGTTGAGTGGGCGACGAGGGGCGGAGGCGACGATCGAGGCGTGGCAGTATGAATGCCTAAAATTCCCAAAATAGAAAAACAAAAAAAACAGTTAAGGTAAAAAAAAAAAAAAAAAAAAAAAATTACCTAAAAAGGAAATTAGGGGCATTAGTGCTAAGGGAATTAGTGCTACAAATCATTTTTGTATACTTAAACTTGATCACTCTAGTATAGTCATAATTTATTTCAACTCAAAATGGTAAAACTTTAATCCAGACATCATTTATTATCTAGTAAACATGTGCCTCATCTACTAAGCCAATTTTTTTTTATCTTAAATTTACAATGCATATGTTAAGTATAGAAAGAAAGAAAGAAAAAAAAAAAAAAATGTAGTTAGTAACTCACCCATATTTTTTGGATCAATCCCACCTAAATGTTTTAATTTTTTTTTTCTTTGAACACTCATCTTAATTCTAAATATACTTTTATTCTTATCATTTTGAAATCCTAAACCTAGCCACCTCTTCCCGACACTATATGAGTCAGAGTCCAGATCCTCTCCAGCCTCTCTTTCCGGCTCCTCCTCCAGGCAACGGCTCAAATAGAGCCACCTCAGTTACAAAAAAATAAGTGACTCAGATTTATTTCTTTAAACAAAAAATATATATATATATATGAGTTTTGATTGGGATCTCGAATCCCTTTCCCCCGAATGCCCCTAATCGACGAAACGACATTGTTTCGTCGTCTGAATTTTTTATTTTTATTTATTTATTTATTTTTTTTCTGCAAACGAAGGAAGAAGACGAAGGAAAGGAGGAGGGAGGGAGGGAGGGGTCTAAAAATGGAGGCTGAGGCGGAGGCGACGAGGCGACGACGATGAGCAAACTAGCGACGGCTTTCTCGACGATCTCCCTCTCCTCTCTCTTCTCTCTCTCTCTCTCTCTCTCTCTCGGGGGATTCGCGGGAGGAAGGATTCAGGAGAAAAATCTTTTCCGTATATATATATACTCCCTGACACACAAACACTCTCAATCTGCCCTTTTCTCTCTCTCCGTCCTTTTTCATGACACACACACTCTCACTCTCTCTCACATTTCTAACAAAAAAAAAAAAAATTTAAAATCACACACCCTCTCTATATCACATTTTTAATAAAAAATAAAAAAACTATTTTAATCTTTTTGATTTTATTTTCATAATATATATAATTTTGAATATAAAATTTTAATTTTTATAAAATTAATATCACTAAAAATATACTTTTAAAATAAGACTAATATTAAATATATTTAATAAAAATTTAAAATAAATAAAAAGTAATTACTATGTTTAGTTATGCGTTCAAATTATTATTTTCAAAATATAAAAATTATTTTGATAAAAATAAACACACAAAAATCATATATTTTTGAAATTATCAAAAATAATCATCATTCTAAAAAAAAAAAAAAATGAAAATAATAACTTCTGTGCATAAATGTAAATTTTTTATTTTCTTTAAAACATATATTCAATCTATGCGTAGGTGTAAATCAAATATAATTTTTTTTTATTTCCTTTAAAAAAAATTATAAACTTGTTTGGTTAATAAAATTAAATTAAAAGTCATTATTTTCTTATAATTTTTTTTGGAATGAAACTATTTTTGAGAATTTTAAAAATATATGATTTTTATGTGTTTATTTCATCAAATTAATTTTTATATTTAAAAAATAATAATTTGAATACATAACTAAACATCGTAATTATTTTTTATTTATTTAAAATTTTTATTAAATATATTTAATATTAATATCATTTTAAAGGTATATTTTTAATGATATTAATGTTATAAAATTAAAATTATATATATATATATATTATGAAAAAGATTAAAATAACTTTTTTAATTTTTTATTAGAAATGAGTGAGAGAGAGAGAGAGAGAGAGAGAGAGAGAGACTGAGGGATGGGATGTGACCGTGTGCGTGCAGTGAGGTGAGGGAGAGAGGCGCGTGTCAGATAAAAGGAAATGATTTAGTGTGGATGTATTTTGAATTTTTTTGTTTAAAGAAATAAATCTGAACCATTCATTTCCTTGTGGGGTGACGTGGCTCTATTTGGACCGTCGCCTGAAGGAATAGCCGGAGAGAGTGGCTGGAGAGGATCCGGACTCGAATCCCCTCTAACAAGGCTCCCCACCATTATGACAACGTTTTCTTTCTTCTCGCCGCTCTCTTTTTTTCTCTCAACTAGTGCTTGGAAGGTAGTGGGAAGCTATAGGTGAAGGGAAAAGGTATAAGAAGGGATTAAGAAGTCGGAGGAACAATTGAAAATGACCATCACTTTGAGTGGTGTTGAATTATGGTTAGAGCTTAAAATATCAGACGTAGGGATACTGTTGAAATTTTATATTAAAACAAAATTATAGTTAAAAAAATCTATACATACAAAAAAACCCTAATTGGTGGTTGAATTGATTTCTAATGAATAGCCACAACAGCCAAAAAAATTTTGTACAAATTTTGTTTATAGATAATGTTACCCATTTAAAAAGTCATTGAAAGGTGGGGAAGGTCGTAGCCAGTGACCACGTTATATGATTTCTTTATCAAAGCCAAATAACAAATCTGCACCAAACATTTTCCATGTCTAATTGTAATCAACTACAATTCGTTAACTAGTCCTGCTTTCATTTCAGCTTCCTATAAGACTCCCACACAAAACCAAACCAATATCACCTATCGTTAACTAGTCCTGCTTTCATTTCATTTTTCTTTGGGCAGTCAAAATGGGGTATCTACAGGGTTCGTCAACATTTTCACAAAGAAAAATTGACACGAAAAATTTCGTCTCGACACAAAGAAATTTTAGTATAATCACAAGAAAAATTTATCGAGGAACCTTAATTAATAAAAAAATATATATATTAGACCTTTCCTACTATTCAAAATTAAAGAGGGATATTTCACTAATTTTTCCTATAATTTTTGACATAAATCCATTATGAAAGTGTTTTATGTCACTCTCACATATTTATAGAACAATCATTTTTATTTAAAATTTTATTTTATTTTCAATAAATATTTAGCATAACAAACGAGACTAGTTACATTGGTCACCTCTGTATACTCTTATTTGGGAGGTTGGGGATCAATTGTTGTCAAAGGCAATTATTGATAATTCCTCTCCTATAATGAGATTGTTTGCTGAGTTTTGAACTATGATTATCAAGCTATTAAATTCTCTTTAAATTTAAAAATAATTTCTTATTGATTGGCCAAAGAAAAAAAATATTAAGCATTTTATATAAATAATAAAGCTATACAAGTTAATCTGGTCACTTATGCTCTATTTGTTGATTATATAAAATAACCTAACCAAAATAGTTTAGCATTTTCTATAAATAATAATAAAGCTATACATCCTAATCGGGTCACTCATGCTCTATCTATTGATTATAAAATTGTTGATTATATAAAATAACCTAACCAAAATATTTTAACATTTTATATAAATAATAATAAAGGTGTACATGCTAATCTAGTCACTCATGCTCCATCTATTGATTATAAAATAACCTACTGGTTAAAAAAATAATAATGAATTAAAAGGATAGGCTAATACTGGTGGACCAATTATATACCCTAAATTACAATTTGTGCCCCTAAAATATTATTCAATTTTCATTTTAATTTTAATGATTACAAAATTGTCAATTTAGAATCCCTCGTACTATGTGATCCAATGATGGCAAGTGCCTTTTCTTATAAAAAAAAAAAAAGAAAGAAAAATGCTTCAGAACTCGAATTATCCGTGGCTCAAGTGGCCCAAATCCAAAATGGCGTCGTTTTGAGATTTTTTTTTCCCCCTCTTTTATATTTGAAACAGAAACATAAACAAAAACAAAAGGAGGAAGAAAGAGAGAAAGAGAGAAGGAAGAGAGAAAGAAAGGGAAAGAAAGAAGAAAGAGAGAAGAGGGAGGGGAGACCATCACCGGCGCTGCCGTCACCGGTGCTCCCCATTCGCTGTGTGTATACACAGATAGATCTGTGTGTGTATACACAGATCTGTATCTCTCTCTCTCTCTCTCTCTCTCTCTCGTTCTCTGTATCTCTCTCTCTCTCTCTATGAAGTCTCCATGATGATGATGATGTGTTGGTTGTTGATAATGATAATGATGGGTTGGTTGTTGATGATCTCTTCTTTCTTCTTTTTTCTTCTTTTGTTTTCTTCTTTCTTTTTTCTTCTATGAGTCATGGAAAGGATGAAGAAAAGGGGGGAAAAAAAAAAAAATTTCCAAAACGACGTCGTTTTGGAATTTCGGGTCACTCGAGCCACGAAAAATTCAAGTTACGTAGCGGGATTGAAAAAAAAAAAAAAAAAAGGCAATAGTTACCAATTAGGTCACATTGAACCCCCAAAAAAAAAAAAAAAAAAAATTTGTGTTAAGGATTACATTAGAAGATGAGGCTCAAAGCAAAATTAGATAATACTCTAAATATTATTAGTAATACTCGAATGACTACTATCTCTTTTGAGAAGATGGCTAAAAGTCAAAAGTCAGTTTTTAATTTATTTTGTGTTTCATCATCTCTTTATTTTTTTTACATATTTTTTTAAAAAAAAAGTCAAAAAAAAAATTATAAAATCAATTTTTAACAAACTTTTCAAAATAACCCTACATTTTAAGTAACCATAGGACATGACATGGTGTTTCATATAACACTAATTATATTATTCAATTTGCTTTATCTCATATATATGCTTTTTGCATGTAATATAATACTTAAACGTGATTGCTCTAATATACTCGTAAGATAATTTATTTCAACTCAAAATGGTAAAACTTTAATCCAGACATCATTTACTATAGCATGCGGCTCATCTACTAAGCCAATTCTTTGATCTTAAATTTACAATGCATACGTTTCAATTCATAGTTAAGTACAGAAAGAAAGAAAAAGGAAAAAAAAAAATGTAGTTAGTAACTCACCCATATTATAGGATGCTACTAGTAGTTTTTTTCATTTTCTTTTTGGATCCATCAAACCTAAAAATTTTAATTTTTTTTCTTTGAACACCAATCTTAATTCTAAATATACCTTCATTCAATTTTTTTTTTTTTGATCGGCAAATATTAGTTGTTAGTTGTTAGATTAGCACCTATGGAAAAAAATCTCTCCATCCTTGGCAAAGGATATAAGTACTTGCATTCCCTTAATTCAACTCTTCTAAGGAGAATTGAACACATGACCTCCTTGGAACTAAGTCCTAAGGAAGGCACGGTGGCCACCTAGGCTAGGAAATATACCTTCATTCTTACCATTTTGAAATCCAAAACCTAGCCATCTCTCCCCAACACTATATGAATCCCCTCTAACAAGACTCCCTACCATCATGACAGCGCTTTCTTTCTTCTCGACGCTCTCTCCTTTTTTCTCAGCTAGTGCCTAGAAGGTAGTGGGAAGCTATAGGTGAAGGGAAGAGGTATAAGAAGGGATTGAGAGGTCGGAGGAACAATTGAAAATGGCCATCACTTGGAGTGGTGTTGAGTTAAGGTTAGAGTTTAAAATATTAGACGTAGGGATACTGTTGAAATTTTATATTAAAATAAAATTATAGTTTAAAAATTCTATACATACCAAAAAAACCCTAATTGGTGGTCGAATTGATTTCTAATGAATAGTCACAACGGTCTAAAATTTTTTGTACAAATTTTGTTTATATAGTGTTACCCATTTAAAAAGTTATTGAAAGGTGGGGAAGGTCGTAGCCAGTGGCCATGTTATATGATTTCTTTATTAAAGCCAAATAACAAATCTACAGCAAACATTTTCCATGTCTAATTGTAATAAACTACAATTCCTTAACTAGTCCTGCTTTCATTTCAGCTTCCTATAAGTCTCCCCCACAAAACCAAACCAATATCACCTATCAGTCTCTTATTCACTCTTTCTCATACTCATTAACTTTCTAACCCATAAAAATGAGCTGGTGGTGGTCCGGAGCCATCGGCGCTGCAAGGGCACGTCTCAGATTAACCAATCATCATCTCCAATATTGCTATACTTATAATAATTACAGTTAAGAGTTTACTAACACTATGTTTGGGAACTTAGGAGAGAAAAGAAAAGAAATGATTACTTAAGTAATAAGAGAAAAGAAAAGAAATGATTGTAATTTCTTTCCTTCTTGTTTGGATAAGTAAGAAATAAAAGAAAACAAATGATTGTGATTTCTCTCCTTCTTGTTTGGTTAGATTTCATAAGAGAAAAGAAAAGAAACTGTTTTATGTTATATTACCAAAATAACATTTTTATATTTTGTCACTATATAAGAGCATCTCCAATCTTTACTTTTTTTTTTCTTTTTTTTTTTTCATTTAATTTTGAGAAAAAAAATTCATATTTTTTCATAGGTGCATGACTCTAATGATATCATGACTTTGCATTCAACTTTAGTAATAACACATATATAATTAGCATAATTAAAAAATATATATATAATCAACATAATTATTTTCTATCAAGTGTTGTTCCCTACACAAATAATTCATCGTTTGACCACTACAGGACGATTAAACTTTTATTGGAATTTAAAAGGCATGGTAAAGTAACAATATAACACCAAACTTTAATTGGAGTATCAATGGGCGACCTAAGGTTGCAAGATCTGGAAGCACCAGTTTTAACTCTGTATTTAAATTTATTTATTTATTTATTTTTTATGTGATTGTTATAATTTTAACTGGATCTAAGCAGCATCATAAACCTATAATTCAACACAAAGGAGAATTTTCAACAATGAAGATGTCATCCACAACAAAAGAATCATCTTAAGAATTAAGAATTAAAACCTAAGAATCATCCACAACATCTTAAGACCAATCAAGCAAATAGTATGAAATTGAGTAAAAAAAAAAAAGGTATTAAAGCAAGGAATTCATCATCCACAAAAGATCCAAAATAAGTTCAAAGTCATCCACAAAAGACACCATATCCTAAATGGAGTCAAGTACAAAATACGATAGACATCTCTAATGTCCCCTTCAAAGAAAATACAATCCCATCTATAAAAGAGTTACCAATGCTATCATCCACAAAAGATCCAAAAAGAGTTAAAATCATCTACAAAAAATCCAAAATAAGTTCAAAGTCATCCACAAAAGACACAACATCCTAAATAGAGTCAAGTATAAAATACGATAGACATCTCTAATGTTCCCTTCAAATAAAGTACGATCCCATCTATAGAAAAGTTACCAACAATTCTCAGGGTCATACATCATGCTCTCTAAAGTTTCCTTGCGATACTCTACTGGGCAACCAAAAAATTGCATCATCCTCTCAGATTTCTTGGTAAGAAAAAGGTATGCCTCAGTAAACAAGTGTGGCGCAATTCCAATTTCCTCTAATGCTTTATGCAACTCTCCTCTTGGAAAACATCCTTGGGATTTCTCTATAGAAGCATTTCCCTCTCTTATAGCTGATACGATATCCTGCAATGTTGTCTTCAGTATGTCAACGTCCCTCTCACCATCATTTGAGAGCTTTCTTTTCTTTGCCTTCGAAGATGTTCCACTTTTAGGAGACAACACAACATCATCTTCATCCACAACAAAACTTTCCAAGTTTGCTTCATTTTGTTGCACCAATTCATCAATGACTTCAATTCTATCTACATGATCATTATTTGATGAGTTGGCCCATCGTCGCACTTTTTCCTTAGCAGTTTCAGCACCTACACCAGTTGCCCTATCCTTTCCATAGATCTCAGCTAGCTTTTCATAGTTGCCAATGGGTGTACATTTCCATTTCTCAGCATGTGGTTTCACCTTTTACCAAAAAATAAATAAATAAATAAAATAAAATAAATTAGAAAAGTTACAATTAAATATAAGTTATGTTTTTCTATTCTTTTTTAAAAAAATCAACATAAATTGAAATTAATTGAAGTACCTCAATCAATGCCTCCCAAACTTCAAGTTCAGCAGTGAATATCCTTGTAACCGGGCTCCAAGCAAAACCACTAGTATGTTTGAATATATCATAGCACTCAGCAAAATGCTCTTTGATAGTTTTCAGCCTATTCTTGACTTTGGCCTTATCTAACTCCAAGTTGTATATCTCACGTAATTCCTTTACTATTTTATCATATGCTGAAGTAGTAAAAGTTCCATTGACCCTATTTCCTTCAACATGTTGGTGATGCAATGCATCAATCAATGCATCATCCATTTGATTTGTCCATGAAAGTTTTTCTCTCTTAGAATCTTTGGACTTCTGTGTTTTTTTACTCATTTATAAAATCTACATCAAAATAAATTCAAAGTAACATCATAAACTACAATAATGTCATCACAATAGCAAAGTTATGGATACATCCAAATCTACAATAAAATAAATTCAAAGTAACATCATAAAACCACAATAATGTCATGCATAATAGCAAAGTTATGGATACATCCGAATCTATAACAAAACAAATTCAAAGTAATATCATAAACCACAATAATGTCATCATGATAGCAAAGTTACGGATACATCTGATCCGATGTTCAAGTACTTATCACATAAAATCAAGATGGTTACCAAACATGTAAAAACTAAAATATCACTCTTGATTAGCAACATAATCAGACCACATTGTAGCTGCTATCACATTTCTAATGAGTTCCCCCTGTTTTGCATCCTCATCAGTATCCCTTGGTGTACGAGTCGTTTGTTGAGTTTGACATTGATTTTCAAGCTCTCTGTCTACTTCAGCAATAATGTTTTCATCTGGATCAACACCCATTAAAAAGTTATGTAAGATGCAACATGCTATTACGATATTTGACTGTGTGTTAACCGAGTAAGTAGGGTCAGTTGTGCTTGCTATGATGGGAAATTGTTTCTTTTGCACACCAAAAGCTCTCTCAATGGCATTGCGTAAAGAAGCATGTCGGTGGTTAAACAACTCTCAAGCATTTTCCGGTGGATGGTTGGAATACTCTTTCAAGTGATAATGCACACCTCTGTAAGGAGGGATAAGGGAACTCTTTAACATATACCCCGCATCAACAAGATAAAATTTGCCTATTTAAAACAAAACACATCACTATGTTAAACCCCAAATCTATATAATTTAACAAAAGTTTCATATTCTCTAAGCATGAATTACCGTTGGGTATTTTCAGATTATCTTCTCTAGTGAGTGCATTTTTTATAACCCTTGAGTCAGATGCAGTCCCCTCCCATCTAGGTAAGACATAAGTGAATTTTAAGTCAAATAAACATGTAGCCAATACATTTTGTGTAGGGTAACCTTCTCTACCACGATATCTCGGCGCATCCTTGCTAGATACTTTAACACGAACATGTGTTCCATCAAGTGCTCCAATACAATCCTAAAATAAATGTATCATGTGACGGTTTTATATATAAATAAAACTAAAAATTTAAAACGAAATGTAATATCGAATTTTTACCTTAAAATATGGATGGAACCTATTATTATTGAGTATTTCTGGAGGGACTTCGGATCCACTAGGTTGGTAAAGAAATCGATCTTCTAATGATATAAGAGCTCTCAAAAAACTATGAAAATGCCGACTTACAGTCTCACCAGAGCGACGAAAGAAAAACGAAACATTTCTATTCTTCACACTATGTGACAAAATGTAAAGACACTTTGCAACTTGTTCTTCAACTGTTGCACGTTTTGTTGGTTTCAGACCACCATCTCTTTCAAGTATATGACACAAATCTTGAAATGCCTGTGGCCCCATACGGGTGATATTACGACAATACTTAATACTTTTAAGTTGTCATTAGCTCAATCTTCACTTTTTCTCTCTCCAAGTAATTAATAGGATGGTCCACGTACTTGCTAAGATGATATTTTCTCTGCATATACCAATATACCACATGGCAAATAACTTGAACAATAGCTAACTTTCGCCTTCTATCCCACATAATCAAGTCCTTTCTTAGCTCTTTGTCTTGTTGATCCATTTGTCCTATATTTTTTATTAAAATAAATCAGTATACATTTTGACTAAAAGCAATAAATTTTTTCTTAATTCTTTATATACATCTTGTTAATCCATAATCGTTAGGAATAATTTTTTTCCGTTTCAACATTGATTTCAAATGAATAAAGGAAAATAATTAAAATATTTAAAATGTCTTTCCTAATGTGTTATAAATCAATCATATAATCATATAATGGCCAAATCAAGAATTTTAAATTGTAAATTAAAAGTGGCATGCTTTGAAAGGTTTACTGCACTACAAGTTGATGGGCATGCATAATTTTATAATCTTAATACTTGGGGGAAAAAAAAAAGAAAAAAAGAAAGAAAGAACATTCATACTATTCACAAACTATGTCTTATTAAGCAATTGACATGGGTGCAGGGTGCCCAATCACAATGTAGAGAACAACACTATTATTTAACTAGCAAAGAAAGTGAGCATTTAAGCCATGTCAATTTATTCCTCCCTTCTCATCTTAATTATATTTATTAAATATATTTATTTATATATAAAATATATATAATTTAATATTTTAATATAATAAAATTAAAACGTTAAAATTTTACACTTAAAATTTATTTTCACTCGTTTATTTCTCTTATTATATCTTTTAAATCTTATTAATCATAAATCATTATTTATAATATAATATAATTTTTAGTAAAATTCTTATCATTCTTAAATAAAAATATATCACCTGTTATATGATCTGACACAGGGAATGCACTACAAATCTATCTTATTGGCATGTCTATTCAAATGGATAACAAACTAATGTAATATAAAATTGTTCTAGAGATGAAATTGTAAAGTCTACAAGCAAATATAATATTATATACAAGAGTCACAATATTGTTGTTCGTACAAGCTAGTTAACTTTAGAATATATAAACAGAATATATATTATAATTGACACCTTATCTTTTTTTTTTAGGTAGTAATATCGACACCTTATCAGGCTAACCTGTGGAGCGTAATGAGAAAACGTAGAGAATATATATATATATATATAATACATAACAGAATATATAATAGATAACAATAGATGGCAATCCATTGTAATTTCAGAAATTGATTACCTGCACAAGAAGACGAAGAAAACGTGGAGAGAACTAGAGCATGGAGAGAGCTGGAGCAGTGGAGAGAGGTAGAGAAATGGATAGTCAAAAATTTGTGCTGGATATGAAAAGTCTTGAGGACATGGGTGTCAATTATTTTATTTCTTTTATTTTTACAGGGGTAAAATTGGTATTATGAAAATATAAACATTTGTGGGTTTTTTTTCTCTCCCAATCTCTCCATTTTTGGGAAGATTGAAAATAAGGGTTATGAGAGAAATGAGTTTCTCTCCATTTCTCTCTATTTCTCTCCATTTCTCTCCACTTAAGATAACCAAACAAGGAAGAGAAATACATTTCTCTCTATTTCTTTTCTTTTCCCTCCAAATCACTCAATCCAAACATAGTGTAACCTCTCTCTGATTTTTACAGAAAAAATTCGACGAAGATGAATGTCCCAAAAGCTACCAGTGCGTCGGCCTAATAGTCGGCGTCATCGGCATCGTCAGCAACAGCTTGGCCGAAATCCTCCCACTCTCCGACACCCCCAGCGGCACATAGAAGCTCTACGGCGTCACTTGCCGCCCCCGCCCCACCTGGAACTCCGATCACCCCGTCGACTACATCCAGTGCGACATCTCCGACTCCACCGACTCCCTCACCAAGCTCTCTCCACTCACTGACCTCACCCACATCTTCTACGTCACCTGGACCAACCGACCCACCGAGCTCGACAACTGCAAGGCCAACGGAACCATGCCTCGCAATGTCCTCAAGGCTGTGATCCCAATCGCCCCAATCTCACCCACATCTACATCCAAATCGGAACCAAACACTACGTCGGATCATTCGAATCATTCGGGAAAATCCAACCCCACGACCCTCCGTTCACCGAGGACATGCCCAGGCTTGATTTCCCCAATTACTACTACACCTTAGAAGATGTCGCCATCGAAGAGTCCGCCAAGAAAGAAGGCTTGACCTGGTCAGTCCACCGACCCGGTGCGATCTTCTAGTTCTCCCCTCTTAGCATAATGAACATCATCGGATCGCTCTGTGTATACGCCTCAATCTGTAAGCACGAAAACAAACCCTTGATTTTTCCAGGAACGAAGGCGGCTTGGAATTACTACTCGATTGCGTCCGATGCGGATTTGATTGCGGAGCAACAGATATGGACAGCGGTGGATCCGAATGCGAAGAACGAAGCGTTTAATTGCAACAATGGGGATGTGTTTAAGTGGAAGCATCTGTGGAGGACTTTGGCTGAGGAATTTGGGGTCGAGTATGTAGAATTTGATGAGAATGAGATAGTAGTGAGCATGGTAGAGAGGATGAAGGACAAGGGACTGGTGTGGGATGAGATTGTAAGAGAGAATAGGTTGGCGGTGACTAAGTTTGAGGAAGTTGGTTTGTGGTGGTTTATGGACATGTCGTTGCATAGGGAGGCTATGCTCGATAGTATGAACAAGAGCAAAGAGCATGGGTTCTTGGGGTTTAGGAACTCCAAGAACTCATTCGTATCCTGGATTAATAAAATCAAAGCTTATAAAATTGTTCCTTAAACAAATATAAGTTCTCAATTCTCATCATTAACAATGTAAAAAAAAATGTTGAAACTATCACCAATGGATTTCACAATATGCTATGAGCTCTTTGTGAATCCAATAAATGTTTCACTTGTGTGTCTCTTGATTTAAATTAGTGTTTGTAGCCATAGTCAAGTTTGTATGTTTCTCTTGGGCTGTGTTTTATCTTGTGACATTTGTTTGGCCTTTTTTTAGTTACAAGGCTCAAAGCTCTTCTTGTACTAAATAATCTCTCTTTTCCATTTGAAACAGAACATGTTCATTTTTGCTTATAAATAGTCGGACCATTCGTTACAACAAAAACAAAAAAAGTAGTAGGACCATTACTGTTCTACAAGAAGACTGATAATTTGGATTGGAACACTTAGGCCTCGTTTGGCAGCAAGTTAATTTAGTAATTTTTTGGCTATTTGGCTAAAATATGAGTTAAAAAAAACTAGTATGTTTAGGATGACTTTTTGGCTTTTCACGAAAAGATGTACAAAAAGTAGAGAGAAAAGAGAATCTTTGACTTTTTGGTATGTATTGTTAGCTTTTTGACTTTTTTAGTAACTTTTTTACTTTTTGGCTAAACCGGCATGTTGCCAAACGAGGCCTTAATCTAATGGCTGAAAACTAATTTTAAATTATAAACCATGAAACTATGTCGATTTTACGTGGCGAAGTTTTGTGTCACTGTGCGGATACATAAATTGACATATTCATCTATCCATCCAACTTGTTTCACAAATCAAAACATTCTATTGACCATTTTGCATTTGATTGTCAATTTTTTCCTCTTTGGTGTTTGTAAAGAGTTAAACTTTATATGGTGAGTTCGAGCAGCATATGTCTCAACACATATAGTCAAAAAAATTAAAAAATAAATATATGATTTGGTTAAGGAGAGGAGAGAGTTGGGGAGAGAGAGAGATAAGATAGACCGCATATATATATATGTGTGTGTCAATTTTTGACCACATTGCCAAACAGGTACTCAGTTGGAGAACACCGACAGAATAGATTAAACCCGAACGACCTGTCAACAAAAAGAAGAGATTCCGGCGGTGGTTCGTCCACCCGGGGGCACTCTGTCACGACCCAAACCCGCCCCTATAGGTTTAGCATCGTAACCCGCCAGTAATCCTTGGACTACCAAAGGACTCTGAACAGATTAACAAAATTAAGGGGCTAGCAGAAGCAAATACATAATTATAGTTGTCCAATGAGCTGTGCTGACTTATATGAAATAGAATATTTAAAATTTTATATACATAATCGGTAGTCATACATTATACCCACACATATTACAGTATTTTAAGTACAACCAACGACAGCAAATCAAATCTTCAATAAACAGAAACCACAAAACTTAAATACAGGACGCTTCGGGAACCTCCACGTGAGGCACAATGGTTGGCTGACAATAGAACACAGATCCAGACAAAAGCCTTCAGGCTCGAGCTCCAGAATGCTCACCTATACATATATATACACACAATGAGCTAAAGCCCAATGAATAACATTAAGGTAAAAGGTTTAGTGAACGAAATCCGAATGTATCATAAACAGAAAATAGAATAGAGTATAATCATAATCGTTCTCATATCAGAACATAATAATGGTACATCGCATAGTACATATCATAGAACGTCTTCCGACTAGAGTAATCGGTTCTGGATACCGATTAAACACATATCACCACAATGAAGTGGCTAACGAGATCTTGTAAACTTGTATGTCATGGACCCGCATTTTCATGCCGTCCCCCATGACTTGGGACTATCTATGGATGCCATAATAGATTTCAAACTTGGAATATTCGTTCACGAAAATAGATATCATTTCAGAAATCAGAACTTATCATATTTTATTTGGAACATAATTCATATGAATGTATCTTTACAATAACGTTACTCACAGTGGTTCCGGTAAGTGGTCAATCAATCCTCGAGTCTTGACCTACAATCACAAAATACATAACACAAGCATGTCTTATCATTACACATTCAAGTGGCCATTAAGGCTTAGCTTTCATTACATTGGTTCTTAATCTTTCTTATCACATTGCCTAAAACACACACCCTTGCAGTCTCGGAACTTAGTACATTCTTTTCTTTGTGTGTTTCTAATCCATAACCTCATTACTATGGCTTAATTAAGGCTTAGGAATGCCTAGGATACAATGAGGATGCCAAAACATGAATTGGAACACTTAGTAAATTTTCTGAAAATAAGGTCCCCGCTTGAGCGTAGACTTTCTCACTCGAGTGGACATGCAAAATGAGAGGGGTCGCTCGAGCATGACTTACTTCGCTCGAGCAACCTGCAAACTTGGAAAAAGTAGTGGTTGGTCACAATCTACGCTCGAGCTACAACTCCCACGCTCGAGCGGAGCAACAACATGCAAAGGGTTCGCTCGAGCGTCAAAGTGGTCGCTCGAGCAGAGAGCTCATGTCTGAAAAAATACTGAGAGCTCGCAATCTCCACTCGAGCGTAGGTTTCCTCGCTCGAGCGGACTACAAAATTCTGGGTTTTCCAGAACTGGGTTTTCCAGAACAGGGTTCTTGAGCTTCCAAATGCAATTTCAATGGCAAAATCGTGCATGGCTTGTTCAAAACACTTGGAAAACTTTTCTAAATCACAAATATATGATCATTTACAAACCCTCAGCTCCAAACTCATGGATTTAGCCAAAATTGAGTTCAAACTTCCATGTATGTATGTTTCAAAAACTCTTTTTCTCCAACACCATGGTTTTAACAAAATCGAGCTCAAAGGCTCCATGCATGAGGGAATTCCTTTTCAAAACATGAATTTAAGCTTTAAAACATGCATGTGCCAAATAACTCATGATAACAACATAGATGTCCAAAATCAAACTCAAATGACAAACCTCTCTATATATATACATGCATGTGAAATTATAATCAAATCCTCCATCTTCTTGACAAACATATGTAAATTACATGCAAGGATCTTAACAACTCCATGAATTCATCTCTACAACACATAACTCTTTGAATTAATAGTTAAAAGCTTACCTAGAGTCTTGAATTACTCTTGTTCTAGCACAATCTTGGTGAATTCAACACAAAACCTTCAATTCTTTTTTAATCTCTTCTTTTCTCTCTCTAGAATTGTGCTCCCTCTCTCTGTAAAATGTTTCACCAGATTTTTCCACTCGAGGGATAAAAGAAAATGAGCTCAAAATGAGCTTATGTCTCATATATATGGCTTATGGTGCTAAAACACATTAATTAGAATATTAGGCTCGCCAAACGCAACTTAACGAATCGTTCCGAATAAATTTTTAATAAAACTTGCCATAAGGTTCTAAAAATTCCAAATAACATATCAGTGTAGTCAATTTTGGTTTCGAATGTTGATAAGGCTTTCAAGTTACATATTAAAGCGGAATTCCAAACAGATATTTCTATGAGTAACAGATAGAAGGCCAAATATCATACAATTTACATATTAATCCCATAACTCATTTGATCCACTTAATTAGCATCTTTAATCACTAATTAGTAGCCAATTACAGGTCGGTGTTATTACAGTCTCCCCACCTTAAAAAGTTTGGTCCTCCAAACTTGAGTTAACATATGCTAACAGAAATGATGCCCATCATAAATGTAACTTTAACTCTTTATAAAACAGAAGCGTAACATAAACATGTTCCTGACCCAATCTCGACGTTATCTCAGTACTAGAAACAGAATCATAAATCATATACAGAGATTAGGGTCCGTAACAACCTAGGGTCTTATATACATTCAGGTTTTAGTCAAGAACAAATTCAGATACATGTTTATATTCATATTCTTGTCCAGATCATACACAGATGTCACAAGTCTTGCTTAAACATACGCGGTGCATTTATTAGCACAACAGGGCAGATATAGAATGTATGCATATAGCAGATACGTAATCTGACATGACACATGATGGTTATAAATAACCAGTTCCATAAAGGAACCTCCGAATCCGGGTAACAGAACAGAAACTGAGCCCCCATGACGGGGCCTCTGGTACGGGTAATAGAGTGCAGACAGATATGAGTCCCATAAAGGAACCTCCGATACCGGGTAACAGCCAATAGATATCATATAATGCTAAGGATGTCACGAGTACATATCAAAAATTTGATAGTCATTCATTGTACAGAACATGACACTTTAGAAAACATATCTCATTTTATCACATAGAAAATAAATACAGTTGAACATAACTTTACTAAGTTATTACTCACATTACTTATATCAAATATTTATCGGACGTCATAAAAAGTTATCAGGAATGCCAGGTAACTTCGTACATTAACCCCATAGCAGTAAACGGAATTCCGACGTAATCATTCATATTCTATTCATCAGTCTCAGTTTCCATAGATTCAATCGTACTATGTGTCAATATAGAAACAGTCCTACTGGTTACATATACCCCCAGGTAATCAGAGTTTATAATCAAACTAGTCTGTTGTCACAAATCCCATCAATTTTGAGGTACAGTAATACCAAAGCAATCATTCTCTAGTCAAACAAGTTCAAGGTCGAAATGGTAATACCAGGTAATTAATCACATGTCATATATACAGTATTCCCATATTCTCCAAGCATAAGTTACCAAATTCCATAATCCCATTCACGTGTTTCCAATCGGTTATAGATGAATGGTAAAAAGGCATTTATAATCACATAGTTTGCTGTTAACAGTTCACCTTCTTCCTAAGCGTTTGAGATCAATTCTAATTCTCATTCGGTTAGTTCCCTTAGCAATACGGCCTTGTTATTCAATCATAAGCAATTCACAATCCCCCATAATGTAATCAATCAGATAGTAGCTCTTAATAAGGGTCTCCTCAGATCAAATCAATGAAAGTTCAACCAGGTCATAGCAGATGCAAGTTTTACCCAGTCATATCAAATCAAAGTTCAAGCGTGAGTCATCAAACGGAAGTTCTCTCAAGTAAACAAAGGTCTCATCAAACCATAGTTCTATCACATTAGAGTAGGTAAGGGTTCTAGCCTTATTATTTCTTAACGGGGTATATTAATTCTATAGTTCATACTCCATTCACTTAGTTGCATAGTTAGTAGTTCTACAGTTGTTCCAAGTTCCTCGGCTCTCAAATCACATCAGAGTTATGTACCACAATAGTTCCTATCGAAGAGTTCAGGTCAAATATAATGTTACATTCTCCAAGTAAGTTCGCATGCGGGCGCACATGTATGTAATTGTTCAAATCAAGAAGTGGGTTTCAGAGCGTTCATTAATCACAGTCCAGCCCCGTAATTATAATTCAATATAACGTAATTAGTCACTATCAATGTTCTCACTAGTTCCATAATAATATAATTTCAGTAAATGAAGTCTTACTTCTTCAGATATCAAGTAGGAAAATTTTCATTGGCTCAAATCGTTTAGTCTTTAAGTAAGTTCAAATCTTAGCGATCCTCTAATGATAATTTCCTTTTTAGCAACCTCGGTTGAGTCCTAAATGATTCCAACAAATGGGTTCCGTCTTAATCAAATAACACATAGCATAACTGGTAACAAAACATGAGATGAATTGAGTTCATCAATCAAAATCTTTCAAAGCCTCTAGGGCAGTTTACTAACATATACATAACACAAAGGATGACATTCTTGACAGAACAGAGGAATAACCGCCCCGGAATCGAAGCACACCCGTTCATGACCGTCGGTGGCCGACCCGAAATCGGTTAGACAACCAACCCGTACTAGACTGTTAATGGCAGAACATAACCCATCCGTACAAGACCGTCGGTGGTACCATCCGTACATGACCGTCGATGGCAAAGAGATATTTCAACAAAAGTACTACATAAGCTTAACGTCTCCTAGCACAAAAGGACCTTTCAAGAATGTCATCAAAACAAACTAACACTTGATACAGAAACTAATGGATAATCATTCATGCCAGATTAAATACTCTTCCAAAACAAAACAAAGCAAAACTTTATCAAAACATTATGACACAACTTTATTTAAAAACAAACACCCACACATAAATTGTTAACTTCAAGCAGTCCTACTTGTACATAAGTACTATCCTTAACAAATTAAATTATTTAAGCTTTCTCTTAGGTTTTGGGATAGTCTTTTATTTAATGCCCCAACTTCTCACATTTCCAGTAATCCGATGACATAGTTCCCGATAGATCTAGTGATATATAACATAGTAGGATAACTTACTTTTCTTACAACTTTACCTGGAATTGCTTGTCTTTCCTATCACAAAATTCTTAGTTTTTTCCCTTGGTTCACTTCTCACTTCTACACTTAATTGGCACAATAACTCTTAATTTGATTCTCCATTTCCCAACTCTCCCATATCACATGATTCAAGGACATCAAAAGCATTAGATGTTGATGGGGCAAAACACTGCGTCTCTTCCTCTTTGTTTATTACTGTCGTCGAACCTTATCCACCATTTCTCCCCTTTTTCTTCACCACTTCCCATTTAGTTGGACCTTGTATGTTAGTCTCTTTGACTTTCCACTCTTGTTTGGAAGATGGAGGGTTTAAGAGGGCACAAATGAATGATATGACCAAAAGTCTTACAAACATCACACCTTTGAGGCTTCCATGAAACCTCAACTTGAATCTCATACGGGTCACCATAACCAAGATTTATTTTAAAAGACTGAGGGATCTCTTTATTTACTAACACTTCAATACAACCTCCTCTAACTTGGTTGGCTCCAATCCATGTTCTCTCACAATCTGCTCCCAAACAGGACCCTTGTCCTTCATCATCTCCACCAAGCTCATTCCTTCCACTTCACTCTCATCATCAAAATCAACAAACTCTACATCAAATTGTTTAGCCAAAGCCGTCCACAAGTGCATCCACTTGAACAAATCCTCATTGCTACAATTAAACGCCACGTTCTTTGCGTTTGGATCCACAACTGCCCATATCTCCTGCTCCGCGATCAAGTTCGCATCCGACCCAATTTGATAAGAGATCTGAGCGGCCTTAGTCCTAGGGAACTTTAGAGACTTGTTCTCATGCTTGCAGATCGCGGCGTATACACAGAGGGTTCCAATGATGTTCACCATGCTAGACGGAGAGAACCCAAAGATTGTATTAGGTCTGTGGATCGACCATGTAATACTAAGTAAATGTGTCAATTCTCTTGATCTACTATTGCTAATAATCATCAATTGTGACCTTTTATTATCCATTGTACCTAAGCAATCGAGAATACTTATTATTTGGCAATTGTATTTCTTGTCGTTGCAAAAAACTACTATAAGAGTTGGTAAACCTGCTAAAAAATAAAAATACAAAATTTTGGACACAAAAGTCCACTTTTTTAGTAGTGTTCTAAAGAAATTATTGTTGATCCCTCTCTCTCTAGCCTATCAATTTTGTTATGAACGTAGAAATTAAGCACAAAAATAAATATAAAGTATATATGAATTAATATTTTATAAAATTTATTGATTGGACTACTTGTGAAAAATCTTATCATCTCTTACACATTTTTTTTTGCTCCATCAAATTTTATGCAATACCGGTGTGTTTGTAACATTTTTTTTTTTTTTTTTTTTTTTTTCAGAAATGCGCCATACACCCAGTGACTGGGCACCCCCACTACCCCCAGTGCCACGTGGCATTGTGGGATTGGACTGAAAGCAAAAAAAAAAAAAAAAAAATTAATTGATCACACCTCACTGGTCGACACAAAGGTGGTGTAGCAGTTGATGTTGTTTTTTATCGACAAAATATTTTATTGATGCAAAAATTACAACCAACACACTTTGATATACACATCAATAAAACAGAGCTATGTATGATAACTGCATCATGGCTTAATTAGAACATACCAACTAGGATGATACCCACTAAACAAATTAAATGCAACCCTATAGCAAACAACCTTGTAATTATTAAATTGTTAACTATTAACTCATTTAAAAGTTTAAATTATTAAAGGAATGAATAATTTTGTTATTTATATTATATTCTCAACCAACCTACTTAATTTTATTATTTACATTATATTCTCAATTAACATAACTGATGCTGAGAACTCGTGTTTAAGGAACAATTTTGTAAGCCTTCACTTTGTCTATCCAAGAAATGAATGACTTCTTGGAGTTTCTAAACCCCAAGAACCCATGCTCTTTGCTCTTATTCATGCTATCCGGCAAGCCCTCCAATCCAAGCATAGAGTCCGCAAACCACCACACTCCAACCTCCTCCAACCTGGTTAGCTCCAATCCATGTTCTCTCACAATCTGCTCCCAAACAGGACCCTTATCCTTCATCATTTCCACCAAGCTCACTTCTTCCTTACTCTCATCATCAAATTCAACGAACTCCACATCAAACTGTTCAGCCAAAGCCTTCCACAAGTGCTTCCACTTGAACACATCCCCATTGCTGCAATTAAACGCTTCGTTCTTCGCGTTAGGATCGACCGCCGCCCATATCTCTTGCTCAGCGATCAAGTCCGCATCGGACCCAATTTGATAAGAGTTCCAAGCGGCCTTAGTTCCGGGGAACTTAAGGGGCTTGTTCTCATACTTGCAGATCGCGGCGTATACACACAGTGTTCCAATGATGTTCATCATGCTATACGGAGAGAACCCGAAGATCGTACCAGGTCGGTGAATCGACCATGTCAAGCCTTCTTTCTTCGCCGCCTCTTCGAAGAGGATATCTTCGAGGGCGTAGTAGAAATTGGGGAAATTCAATCTCGGCATGTCCTCGGTGAAGGGCGGGTCGTGGGCCAGGACCGGGACGCCTTTGCCGATGACCTCGAAGGGTCCAACGTAGTGTTTGAGGCCGGTTTGGAGGCAGATGTGGCGGAGATTGGGGGCGTTTGGGATCACCGCCTTGAGAGCGTTGCGAAGCATGGCTCCGTTGGCCTTGCAGTTCTCGAGCTCGGTGGATTTGTTGGTCCAGGTCACGTAGAATATGTGGGTGACGTCGGTGAGCGGAGAGAGCTTGGCAACCGTGTCGTCGGCGTTGGATATGTCGCATTGGATGTACTCGACCGGGTGATCGGCGTTCCAGCCGGGGCGGGGGCGGCGAGCGACTCCGTACACCTTCCATGGGCCGCCTGGAGTGTCGGAGAGGGGGAGGATTTCGGCCAAGCTGTTACCGACAATGCCGGTGACACCGAGGACTAGTCCGACACTCTGAAATGTTTTGGGACGTTCATCTTCTTCAATTTTTTTCTGAAAAATCAAGGGGAGAATATGTTAGTTACCAAGGCCAGTCCTGATGTTTTGGGAGCCAAGACAAAATTATATCATAAAATGGGGAGGGCCATTACAGATTCAAAAAAATTTAGGGGTAGATTGAGATTATCCAAATAAGTGTATTTTTTGATTATTTTTATTATAAAATATGGATTAGATTTGAAGTGATATAGCATAGAGGTGATTGACTTAAATAGGATAGTGATTTTTTGATTTTTTTAGACTACGCCAAACAAGGCCTTTGTAAATATTATGTTGTTACTGAACTATAAAATTAAAGGAATTCTAACATATAGAAAGGAAAAATTCAAGGAATTCATAACACATAATTTGTTCAAGTTCTAAATAGGTTTAATTCATTTGGAAAAAAAAAAAAAGAAGTGTGACTATGCAAAAAAAAGTTTTATTAATACGAAACCATCAACTATTTATTTTGATGGCCCGTTTGCTTTGGATTGATTCCCCCCCCCCCTTCTCCTAATTATTTGTAGTAACGTTAGGGAAACTAACAAAAATACCCATAAGCATACCAATTAGATAGTGTTAGTTGGGCTTCCATCAAGTAGTAAAGCCTACATACAAATCTTATGTATAAGTTGATATATTTATTAGCGTTATGGGTATTACTAACTTCAATAAGTAAACCAAAAGAAAGCAAAGAATCATATTTTTGGAGGTTCTAAATTTCCATACAGATTTGGCGGTTTAAGGGAGCGAGCAAATCCCCAGAGCTGGACTTACTAGTTATGGATTATAAGTTAACAAATTTGTTAGTTGGAAAGTGATGAATGATAAAATAGGCATACCCGTGCAGCGCCGATAGCTCCGGCCCACCACCAGCTCATTTTGCGTTTGCAGGAAGTTGAACACCGGTGTAGAAGAAATGTGAGAGCCCGAAAAGGTGATAAGTGAAATTGGTGATTTGGATCGCGGATCGGTCAATTTAAATAGCAAGCTCTGGTGGATGTGTTAAACTTTGCCTCAACTTCTTCACTCGGACTTTTATTACCATCATTCAACAATTTTTAAAATTTTCAACAATCTATAGTATATTTATGTCGACCCAAATCCGGGAAAATTGCTGTGTAAAAATTGTGATCGATAGATTTATTGAAGTTTCAATAGCATATGATGTGCGCACTTAGATAAGACACGTTGAAGATTCAGATACATTATGACGTGTGCACTCATGTTTGATAGAAGTTGATTGAAATAAGATGAAATGAAGTAATTACACAATCACAACTTTTATTTTTATGTTTGATTTATTTAAAAAAATTATTACACATGAAATTATTATATATCATTGTAAATTATATAGAGATGTTAAGAAATGACCTTTCAATTTTATTTTAGTAAACCACACACTATTATAGTATGAATAATGCCATATGTACCAACTAGCATATCACTCGTGCTATGCATGAGTTGTATTTATAATTATCTATATATGTAAATTGTGATTTTTAAATGTCTTTTTTTTCTTTTTTATATTATATTAAAGTTTAATATTTTGATAATAATGATATGTGTTGGACTTTTTAAGGAATTAAATGTCTTTCTTTTTTTATATAATATATTAAAGTTTAATATTTTGATAATAATGATATATGTTGGACTTTTCAAGGAATTTGTATTATACTTGTTCTTAATGCAATAAAGTGTTATTATGAGGGACAATAATCATATGTGTTGGGACTTTTCAAGGAATTTATGTGTTAGACTTTTCAAAGAATTTTTTTTGTACTTGTTCTTAATGCATTAAAGTGTTATTATGAGGGTAAGACTTGGGAGTTGGGAGAAGTTAATAAATGCTAAGGTTTTTTTTTTTTTTTTTTAAATCAAAAAATCAAGAAATTTAGATTGGAATATTGGAGCTCCCACAAGGCTTGGGGGTTAGAAACCCATTTTTCCTTAATATATACTAGCTTATCACCCGTGCTATGCACGAGATAATTATAGATATTTATATTTGTTTTCATTTTTTTTAATATATAAATTAAATACATGGGGTTTGACCGAGGAGTTTGAAAGAATTTAATAAGTGTTTATTTATTTATTTAAGAGGCATTTACACAATAATTACATAATATATAAATTAAATACATGGGGTTTGACCGAGGAGTTTGAAAGAATTTAATAAGTGTTTATTTATTTATTTAAGAGGCATTTACACAATAATTACATGGGTCTCTTGGGATGCAAAAAGTAAGGAAATTAGGATTTCATTTATTGCGTTATTCATTTAATAAGTGTAATTATTATAAATTAAGTGTTTATTGTAATCAATAGTGTAATTATTACAATCTTTGAACCAATCACCAATCACCAAGTCAATTTTTTTTTAAAAAAATATTAAAAAATCAGGAAATTATGATTGACATGTTGGAGCTTCCACAAGCCTTGGGTTTTAAAAGACCCTTTTGCTTATAAATTAAGTGTTTATTGTAATCAATAGTGTAATTATTACAATCTTTGAACCAATCACCAATCACCAAGTCAATTTTTTTTTAAAAAAATATTAAAAAATCAGGAAATTATGATTGACATGTTGGAGCTTCCACAAGCCTTGGGTTTTAAAAGACCCTTTTGCTTAATATATAGACTAGCATATCACCTGCGCTATGCACGGATTGTGTTTACAATTATCTATATATGTGAATTGTGATTTTTAAATGTTTTTTTTTTAAATGTCTTCTTTTATTCCTTTTTAATATTATATTAAAGTTTAATATTTTGATAATAATCATATGTGTTAGACTTTTTAAAGAATTAAATGTCTTTTTTTTTAATTATATTATATTAAAGTTTAATATTTTGATAATAATCATATGTGTTGGACTTTTCAAGAAAAAATTTTTTTGCTTGTTCTTAATGCATTAAAATGTTATTATGAGGGTAAGACTTGGGAATTGGTAGAAGTTAATAAATGCTAAGATTTTTTTTTAAATAAAAAAATCAAGAAATTTAGATTTGGAGATTGGGAAATTGGAGCTCTCACAAAGCTTGGGGCTAAAAACCCCCTTTTGCTTAATATACAGTATAGATATAGATATAGATTAGTGTACTAACTAGTATACCAATTAATGATGTGACATAATTTAAAAAGTTTTTAAAATTTGTAATGTGATTAATAAGTGGTATCAATAATAATGTCATAACTAGTGTTGGTACACTAGTTAGTACACTTATTGATGCATATACAGACATCCAATTTTTTACCGCTCTTAAGACTTGGGTGCCTCAGTTTGATCATTTGATGATGAAAAGTTACACTGTCTAATCGCTTGATTTCTTCAGTAAGAAGAGCTTCTAAATCCCCATCTTACACCCCATTTTGACTGAAACTATTTTGGACCGAAACTATTTTAGACCTTAAAACATTTTCTTTCAAAATATTTTTAGAAAGGTTTTACGGTGTTCCGAGGCTTGTATTTCGTTAAAAATTACACTTTTCGATAAATCGAGTAAGGACAAAGTGGAAATAAATGGAAGAGAGGTGAAATCTTTGAAAAAATCTTTTAAACATCTCATTCAGAGGTTTGGAGTTGAAGAAAATTAGAGGAGAGGGAAGAAAACTAACTGGGGAAGAAGTTGGGCATGAAACAGTTGAGAGAGAACTAGACAGCCTCATTAAATCAGATCTATCTCTTTATGCACTTAGACTTTAGTTGTGAGGCCACCACCATTGGAAAGTGGACTTCTGGGGCTTCATTTTACACTCAATAATCTCCTAAAGCCGAGTCCGGATGAGGGAGATATATCCGTTTGAAGTTAGGCATCAATTCGATTAAGCAAGAAATGAGCAACCTTCACTAAAATAGACATATCTCTTTGCACACTTAGAGTTTAGATGTGAGGCTGCAACACTGGAAAGTAGACTTCCGGGGCTTCAATTTAGACTAAAAAATGACATAAAACCAAATCCGGATAAAGGAGATATGTCCATTTGAAGTTGGGCCTGGAAGCAGTTTTTGTTATAGTCAACAGGTGGCCGACAACCAACATTTGTGGACGACTGGCCACCATTTGTGGCCGGTCAGCCACCACTTCTAGCCAGTCGGCCACTGGTGTAAAGCCTAAATATTTCGGCCAGCTGTCCTCCAAATGCCCCAGCTGTCCTAATTCAGATATTTTCGACTAAGGGACTATTTTTCTATTTATAGAGAACATCTCTTCTTGCTTTCAAGAAAACATTAGGAGTGAAGAAATAATTTTGGAAAAATCCTTTCTCTCTACAATTCTTTCTTTCTTTCTTGTAACTTGCATAGCTTTTGCCCAAACACTCTAAGCCAAACCTAGAAAGCTTCTTGCTGAGATGATTTGAGCTTAAATTTGAGTTCTTGATGCACTTAAGAGTGTGAAATTGGTAGTTTATGACTTAAGGGTTCATTTCTTTCCAAGAGGTATACCTTCTCTTGCTTTTGCACCATCTCTACACCACCTGTTTTCTATGTTTTCTTGTTGTTTTTAAGCTCTTTAAAACCTATTTTTATGGACTGAAGGTTGTGGTTTAAGGCTATTAAAGGTAGAAAGGTTAATCACTCTTCTTTGAACCTTATTCTCTAAACCTTTACACTTGTGTTTTCTATCTCTTCATTAACTTTTTTTGAGCTTTTTACCACTGATTTTTAGAAGTTTTCAGAGGCTAAAAAAGTGATTTTAAAGTCCCAAAAATCAAAGGGCTAGCCTCCCTTCCTTGTGCCTTATTTGCTAGCCTAGTTAGCTCTACGTGTTAGCTTAATTTTCTAGCCATTTATAGCTTAATCCCAACATGTTTTAACCTATGATTTGGACCATTTTAACTTTGTTTTGGGTTGGTTAAGTCATTTGAGTCTTGTTTTAAATACTTCTAGTGTAAGTGTCCTCACAAGTTTAGTGTTTTAAGCCTTTAGACATCGCTTGTTTGAGTTGATTGCATGGTTTAGTGCTTTTCTCACTTAATTTCAACAAGCATAATCTCTGTAACCTCTCTCATTTCTTGATTCTTCGTTTGCTTTAAGGGTTGTTTCAATCTTAGGATTGTTTAAGCTTGAGATTGAGGTCCATGCTTAATGGTTTAATCCTCTTTTGGGGATTCATTATCAACGGCATGACGCCTCTCTCTTGCCTTAAACTACCCCTTGTTTGACACTTCCTTTTCCTTTAGAGGACTTCTCACCAATGGACTTAATGAATTAAAGGAAGGATGGTAAATTAAAATGAAGTAATTAAAATGGTGCAAGATAAAACTAAGTGTCGTGTTCAATCAAACATTAATTGAACGCATAGAAGCTTGAGGCATTTCATACTTACTAGTGATGAAATGACTCAAGATTTTAACGTCATCACTTCTATTGATCTTCCATGAAAGGGAGGTGGTTTGTGTCTTGTTTTGTTGCATTTATTAAAATTGTACACTTTGGTTCATGAGCCATCATGCAATGAAATTGCTTAAGTTGATGGTTTGTGAACCTAGGTTTGTCTCCCTTTGATTTGTTCATGAAAAATGGGGGTGAATTGTGCAAATAAACCTTGGAAAATGCCTTGTCCTACTTTGTTTGCTGTCTGTTGCAACAAGGAAGTCCAGTCAGCAGTGGCCGACTGACCATCATTAGTGGCCGACCAGCCCCTTGTTGGCCACCAAAGCATATTCAACAGTGTACTTCTGAGACAAAACAGAGTTGGTTTGGAAAAGGAAATCAATGCAAGTGTCCTGCTGAGTAACAGAGGCATGCACCAGCAAAACAGTGCTTTTCGGGTGGAAACGACATTCATGCATGAGTTCCTCATCGATCCTTGGGATCCGTGTTGTAAGTTATGCTTAACTAGTGGCTTTTGTAATTAGTTAGAATAGCTAATTTTGTATTGTGTTGTAATTATAATTAGTTAGCTAGAATAGTTAATTAATTCGGTCAGTAATATTAGTTAGCTAGTGTAGTTAGTTGATTAGTTTAATTTGTTGTAATAACTAGTTAAATAGTTTAGCTAATTCAATTTGTGTTGTAATCGTTAGCTTAGTTTAGCTTAGTTAGTTAGCTAGATTATTCATTCGGACTCTCCTTTGTGAGAACGCAATGTTGTAATAATGTGTATGTTTTCCAACCCCATGTCTTTCTCCTTTTTATTTATCTGCTTACGATGGTTAGATTAAGAGTATCACGTTTCATTTAGCATACCTTATGTTTACATCCATTCATAATGTCTTGCATGCTCCGAGGCTCGATGCATCATTCTAACTACATTGTCGTTTAAATACATTCTTTGAATACGTGCTTAGACCACATGTCTTGAATCGTTTCATATGCCATATTAATATCCGAGCCTAGTAATTACATATCACACGTGTTGCATTAGTAATATCGCATAGTTATGAATCATATATTTTTTTTTCTAACTTTGTTTTTTTGGCTTGGAGTACTAGGTAAGGTTTTACTCACTTTTAGCATATTGCACAGTATGTTAGTATTGCCATGTCTAGCATGCTTACCATGAGGCTAAGTACTTACTTGTTAAACTGTTTGAGCGTATGTGGATAAAGGCTTGTTGCTTGAATTGGAATGATTCAATGAATATACGCTTAAGCCCACTTTGTCAAGTGACAAATTCACAACTTTAAGCCTGCTTTGTTAAGTGGCAAAATCAAACCCTTTTCGAAAAATAAACATGACTTGAAATGTTCCAATTCGGGCAAACTAGTCTATATTTTGTGTGCGCGCATCACATAGTAATGCTAGCCTAATAAACCGAAACAAGAGTATATAATATTGATAAAAATCATATCATGATTAGTAAAGGCCGATCTTTGATTAGGCGAGTGGGGGTGCTCAAATGTATTTATGACCTTTCCCTCTCGTACCCAAGTTTCCGAACCGAGGCAACTTTGGTGATGACAAACACGTGGTCTTTGGAACGAGTCATAGGTTTCCTAGATTTCTCAAAAATATTTAGGTGACGACTCTGTATCTGGCAAAGCAGTCTAATTTTGACATTTTTTTATTCAAAATCAATTTTCCAAAAGATTTGTCAGATTTAGACTCTTTAGTGTTTATCAATTTCACATTGCACTTGTGAGATTAGATTCAGAACCGCATGAGTCCGAACTGTAGGGTTCATATTCGACCTTCCGAAAGGAGGGCGCAAAAAAGTTGAGCTACAGCATGTAGCACCACTGTTATAGTATTAGTAGTTTTAAAATAAAATTTTATCAAAAAATTAAAAATAATAATTGAAGTGGTGAATTATTGAAAAGTAAAAGTAAATTACATTGAGTGATATTTTGAGAAGTTGGTAAAAAGCTGACTTTTTTTGTGTACAAAAGCCAAAAAGCAAAAAAGTTGACTTTTTACCAACTTTCCAAATTGCCCTTGAGTTTCCTTGAAATTTGAAAAAATTACAACTAGTTTCATAATTTTGACATAATTACATCGACTTTTCTTTAAGTAAGGTTAAATAGATTGAAATTAATGCAGATGATATGAAGGTATAAAGATATGTTAGGTATAATATACATTTCAATATAAAAGATGTGACAACATTATTTTTTTCATTCATATGATTAGCCAAAATCTAATGAAATGGGGACTAGATGTTATATGAATTAAAACTTTAAGAGAGTCTAGTGTAATTATACCGAACTTGTGACCCTTATTATATTTTCTTTAAATTTCAGGGGAAGTTAATGTAATTTACCCTAAAAGTAATGAATATACTTGGATTGTTTATAAAATAATGTATAGAATTTTTTTATAGGGAAAATTAGTGAAATATCTCTCTAACTTTGGGTAGTAGGAGACATCTAATAAATTTTGAAAAATTTATCCAAAACCCCTCCATTGAGCTCTTGTCTGGTAAAAAGGGCAACCCAATTTATTTTGCTTCATAAACCCCCCTAAGGAGAAAACACATAATTGAGTAAAGACAGTAAAATTTCTTCTTCTTTTTTTCTTAGACAATATTGCCAGAGTAACATATTATTGTCAAACAGAGCAACATGTTATTATAATAGTTTACATCCATTTTGACGGTAATTAATTTTTTTTTTTTTTAAGAATTTCATAGTTAACATGGATCTTATTTGATAGATCTTGATAAGAGAATTCTAAAAATAATAATTTTATTAAAAACTGACATCTAAATCAAAAGTTATATTATTTTAAGGTTTAATATTTTGATAATAATGGTATGTATTGGACTTTTCCAGAAATTTTTGTTGTGCTTGTCCATAATACATTAAAGTTTTATAATGAGGGGGTTTTAATCAAATCCTCCATAATTTTTTTTTTATTAGTTAAGGTCTCTTGATAATATTATTAAAGAAAATTTCTCTATGAAATTTTTCTTTCAAGAGCTAAAATTTCTTTGTTCTGTGAAAATGTTGAGACACCTCAGCTAATATGAAAATGTTTCATATCCTTTATCTTATAAAATTCTAATATTATGAATATTAAATTAAAAATTCCTTTTTTATAGTGCTATTTAGAATTTTTAATAATTTTTTTGAGATTCCTGACTTTACTCAAGTAAAAATCTTTTAATTTTACTAAGTTTTTGCTCTTAATTGTATATGTTCTTCAGTTATTAAGTGGTAGCTGATAGAAAACTTTGTGGAATATAAACCAAAAATCATTATGGATTCAATTCTATACATGAAAACTGATAGGGTAATTTATAAATAAATTGAGTTGAGCTAAGGAAGGCCCTTCTTTAGAAGATGGGCCGCACGTTGGGCCAGGGTAAGAGCTGGTGTAACTCGGTCTTAAAGCTAAACGAGCTAGGACCAGGTGAAGTTTGAGTAGAGCTATGGGCCGAGGTGTTTGGGCTTCGCAATGTTGGACCTCACTTTTGTTAGCTCGGTCAGAGACTGCTGCAGTTAGCTCGGTCTAAACAGCCAAAACCGAGATACAAGGACCAAGCTAGGCGTTGCATATGAAAGTATCGGATTGAGTATGCCAAAGGGCTAGTGTTAGCTCAGTCATACAGTTATTCAACTGTGGTAGTCATTTCACTTGGCTTGCAGTGATGAGACTCCCTAGGAGGACTTTGCTAAGGAAAGTAGCGTTCTACTAGGATTGTGCAAACCATCTCACTTGGTTGGTAGTGAGTAAAGTGTGTGATTCGTAGGAGGACTCTTATAAGGAGAGTTGGAATCCTGTTAGGACTGTGCCACATGGAATCTACAAAAGTTCATAACAAAACCTATGTACAGGTATCACAATTTTGACTCTCAAATACACGGAGCTTTTGTCCATTGTCTATTTGCTAACTTAGGCATCGAAGAGGTATCCGGCACATACCCGCTGGCTAGCTCACGTTTGTATTTTCAAGGAGTAAAGCGACGACATTTGGAGGAGCGCAAACATGATCAACAGGATTATACGAGAACATTATTTCATGCTCGTACAATTGGCGCCGTCTATGGGAATTCCACAAAGAACAAAACCTCTTGATCAAGTTTTCCTTTCTAGTTGAAATCAATGGTGCACAACGAAGACTTGCCGTAATCCATTATTGATGGGCAAACACCGGAGGGGGGTGGGAGGTGTGAAGGTTTACCCTCTATCCCTCCTATAGTGGATTTAGAACCCCAGTGACGGAACTCCCGGAGGGACACAAGGGAGAGACGTAGCACTAGCCCCCGTTGCTCTCAAAGTCCTGAAAGACAGAGGCGGAGGCTGGATCCTCAAGTTCTGGAGGATCGCGTGAGGGAGAAAGACTAGTTGATAAAGAGGATGGCGGCAAACATGGAGACAATGAAACGCCAGATAAAAGGGAAAGGGGTGGCGACAAGAGAGGGGCGCAAAGGCAACACGCCCCTCGCCACTCAGAGGATCGTGATCGACATACCACACCATCACAAGCAAAAAAGCAGGAAACTTAGAGCAGGCAACACTCAATCAAGGACTTCCAAGACTCGTCACTCCTGGCCTGAGAGAACGAGGACGGAAAGGTCATATACAGAGGGAAGCAGCTATTACCCCTCACACACGCACCAGACGACATCTAGGCGCACGGAGTTGCCTAGGTCAACGGACTTACGGGCAGTGCTCAAGGAGAGGGCCCGATGGAAGGAAGACACCAGGGCTTGCGACCCCCACAAGGTTTCAGCACTACAGTGATTAGCCCCTAGGATGCGTGGGAGTGTCGAGGTAGGGATGCCAATGCCGCGCGTTACTTACGAACCAGCGGACAAAGTATTAGCAAGGTTGCAGAGCTCACCGTTCGTTCTAGCAATAGAGAACGCACCATTACCTTGAGGCTTCCACCAGCCCAAATTCACTACTTATAAGGGGAAGATAGACCCCTACATGCATCTAAACCACTTTCGCCAGGTTATGGCAGTATACCGGCGAAACGAGGCCCTGATGTGTATCTTGTTCCCATCCAGCCTTGGCGACCTAGGTCTAACCTGGTTCGAAAGGCTACCAGAAGACAGCATCGCCTCGTGGGCACAATTGGCAGAGGCGTTTGTGACTAGATTCAGAATGAACACCAAGACACCGGTGGAGATTGATCAGCTACTCTCCATTGACATGGGCGAAAAGGAGACATTAAGGTCTTAGAACAGTTGATATTGGGAGATTTTCAACCAGATTGGGGATTGCCCTACAAATCTCGTCATCGCACAATACAAAAGGGGTCTACCAGTCGGAAACAAATTAAGGGACTCAATAACAATGACGCCACCCCTCACGATGAAGGCCTTAATGGAGAGAGTGCATCAACATATCTGAGTAGAGGAAGATAGCGCCTGTGCTAAAGCAAAATCTGGCGCAACAGCGACGCAAGATAAAAAGACTAGAGCAAAAATCAACATGGTAGAATAACCAAGTAGGAATAGGTGAGGTAGACGAGCTAATAGAGAGGACCCAGAAAAAAAGAGGCTAAGAGTTCGTATTGCCATTACTACAGTATTCAATAAACCAATCTACTGGATTCTTAGCGAGATAAGTGATCAACCCTTCATTCGGCAGCCAGCCAAGTTGGGAGAAGCACAGAAAGGCTATGATGAGAGGTCCCAATGCACATTCCATAATGAGAAGGGGCACTGTATTGAAAATTGCACACCATTGCGGCAACATCTAGAGGAGTTAGTAGCTATTGGGCACTTGGATCAGTACATAGAAGGGGGAACACAGCCAGCCCCCCAAGACCACAAAAAACCAAACGGGATGCTGGTCGACGCCCCACCTCAAGGCGTAATTAACGTTATACTTAGGATAGTCGAACCTGAACGGGTATGTGAGCTCAGGGGGATGATCAAAAAGGTTGAGCACTTAAGGGAGGTGTTAAGTGCACAGCCTACCATCAAAAAGGGCAGAACAGAAGCTACGGATGTTATATCTTTCTCAGACAAGGATCTAGCAAGGCTACATTGCCCTCACAATGACGCACTGGTGGTGACTTAACGTGTCAAGAATTTCAACATCAAGCAGATCCTGATTGACTAAGGAAGCTCGTGTGAGATAATGTATTACAAAACCTTGAAACAACTAAAACTGGAGAACAAAGACTTGGCACCTGCTACATCTCCCCTAGTCGGCTTCAACTCAATGCCAGAGTGGCCAGTAGGCAAGATAATCCTCCTAGTCAAAGTTGGAACCATGACAAAACAGATGGAATTCTGGGTATTGAAGGTCCCTTCCACTTATAACATAATCTTGGGGAGAACATGGTTGCACGCCATACGATCGGTAACATCGACCTACCATCAAGCATTGCGGTTTCCCAACGAAGCTAGAGTAATTGAAGAGGTCTTGGGAGACCAAATTATGTCAAAACAGTGCTTCGTCACAATAAATGGCAGCCGGATTGCAAAAGGGTATGTACACATGATGGAAGAGCCTGAGAGCAATGAACTATTTACGGATGTTGGAAAGGCAGCTGAACAAAAGACAGTAGAAGACTTGGTAGAGGTAAAGATAGATGAAAAGAACCCAGAAAAGTTCTTTTTGCTCGGCTCGTCTTTGTCCAGCACTGAGAGAATAGAGGTCATGGAATTCTTAACCTCTAACATCGAAGTGTTTTCCTGGACACCGTACGACATACCTAGCATTGACCCAAACTTCATCTGTCACCAACTGAATGTCCACCCAACTGCCAGACCAATTATACAACGAACTCGTAGATCGGCACTCCACCACATTGAGATAGTGGCGGAGGAAGTGGGAAACTTGCTGGAGGCAGGAGCCATCAGAGAAGTGCACTATCCCAGATGGATCTCCAATACTGTAGTGGTGCCAAAGAAGAATGGAAAATGACGTGTCTGCGTGGACTACAAAACAGTCAACAAGGCATGCCCAAAGGACAGTTTTCCTCTACCACGGATAGACCAACTGATAGACCTGATGGCAGGACATAATCGACTTAGCTTTCTTGATGCGTAGAGGTTACCATCAGATCGCTATGTATGAACCAGACCAAGAGGTCACATCATTTACAACGCCCAGAGGATTGTATTGTTACAAGGTCATGTCCTTTGGCCTAAAGAACGCAAGGGCTACATTCCAACGGATGATCACCAAAATGTTTGAACCATTGTTAGGCAGAACAATGGAGGCTTACATAGACAACATGGTGGTCAAAAGCAAGGATGAGAAGGACCATCTCAGAGACCTAGATGAAATGTTCCAAATTCTGAAGAAGAACAAGTTGCGTCTAAATGCATCCAAGTGTGCATTCGGTGTAGGATCAGGTAAATTCCTAGGCTTTCTGGTAACCAACCGAGATATAGAAGCAGACCCCTCTCAGATCAAAGCAATCCAGAATCTTGAGAGGCCCAACACAGTCAAAGAAGTGCAGCATCTCACTAGCCTAGTAGCTGCACTCAACCGGTTCATAAGTCGGTCATCAGACAGATGTCGACCATTCTTCCAAGCCTTAAAGGCCAAGTTTGAGTGGGATAAAGAATGTGACCGTGCCCTAGAGAGCTTGAAGGACTACATAACCTCTCCTCCATTACTAGTAACCCCAGTACCTGGAGAAGAGCTCTTTTTGTACTTAGCAGTTTCAGAACATGTAGTCAGCGCAGTGTTGGTCAGAGTAGAAGGAATCCAACACCTATCTATCTTTTATGTTAGCAAGACCTTGCTAAGCGCAGAAATCAGGTACCTACCATTTGAAAAGCTGGCCTTAGCCTTGATGATGGCCTCAAGGAAGTTGTCACACTATTTCCATGCCCACACCATAATCGTCCTAACAGCTTTTCCCTTAAGAGCTTTTTTTGAGAAGGCAAACTTTTCTGGACGGATCTTGAAGTGGGCGGTGGAATTGGGACAGTTCGATATCAGGTTTCAACCCAGAACCGCAATAAAAGTCCAAGCTCTGGCAGACTTTGTGGCTGAGTTCACACCAGGAAGTCATCACATCTACCCAGTTGACTTGACTGATATAACCGAAATGGGGATGGAAAGCGCCGCAGGAACTGCACAGCCCCCGAAACAAGATGCCATCTTCATTCCAAGCCATACAGGATTGAAGACAGGAAGCAAGGAGCAAACCATGCTATAATTCCCAACGTGGATTCATTAACAAGTAAAAACTTGGGGCAATCACATAGTGAAGATCAAACCCCAACAGCAGGCATAGACTTGGAAGAAAACATCAGCAACACACATGACCCCAAGATATCATCCGACCCCTCTACTTACTGGAAACTATTCGTCGGAGAGATGTGGAAGCTCTTCGTGGATGGAGCATCCAATAGGCACGGTGCAGGACTTGGCGTAGTCCTTATCTCACCAGATGGCCTAATAGTAGAACAAGCAGTCAACCTTGGCTTCCCAGCATCAAACAATGAGATGGAGTATGAAGCACTTTTAGCAGGCCTAAAATCAGCACTCCTCATAAAGGCCACCGAGCTAATGGTTTACAGTGACTCCCAGCTGGTAGTAAACCAGATTTCAGGCGACTACGAGATGAAAGATGAAAGGATGGCTACGTACCAAGAGTTAGTCAGAAAGGAGATCATGAAGTTCAAAGTAGTGCAAATAGAGCAGATCGGCTGAGAAAAAAATAATAGAGCAGACGAACTGGCAGGTTTTGCCTCAATGGCAGACACATCTATCCCACATCCATTACTGATTGACTTCTTACCCAAACCAAGAATTGAAGAACCCGAAGTAACTGAGGTATGTTGTGCTGTACTAGGCCCTTCATGGATGGATCCCATTATTGTATTCTTAAAAGACGGTATCTTACCTGAAGAGAAGAAAGAGACCAACAAAATAAAAGCAAAGTCGCAATGATTTTGGCTCTCTCCATCACTGGCCTCGTACAAGAATCCTTCACAGGACCTTACCTGAAACGTGTTCATCCCAGCAAGGTCGAAGCATTCTTGTTCAAGATACATGAAAGCATCTGTGGAAGCCACTAAGGGGGAAGATCACTAGCCTACAGAGCAATTTCACAAGGATATTGGTGGCCATACATGCAAGCAGATTCAGAGAAGTATGTCAAGAGGTGCGAAAAATGTCAGAAGTTCGTACACCAAATACATCAACCAGCCAGAGTGCTTCTACCATTAACTAGCCCATGGCCCTTTGTAATGTGGGGCTTGGACATAGTGGGACCACTTCTAATAGCACCTGGCAACAGAAAGTTCTTTCTCGTAACAATAGATTATTTCACAAAGTGGGTGGAGACTGAAGCACTCGCATCAATAAAGGAGAAAGATGTTAAGAAGTTCGTCTGGCAGAATATCATAACCTGATTCGGCATACCTAAAGATCTAATATATGACAATGGCACTCAGTTCGATGGCAAAATCTTCAGGGGCTTTTGTGAGGAATACAAGATAGAATTCTACAACTCTACACCAGCATACCCTCAAGCAAATGGCCAAGCAGAAGCATCAAACAAAGTTATCCTGGATGGTCTGAAGAAAAGATTAGAGAAAGCAAAAGGCAAGTGGACTGAGGAGCTTCCTCATGTTTTATAGGCTTACCGTACCACATCTCAGTGGTCAACTGGTGAAATGTTTTTTTCCTTGGCCTATGGCATGAAGGCAGTAATCCCACTGGAAGTCGGCCTCCCCACTATTAGAAGTGAAAATTTTGACCCAGACTTGAATGAAGAAGCCATAACCTTGGAACTCGACCTTGCAGAGGAGATGAGGGAAAGAGCTCTAGTTCACATTGCCTCATATCAGCAGGAGTTATCTAGAAATATAACAAAACAGTGCATTCGAGGCAATTCAAGATTGGGGATTGGGTATTACGCAAAGTAATGGGCAACACTTTGGTATCGGGAGACAGCAAGCTAGGACCTAACTAGGAAGGACCTTACAAAGTGATCGGTTTAGTAGGAAAAGGGGCATATCACTTGGAAGATGGAGATAGCAAGGCTGTTCCCTGGCCATAGAATACTGTCAATCTCAAGTTATTTTATTTTTAGTTTTTTTTCTTAGAATAAATGTAATTTTTCCCTTTTTTCAAATAAAACAAGTAGTTTTTTCAGCATAAATCTTTCTACTGTAAAAGTTGTTCTCAATTATAGCAAGCAAAGGGCAATCAGAAAGTTTTGCAGGGATAATCAAACATTGAGCTCTCTTCAACCAAGATAAGGATCTAGGCTGAAGAGGTTGACAGGAATAATCAACATTTAGCTCTCTCCAGCCGAGATTAGGATCTAGGCTGGAGAAGGTTGGCAGGAATAACCAACATTTAGCTCTCTTCAGCCTAGATCCTTCAGCCGAGATAAGGATCTAGGCTGAAAAAGTTGGCAAGAATGACCAACATTGAGATCTCTTTAGCCAAGATCAGGATCTAGGGTGAAGAAAGTTGGCAGGAATAACCAACATTGAGCTCTCTTCAGCCGAGATAAGGATCTAGGCTGAAGAGGTTGGCAGGAATAACCAACATTTAGCTCTCTCCAGCTGAGATTAGGATCTAGGTTGGAGAAGGTTGGCAAGAATAACCAACATTTAGCTCTCTTCAGCTGAGATAAAGATCTAGGCTGACAAAGTTGGCAGGAATAACCAACATTGAGCTCTCTTCAGCCGAGATTAGGATCTAGGCTGAAGAAAGTTGGCAGGAATAACCAACATTTAAGCTCTCTTTAGCCGAAATCAGGATCTAGGCTGAAGAAAGTTGGTAGGAATAACCAACATTGAGCTCTCTTCAGTCGAGATCAGGATCTAGGTTGAAGAAAGTTGGCAGGAATAACCAACATTTGGCTCTTTTCAGCCGAGATAAGGATCTAAGTTGAAGAAAGTTGGCAGGAATAACCAACATTTGGCTCTCTTCAGCCGAGATAACGATCTAGGCTGAAGAAAGTTGGCAGGAATAACTAACACTTAGCTCTCTTCAGCCGAGATAAGAATCTAGGCAGAAGAAAGTTGGCAGGGATAACCAATGTTTAGTTCTTTTCAACTGAGATAAAGATCTCGGCTGGAAAAAATTGACAAGAATGGCTAACAAAGCAAACAGATGACAAAACATTAGAGCCAAGATAAATATCTTGGCTATAACAATTATGAAGTAAACCGAACAAAAAGATCAAGAAAAACTGAAGATTTCATTTGAAATATGCATTACAATAGGATGGGCTTAAGCCCGATTACAAATTCTTTTCAAAAGTCAGCATTAAACAAGGGAAACCTAAATCAAGCAAAAAGGTCGTCCAAGTTTGCATCAAGGACAACCCGAGCTTCGCCAATTGGTAGCCTGGTTTCAACAGGAACGTCGGTTAGGGGCACATCATCAACCGTGCTTGACACCAGTGGCTCAACCCGAGCTGTCTGATTAGTTTGGAGACCGCAATCACTACTATCAATTGGGGCATTATTTGAATCAGGTGATCCTCCTCCCTCCCCCTCCTGAAGAAGCTTCTGCTGGATGGCGTTGGCATAATCCGCCATATAAGTTGAGATAAAGTGAAGGGGAGGGTTTTAGAAGACCTCGATTTCTGGGCCCAGGCCGAGCTTTGCCACAACTGCTTTCCAGCCACATTTGAAAAAGATGTCTTTTGCAACCTCGCACTACAAGACATATGTGGCCTCCGCCTCCTTGTAGCCGCAGTCCTCAGGAACTTCCGAGCTCTTTTTTAGTTCGGCTATCTCTGCGTCTTTTTTCTTCTCAAGCGTGGCCAGCTCGCGCAGATAATGGTCTTTCCGCTCAGCCAAGGCCTTTTGTTTGTTCACCTTCGCCGAGTTGACCAGCTATAGACCGCCCGAACTTCCTCCTCGTGCCCTCCATTTCAGAGAGGGCACGGATTTGGGTTCATGCTATTACAGTTTGGACTCCTGTCATGGTTCTGTATCTAATCTCACAAAGTGCAATGTAAGACTGATAAATCACCAAAGAGTCCAAATCCGGCAAATTATTTTTGGAAAATCGATTTTAATCAAAAAGTGCCAAACATGGACTGCTTTGCCAGATTACAGAGTCGCCACCTAAATATTTTATTTTTGGGAAATTTAGGAAACCCTGACTCGTGCCAAAGGCCATGTGTCCGTCATCACCAAAGTTGCCTCGGCTCGAGAACTTGGGTATGAGAGGGGAAGGTCCTGAAATGAGCACCCCGCTCGCCCGATCAAAGGATTGGCCTCTACTAACATGATATGTTGTTTTATAAACACATGTGTTCTTATTCTGATTATTAGCTAGCTTACTACGTGAGGCGCATAACATACAAGTATAGACTAAAATTACAAGAATTGGAACAAAACATTTCATGTTTGTTTTCAAAAATGGTTTGAAGTTGCTACCCTCAAGTAGGCTAAAGTGCGGATTTACCACCCTCAAGTGGGCTTAAAACATGATTTGCCACAACCAAGTGGGCTTAAAACTCGCATTTGTTCCAATTCAAGCAACGAAGCCTTCATCCACAAGCATTCATGTAGTTTAACATTTAAGCACATAACCTCATGGCAAGCATGCTATCATGGCAACACTTACACTCATGCAAGGATGCTAAAACGTAAACACTTACAGTGTACTCCAAGCCAAAATAGAAAACTAGTTAGAAATCATGCATGATCCTAACTATACAAGATGTCTAATGCAACACATGCAAAATGCAACTAAATAGGCTCGGCTATCTGAGATGGCATATGAAATGCAACACTTGATAACATGCTTTGAAACACGTATTCAAGTAAGTGTATAGAAATACAATGTAGTTTGAATGATGCACCGAGCCCAGTGCATGCAATACAAATGAATGATGCACGCATGCAAGCATGTGGATGCTAATCGAAATATGCCCTAAACTAACCATCGAAAGCTGATAAGTAAAAAGGGGAAAGAAGTGGGTTTGGAAGGCATGCATACACACACGCACCCTTATTACAACATTGTGCCCTCTCGGAGGTGTGTCCGAATAAATAAGCTAAGCTACTTATTACAAACCAACTATTAACTAACTATTCTAGCTAATTAATTATAACACAATTGAATAACTAGCTAATCTAAGCTAATTAGTTACAAACCGAATTAATCAATTAGCTAATCTAAGCTAATTAGAATATTACAAAATAAACTAAGCTAAATTAATTACAGCACATGTAATTAACTAGAACTAGCTAATAAAGTGATAAAAATGGCCTCGCAGACGAGAGAGGCATGCATACTCGGTCGCGTCCTCCCGGAAATCCACTACCTTGCCTCTAAATGCCTCTGTTTGCACTCTTTTGACTTCTGAAAATTGTGTCAACCTCCAGATTGCTTCTGTTTGATCCCCGGAACATGCTAATGAACTGGTCGGCTAGAAGTGATGGCCATCGGCTAGTATTGGTGGTCGATCGAATGGCTTGGGTGGCCGGTCGGCTAGGGCATGTGGCCGGTCGGCCACTGATTCCTGAAATTTCTTCTTTTGCTGCAACAGAGCACAAACAGAGGCATGGCAGTGTATTTGCAAGGAAACGTGTGTGGAACCACCCTCCTTATCATATCTCAAGCTCAAAGAAGTGTAGTACTCAGCTCTTAAGCCACCAACTGCACATCTCAAAAAATGATGGCTGAAGAGTCAAACTTGCACAATGTTAGTGAATGCACACATAAGACTCTAAGTGTCGTCACCCTATCATGCATGATCAGGGGGTGACAACGACCAAGAAACGCAACATGATTTATCACTTTGAGTATGAAACGTGCCACATTTCTAGTGTTTGGATTAACATCAAATCCAAACACATGCAATGCAACACACATATGTTATCTTGGCATGTTTTACTTTGCTCGATTCTTGTTTACACATTTTACATTATCAAACCATTTCTTAATTGATTCAGTCCAATGTGCAAGTCCTCTAAGGAGAGGAGGTCAACCAAAAGAATGGTTTAGGACATGAGAGGGATTATGCCCTTTGACTAGGAGAAACCCTCAAAAGAGGGTTAAAGCCATTTGCGCACAAACCCTACTTCATGCTTAAACACAAGCTTAAGGCCAAACAACCCTCAAATGAAATGGACGAATGAAGAAATGAGGGAGGTGGCAGATGCTTAGTGCTAAAATGGCATGCTAAAGACCTTAAAGCATGCAAGCAATGCAAACATGGCATGTTGAGGACCAAAAACATCAAAGCTAGTAAAGAGCAATACACAAGAGGCATGCAATACATAGCACAAATGTCCGAACCAGCCTTGGACAGAGCTCAATCATGCCAAAATAATGGCCTAAACATGCTGAAATGGAAGCTCAAAATACTAGAAGAACATGCACACATGTTGACCTATAAGCAAGGCATAATACACAACCCTCAAAAACTATGAAGAAGTGAAGTATATGAGAGTGTGACTACACTATATGCACTGAAATTACATGCTAAATGGTGCCATACCATGCAAACATCACATGCATAACATGTTAAAGGCCTCAAAACTCAAAGCTAGTCAAGGCCCTTTACACTACAACCATACTAAGCAATGCTCAAATGACCTTGACCATTCAAAACAGACCTAAAGCAGGTCACAACAATGCCAAAAACATGCTGGAGTATAGCCAAGACAAGTTAGAATGAAAGGCCAAAATATCAAGCATGTAAAGCTAGTGAGCATGATTGCACTATAAGTACAAAAATCAAGCAAGAGGTGACCCAACCAACCAAAATTAGATTTAAAGTATGCCAAAATAACACCAAAAATATACTGGAGTAGAGCTAATACATGCTAGGTTAATGGGCTAACTCATGAGTCATGTTAGGCCAACAAGTAGGATTACACTACAAGTGCAAGGTGAAAGCAACAAATGGCCAAACTAGCCAAAAACAGAGTTATAACATGGCAAATCAGTGGCAAAAACATGCTTAAACCAAGCTTCAAAAGGGTAGAAAAGCATGCTCATTTGATAGGCCATCAACGCATGCAAACAAAACAAGAGGAGGGGGGACCACCCCCTCCCATTTTGGACCTCAAAACCACCTTTCCACCACTGAAATTCCTCTAGAATTCAGTGGTAAAAACGACCAAAAAGTTTGGTTTGAAAGCCTTGAAAGATGGCACAAAAAGCTATACAAACTAAGGAACAAAAAGGAGAGACAACCCCCTAACACAAAATAGGCCTAAACCATCATTTTTAGGACTGAAAAATAGAGTTTTCTTCGGTTCAAAACCAAGCCAAAAACAGTTTGCAAAGGTGGTAAAACAAGCATGCAAAACAAAGCTTTAAAGGGACAAGTGCTTACCCTTGAAGCACAGTAGCAAAACAAGTGCAAATCTGAGCCAAAACCAGCTTTGAGAGCTCAAATAGGACCTCCAAGAACCTCAGCAACAAGGTAGAGGTGTTTGGTCTAGGGTCTCTTTGCAAGAGTGTAGGAAATTCTCACTTCTAAGCACAATATAGGAAGAGAGAGAGGCTTCTAGAGAGAGAGGCTGGAATCTTGCTCACAAAATTAAAGAGAGAGGGAGAGATTTTAGAGAGAGAGGCTCTCAAACTTGTTAACCTTTCAAAATGTTCTCCCCTTTCCAAAATGATAGATATTGCCTTCATATATAGCAAAAAAAGAGCATTTGGTCAAAATATCTTATTATAGAGATAACTGGAGCATTTGGAAGACAGCTGGAGCAAAAGATCTGCAAATTTTGAGTTTTCTGGACATTTCTGGCCTATCGGCCATCTTTTTGGCCGACCTACTACTAATGATGGCCAACCGGCCAATTCCGTGGCTGACTGCAAATTCTGCTCTGCAGGTCCAACTTCAAACGAGCATAACTCCTTCATCTAGACTCCATTTCAGGTCATTCTTGTGTCTAAATTGATGCCCTGGAAGTAAGATTTCCAATACTAGAAGCCTTACATTAACATTCCAAGTGTGAAAAAAGTTATGCGTGTTTTAGTGAAGACTGCTTAGTTTTGGTCCTAACCAGTTTGATGCCCAACTTCAACCAACCATATCTCCCCCATATGGACACGGCTTTAGGAGATTCTTGAGTGTAAAATGAAGCCCTGAAAGTCTTCTTTCCAACAGTGGTGGCCTCATAGCTTAAATTCAAGTATACAAAAGGATAGGCCCAATTTAGCGAGAGCTGCTCAACTCTCTCTTAACAATTCATGCCCAACTTCTTCCCGAACTTGCTTTCTTCTCTCCTCTCCTCTTTTCTTCAACTCCAAACCTCTAACCAAGATGTTTTGAAATACTTTGCGAAGAGTTCACCTCTCTTTTATTCATTTCCACTTTGTCTTTGCTCGGTTTACTAAAAAGCGAAACATTTAACAAAATGCGAGCGTCGGAACATCGTAGGAACCATGTTTCAAAAATGTTTTGAAATAGAGGGTTTTAATGTCTAAAATCTTTGGTCAAAATCATTTTGGTCCAAAAATAGGGTGTGAGGTTAGGATTTGAAGCTCCTCTTGCCGAAGAAATCAAACCTTTGCACTGCACACATTTCATCACCAAGTAAACAATCAGTAGAGCCCAAGTCTTAAGAGCAATAAAAAATGGAGGGTCTACACCAGCTCGGTAAGACGGGCACTTTCAAAGTCCTGCTTGGTCATTTTTTGGGTGGCTTCTTTGAGCTCGGCTGTTTTGGTTTTGGCCTCTGCCACAGCCAGCCGGGTTGTCTTGCGCAGTTCAATCACGCGCTTCTAGGCAATGTGGTTCTTCTACATGGCCTATAGAAAGGGAAAGCAATCATGACTAAAACCGAGCAAATCGTTGGAGTAAAAATAGAGAAACAAATGGTATTGAGCACTTACCAGCACCATCGACTTAGTGGCCGAGCGGATGGCCTTGAGCTTGGTGAGATGGTCGTGGTGTTCCATATTAGGTGGCAGACACATGCTTTTTGGAAGGTTGAAGGCAAGCATGTGGTCCTTGTCTGCCACCACTAAGTTGGTGTTCGTAATGGCTTGGTTCTTGTATGTTATTTTTGGTGCCCACTCTGAAGAGCTAGCTCGGTCAGAACGCACGGGTTTTGGGCTTGGCGGGGTGATTTGAGGGAGCACGGTTTCATCTTTGTCAACAAGGTATTGCGGCTTGGTTGAGGAAGTGCGAGCACGCTTGCTTGGCCGGGATGACGAGGCTCGGGCTGTTAGGAGGGCCACCACAGCCTCGTTTGTTTGGCCAACTTGTGTTGTCTTGGTTTGTGCCTCGCCGGCGTTACTTGTTGTTTCAGTGATCAGTGCCCTTACAGCTCAGCGCTTGGCCATTTCTTGTTCTTCGATTAACGGAATGAGGTTAATTTGTGGCAAGTTTGGGCCCAGTTCTGGTGATGGTTTTAGGAGAAAGTCAGTTACCCTGACCTTCCCCCTTCCACTGTATCGATAGGTCGGTTCGAAATTGAGTAGCTCGGCCCAACCTCGATCGTGGTACCGAAGCGCGGTGCGAAGAGCATCTAGGTTGGGGTACCAGTATTGTGACTTTAGGTGGTCCAAATCTGCATATGGAGAAAGCCAACTGTTACAGACAAACTAAGCCGAGGTATTCATACCGGCTGTTCATTTATTCCAGTTAATATTATAGTCCGGTATCTGGGCTTCCTGGTCTTCGAAATTGCCAGAAACCCAGAAAAAGTTGTCATCATTCACGTCCTTGTCCGGTGTATTTTTAATTATTTTCTCTCGGCGTCTTCTTATTCTTAAATAATACACCCAGCCGTCTTCATTTTGGCCAAGTGAGTACTGATGAAATAGCTCGGCTAAGCCGAGGTTGAGGCCAAGCCGGCGGTTTAGCTCGGCGATGCCATTTATTATCCTATAAGAGTTGGTGCTAGGTTGGGTTGGACGGAGTCTTGTCTGCCTCAGAAATTCACAGATAAGAGGCTGAACAGGAAACCGAAGGCCAGCTTCGACAATCGATATCACGGTGAATGGAACGAAGCTCGGTTTGCCCCAGGGTGTTGTTTCTAGTTCGGCAAGGGATAGATGAACGTAGTCCGGAATCTGATAGTCCTTTCGGAACTCGGCTATGGCACCAGGAGAGTACTAAAAACCAGTATTTACCCATGATTAACTTAAGGTTTTGAATAAAATAAGCCTAGCTCGGCGCGACTGGGGCTTTGGTTGGCTCGGTTAAGCAAAGTTGCCTAGGGGCAGAGTGCAAAGGCATGCCTGGCCAACCTAGTCAAGTCTGCAAAGTGGAAATAAGAAGTGTTATGCCCAGACAACTGGACCAGATTAGGTAAAAAGTCAATTTACAAAAGAATTGTGAGGGCTTAGCTCGGTTCATCTGAATGACGGGGAGTTCTCAGTTTGGTAGTACAGAAGGGCCAACACAAGGCCTCTAACTCGGTTAAAGGTTAGAGTACAGGGTTATGTCTACTTTTTCGGTTCGATTATAAAGAAGGGCCAATCTATGGCCCCTAGCCCGGTTGAAAATGGGTGTACATGGTTATGACTAAGCTTTTAGTTCGGTTGTGTTTAAGCCTAAAGTTGCCTAAATGGGTATTTAGCTCAGTTACAACATGATTCTGGATTCAACTTCATGATTTCTGAATCCAAACGGTGTGTTCTTGAGCTCAAGCATAAGGTTTGAGGTTTATATCATTTGCTCTGTACTCTGGTGGATATCTAATGTATATAAACACATGTATGTAGGGATTGAATATCAAAAATGAAGAAATAGTTAAAAAAAGAACAGCATGAAGAGGTATTAGTAAACTTACGAGTGTGAAGTCGTGAAGAAACAGTAGCCAACGAAGATGAAGGCATCAGTATGGAGCTTCGAATGCACAAAGGAGAAAGGAAAGAAGATAAACAGTGGGAGTGATTTTCCAAATGAGGGTTCTTTTGTATAAAATGCACGAAATGGGCAGGACTGTTCAAAATTTTCGAAGTATGAAGACGGCTGTGACAGCTATACTTGCCAATAGGAGCCAGCCACGTGTCCAAGAGAATAGAAAGCGATTCAGACATGCAGCGTGACTGAAAAGACGTTTTTTGACCGGACAAATCGGTAGCCCGGTAACAATTTAGCTCGGTTGAAGGTTTGAACTTTTAGCTCGGCTGGTAACAGGTAATTCCAAATCATGCAATGCAAATGGGATTAAGGCGCAATTGAGAGGGTAATTTATAAATAAATTGAGTCGAGCTAATAAAGGGCCTTCTTTAGAAGATGGGCCGCACGTTAGGCCGGGGTAAGAGCTGGTGTAGCTCGGTCTTAAAGCTAAACAAGCTAGGACCAGGTAAGTTCGGGCTGAGCTATGGGCCAAGGTGTTTGGGCTTCGCAATGTTGGACCTTACCCTTGTTAGCTCGGTCAGAGACTGCTGCAGTTAGCTCGGTCTAAACAGCCAAAACCTAGATATAAGGACCAAGCTAGGCGTTGCATATGAAAGCACCAGATTGAGTATGTCAAAGGGCTAGTGTTAGCTCAGTCATACAGTTATTCAACCGTGGTAGTCATCTCACTTGGCTTGCGGTGATGAGACTCCCTAGGAGGACTCTGCTAAGGAAAGTAAAGTTTTACTAGGATTGTGCAAACCATCTCACTTGGTTGGTAGTGAGTAGGGTGTGTAATTCCTAGGAAGACTCTTATAAGGAGAGTTAGAATCCTGCTAGGACTGTGCCACACGAAATCTACAAAAGCTCATAACAGGACTTATGTACATGTATCACAATTTTGACTCTCAAATACACGAAGCATTTGTCCATTGTCTATTTGCTGACTTAGGCATCGAAGAGGTATCCGACACACACCCGCCAGCTAGCTCACGTTTGTGTTTTCAGGGAGTAAAGCGACAACGTTTGGAGGAGTGCAAACTTGATCAACAGGATTATACGAGAACATTATTTCATGCTCATACAAAAACTATATGAATTTATACTATATAAATAATTATATACATACCTTGATCCATGATAGTATGAAAACCTCTTTTGAGAAAAAGAAACCTTGAATAAAAGACCTTGATCTTCAAGTTTTTTATTAGTCTAAAATCTTCAAACCACTTCTCTCTCTCTAGGCGATGGGAGCCTTCTTGTGGTAGCAACTTGAGTTTTGTGATGGAGTGTGTGATTTGGGACCTTACACTATTTATACTAGTATTCTTCCCATTAAAGAATTCATTCATTTAATGAACTTCATTAAATAGATTAATGTATCTTTTACATTCATGATACATAATGCATCTTCTATATTAATGAACTCATTAGATAGATTAATGTATCTTCTACATTCATAATAGATACATAATGCATCTCTAAGATACATTCATAATGAATCTATTACATTCAATGCATTGACACTATCTCTGTCACAACCCAAACCCGCCCCTATGGGTTTAGCACCATAACCGGCTAGTAACCCTAGGTTACCGAAGGTCTGCTTAACAGTAATACAATAATACAGAGTACAAGGGCTTGGCGGAAGCCAATACAATAAATAAACAATGCCCAATGAGCTGTGACAGTCTGTATGCCAAAAGATTTTTCATACATGTATACAGAACAATACAAAACAGTATGCATATCATATACAAACAGTCAGAACAGGGACTTAATCCCCGATAAACAGTACAGTGCAAACGTTCAGTCTATATAGTGTTACAAAACGGTATAGAGACAGACAGGGAAATAAAACACCCCTACGCCATAGCTTAGCAGGTTCGGAACCTCGCAATGAGGCACATTGGTTGGCTTGACAAAACTGGAGTTTACCCCGACGCCTCTAGCTTTGATCCGGTGCATGTACACCTACATATATATATATATATGAGCAATGAGCTAAAGCTCAGTGAATAACATAATGCGTAAAGAAGTTTAGAATGAATGTCCTTACAGTAATGGAAACAGTTCATTAAATCAGTATTTCAGTTTTTCAGTCAATCAGTCATATGTGGTACATCCATTAGCATAACAGTAAACAGTAGGTCTTAAAAGACCGAACAGTAATGATGGCCATCAATCAAGAAATGAGTGGTTCCACGAGGAATCGGAAATCTCAGAATAAAGATAAGAAATGAGGTGCTAAGGATGCCACAAGACAGCTCGAGTATAGGACATACATTCATTGATAACAATATCGATTGATGCAGTCGATTCAAGATTCGTGAAGATAATCATTTTGAACATATCTTTACACAATTGTTAGTCACAGAGTTCTGGGCTACAATGAACTAGAGCGTCTCCAGTCACCAACCCTACACAGTTTATAGATTGAACACACACTAAGCTATACAGTTGGGAAAGATAATAATTTAATCCCTAATTTGCCTCGGTGTGTTCTACATCTATATCCTTTTTAAGATGCCTTAAAGATGCCCTAGGAATGCCTAGGATGGAAAGAGGATGCAAAGATGCACTTTTGAACACTTAACAAAATTTATTGAAAACAGAGGTCTCGCTCGAGCGTGGCTTTCTATGCTCGAGCGGACATGCAGACAAAGGATTTCCGCTCGAGCGTGAACTCCGTCGCTCGAGCGGACTGCATGCTACAGTAAAAATACTGGATGCTCCAAATTTACGCTCGATGGACGCTCGACCCTCGCTCGAGCGTAAGACACAAGTCCTCGCTCGAGCGGACTATGAACTCATGCAAAGTACTGGATGCTCGCATTTCATGCTCGAGCGTCACTTTTCTTGCTCGAGCGGAAGGCAGGATCACAGAGTGTACGCTCGAGCGTGGACTTCCTCGCTCAAGCGTAGGCCTAAAATCTGGAAATTCCAGATTTGAGTCCCAAGCTCAAAATCAAGTTTAAATGAAAAATTTTCGATCCTCTTGGGCTGAAAACCTAGAAAACACTTGTAAACACTTGAAACAACATGATTCAAAGCTCAATTTGGGAAATCAAAGCCCAAGGGTGTTTAATTCAAACTCAATTTCAAACCAATTTTCATGAACATGAAGAACATGCAACATGCATGGATTAAACTCAATTCAAAGCTTCAATCTCATGCTCTAGTGAGCCAAAACTTTCAAAAACATGGTGAAATCATGGTCCATTGTAAGAATATGAACATGCATGCACAAGTTCATGAAAAACAACATCAAAACTCAAGGATGTAAACATGCATGCATGAATTAAGCTATAATTCAACAATCTAAGGCTAAATCATGTCTTAGTTCTACAATTTGGCATGGATCATACAAGACTCACTTAAATTCAAAATCAAAAGGTTTGAATTCCTTACCTAGAGCTTCAATTACATGACTAGGAGCCCAAAAGGCAAACTTCACTTCAATTTCCAAGCAAATCACAAGTTGAATTCAACTCCCTCACTTCCTCTCTCTCTTTGGTCGGTTGAGCTTCTCAAATATGGCTGATCAAATGTTTTAGTTGAATGTATACAAGTCTCAAAATGTGCAAGGTAGTGGCCACTAAGTGGTCTAATTGTAAATAAGTCCAATTCATGTAATTTGGTACCATTTAATCTAATGTAATCATACCTAATTAGTTTCCAGATAATTACACCCTAAACCACATAAATTATGATGATCATAAAACACTAATTAATTTCCGGTTTGACCGCCGATAAGGCCTTCAATTAGCAGTTTACACATAAAGACATGAACAGATAATCAAACAAGCAACAAATAGATATACAACTAAATAGATATATTCAATCAATTTAGTTCCAGATTTCAGTCAGTTAGTTCAGTATTTCAATCAGTTCCATCACCTGTCATAATCAGTTTCAGTTTAACGGTAATCAATGGTTATTTGGTAAACAGTAACGAGGGTTGTTACAATCTCCATTAGTCTTCTATACATTATGTATATATAGGTGCATTCATTAATAATTAGTCACCATCTAATTGATGTACATGTATCTTGCTTAATGAGATGAATCTAGTATAATCATGCATAAGCCACATTAAGCCATATTTAGGAAAAATTCTTACAATCTCCCACTTGGCTTGCATGATTATATTACGTCACTAGATTAACATAATATGGCCAATGTTCTCCCACTAGAAAATTGCACCATCACCATTAGATTATGCTCAATGAAATTATTAGCACCAAATCATTGTAGTCAGTGATTTACACATTGATCAAGACTGTACAATGGTTATAGTGTTAATATTTTCCATCAACATGAATAAGTGAATCTTAAATCACAGAGATGACATTAGCAACATAATGGTGATTAATGCTAATTCATTTATAACGGTCCCATTGTTTATATTTTCTTCTAAATTGTGCACAAGTATGAAGAATAAAAACAACAAATATAATCATTACTAACATAAGATGATTATAACAATTATTATACACTCATTTCAAGTCTAAACATGATAAACTTTCTACTAAGCCCTTGCGCACAACATGTTCTTGAAAGAGCTTAGGTGCGAGACCTTTAGTTAAAGGATCTGCCAACATGAGTGCAGTGCCAATATGAGAGATGAAAGCAGTCTAATTCATAACCCTTTCTTTAACAACTAGATACTTGATATCAATATGCGTTGATCCTCCTAAAGTTTTGTTATTATTGGAGAACCAAATAGCAGCATCATTATCACAGTAAATCTGTAAGGGCCTCGAAATTGAATCGACAAGTTGTAATCTAAATATGAAATTCTTTGGCCATACTACACGACATGTGGCTTCATAACATGCTATGAACTCTACCTCCATAGTGGAAAAGGCTGTCAGAGACTACTTATGACTCTTCCATGAAATGGGTCCATTAGCAAGCATAAAAATGTACCCAGAAGTGGACTTTTGTGTGTCTTTACATCCAGCATAATCAGCATCTGAATAACCAATTACTTTAAGGCTGTCTGTTCTTTGATAAATGAGCATGTAATTCTTAGTGCCTTGTAAATATCGTAACACTTTCTTAACTGCTTTCGAATGATCAAGTCCAGGATTGCTTTGGTATCGACCAAGCATATCAACTACAAATGCTATGTCAGGTCGCGTACAAACTTGAACATACATAATGCTCCAAACTGCAGAGGCATAAGGAATTTCTTTCATTTGTTCACTTTCTAAATTATTTCTAAGACACTAAAATTCACTAAATTTATTACCCTTAACTATAGGGGCAACACTACTTGAACAGTTTTGCATGTTGAACCTTTTAAGAACCTTTTCAATATAGGCTCTTTGGAACAATCCTAAAATACCGCGAGACCTATCTCGATGAATTTCTATCCCAATAACAAAAGCGGCTTCACCAAGATCTTTCATTTCAAAATTCCCCGTATGGAATTGCTTTGTCTCATGTATTATTCCCAAATTATTGCTAGCAAGCAATATATCATCAACATACAAAACTATAATGTAGATATTGCTTCCACTGATTTTAAGGTAGACACATTGATCAACCACATTATCCTTAAAATCAAATTTGGTGAGAACTTCATGAAATTTAAAATACCATTGTCGAGATGTCTGCTTTAGACCATATATGGACTTCTTAAGCCTACAAACCATATTTTCCTTGCTTTCATCTTGAAAACCTTTAGATTGGTCCATATAGACCTCTTCATGCAAGTCACCATTCAAAAGAGCTATTTTAAAGTCCACTTGATGTAACTCTAAATCATAATGAGTTACTAAGGCCATAACTATTCTCAAGAAATCTTTATTAGAAACAGGAGAATAAGTTTCCTTATAGCCCATCCCTTCTCTTTGAGTGTATCCTTTAGCAACTAATTTGGCGTTGTATCTTTCGACATTGCCTTTAGGATCACGTGTAGCGACCCTGATTTCTTCGAAAGTCTTTATTTATTTATTATTACTTGATTTTATTTTTGACTTTATTAATTGTGTGGTTACATGAGAATTTAATTTGATATTTAATTAGTTTAATGTGGTATTTAATTATATGTAATTAATCTGAATATTTATATATATATATATATATTAAAATAGAAATTATTGATATAAATTTTATATAAAATATATATATTTATATATGTTATATTTGTGATTTATTTGTATAATATAATATAATAAGAAATTAGGTTATTATATATATAATATAAGTAGTCAACTTGGTTTAGAAGTTAATAGGAAAACAAACAAAGAAAAAAAAAAGAAGAAAGAGAAATAGAGCAAGCGGTGAGTGTGTGTGTGTGTGTGTGAGAGAGTGAGAGAGAGAGATTGATTGATTGATTGATTAATCAAAGACAACCAGAGGAGGAGACCAATTCCGAGAGAGAGAAAGAGAACGACGGAAAAAGAAGGAGAAAGTGGAGAAAAAAGAATAAAAAAGGTTAGGGTTTTATTTTGATGGCTCTAATAATTCTCCAAGTTATTCGTTGATCTTCAAAAAAATATTGTGAGTACAAAACCCACTTCCCTTGATTTATATTTAATTTGTTGTTTTTATTTATTTATTTTTATTTATTCGATGTTGAATTGATTTCATATTTACATGTAGATGATTGATTGATTTTAATTAGTTTGATTAGTTGTATATGTAAAGTTTAGGATTTTTAGATGATTGATTTTAATAATTTTGTTTAGTTGTGTATGTAAGGTTTAGGATTTTTACTTGATTGATTGATTTTAATTATTTTGATTAGTTGTGTATACCAGGTTTAGGGTTTTTATATGGATTTATTTTATGGTTGTAATCATACTCATGGTTATATGAAATTAAAATTAATTAGGAACCTATAGATAAATTCCTTATACTCCACCATGACTCCATGGATTGTTGTTTTATTTGAGTGTTGGTGAGAAAGAGTGTATAAAAAAAAAAAAAAAAAAAGTGAGGATTATGAGATTTATTTGAATGCCTTAGGCTTGGCATTGTTATGTTATTCTCATGAGTGAGATGTTCTGTATATGTATATTGTTGTCTCGTTCTCATGAGTAGACGAGTGCTTTGATTTACGCGCATATGTATATGCTAACTATCCGGGGAGTGTGGGTCAAACTCAGGACGATATCCCCATGCAAATTTAGCTTCGGAGTGGTGTTAGGTATACGGGAGGCACATGGGATATATGTGTAGGCCGGAAGTGGAGGCCGAAGTGGTGGAGTTAAGGTACAAAGAATTAAATTACGAGTTTATTGGTATAGTGTGAGTTGTGTTGATTTGTATATCCTGAAAAATAGTAAACAACCTCGATAAATTATGAAATTTGACCAAAGGCATGTATACGTGATTCTAAACAACTTTTGTGTTTAGACTTTTTATTAAAAAGATCGATTATAACTTATAATCGGATGATCTTGATTATAGTAGTTTTAATTCATTTTGGCAATACAGATTTTAGAAGCTGTTTTAACCCATGAAATGAGCTCATTTTTATTGGTTTTGCATAACTAAAGTAAAACATTATTCTGCACACTTTTCATGTTTTGAACTTTTCCCAAAAAAATATTCTTAGGGCAGTTTTTGTTCATTTTCAGCTTCAGATTTTTTGATTAAATTTCGTCTAAGTTCTTCTATCAAGTTTTTCTAGTTTCTATTAAATTCGTTCGTGCTGTCTTTTAGGAAATTTGATTCTGTACAACTTTTATTCTTTGATTTTTGGTCAATTCGAATTATTTAAGCATGAAACAGTGCATTTTTATGCTTCTTCAACAAGTTACTTCTGATTAAATTATACTAACTTTATTTTTATGCAGGATGGTGGGTCTTACTACCTTTTTTTATGCAGGGTTGACCCACCATATTTTTATTTTCATTTTGTTTATTTTATACTCAATTTATATTTCGTTGTGTACAAGCAAAAAACTAAATGACACCGTATCTAGGGAAACTACCCATTCGTCTCGGTGCGGTTGGAACTATTTGTCTTGTCCCATAACAAAAATTAAATGTATTTTTGTTTATGTCTGGTGGACATGTGGGAGTTAAATCTTGTACTCATACCAGTATACCTGTATACTGACCCGTTTTGTCTCTTGGCAACTCGAGTGCGTTCTGTTTGAGCGCAGCCGAGCTTCCTTTGCAGAATTAGTTGGGGCTACGGGGGTGATGTGGAATAACTATAGTTGTTGGACATGTCTCTTGGATTTCTTTTGTTTTCTTGAGCTTAGGGTTGATATTAGTTTACGTATTTATTATTATTATTATTATTATTATTATTATTATTATTTTATGACTTTAGTATTGGGATAATTTGGCATGGCTTGTAACCGTACATTATTTAAGTTATTTTGACTACGTATTATTACTTTAATGTTGAAGGTATTGGTTAGTTATGAAATTACAGTGGATGGTTTGGTTGGCGTTTAGTTTTTTTGTTTCACCCTTAGGATTTAGATGATAAAATATTAATTGGGGTTTAGTTCTAATTTAATATTTAATTGTCCAAATTTTGGGGCATGACAGTTTGGTATCAGAGCTCTAGGTTAACCTAGACTTGTGAGAGTTTAGGTGATCCTTAGATTGTGGAAACATGGGTTAGCTGGTTTAGGTTGGTGGTTGAATTTATTCTAAGTATTTATGAACAAATTTTTGTGTGTTTAACTTGAAGGTGATGGCTGGAAGGTATAATTTGAGAAGCGTTGAGCCTAATGGCACAATGGAAGAAACAACTACTAAGGCAGCGGCAGCGGCGACTACTACCGAGGCAACCAATGCGGTGCAAGTTAATGTAGGGAAGATGATGGCTCAGTTACTTTAGGTTGTTCAGAACAATAATCAAGGCCAGCAGGAAAATCCATTTGCGAAGAGAAACAAAGATTTTGGTCCTTTGGGAGGTCGAAAATTCTCTGGGGATGGAGGACCCATTGCAGCTGATGCTTGGGTTCAGAAATATGAGATAGTGTTTGGTCATATGCAGCTCACCGAGGTCAAAAATAGGAGTTGGCGACACATCGGCTTGAGGGAGCAGCCCTATTTTGGTGGAACTCGTGGAAGGAGGGTCTAGATTTAACAACTTTGACTTGGGCAGATTTCAATACTTGTTTTGACCAGAAGTTTGTTCCTGCTGCTATTTAGTCTCAACTGAGTGATAAATTTTCAAAGTTGACTCAAAAGGGTAGAATAGTGATCGAGTATGTCACCAAGTTTAATGAGTTCTCGTTACGCCCCTTACTTGGTCAACACGCATAAGAAGAAGAATGAGAAGTTTATTAAGAGATTGAATCATTACCTATCTAAGTCCTTTATTCCCTTCGATGCTGAACCATTTGATAAAGTTCTTGACTTGGCACTGAAGTATAAGGAAAATGAGAAGCAGTTTAAAGAAGGGAAGGCCAAGGTCGGAGAGACTTCTAGAGGGAGTCACTTCCAGCCACGGGATGGGAATAGATACCGACCATATGATCAAAGGCATAAGGGTCAGCAGTTTCAGAGGCCACAACAGCAGGGTAGTCAAGGAAATTTCAAACCTCAGGGTAATTTCAGGCCTCATGGCAATTTCCAGCCCCAGGGGCACTATTATTAGAAACAGGCTGGTCCACGCCCACAGGGTTATCAAGGACAGCGACATCAAGTGCCACAGTTGGGTTATCATCCTCCCGTACCTCAGTTAGAGGGGTCCCCCACCTATCAGACCAGTAGCATCTCAACCGATTAATAGAAAGTGTTTTGGTTGTCAGTAGTTGGGGCATATAATCAAGGATTGCCCTTAGAGACAGCAGGCGCGACAAGGTCAGATAGCTCCAGCCAGGGCATTTGCAGTGATGCCAGGAACTGACAAAGTGCAAGGTACTTTTAATCTCTTTCAAGAACCCATTAGAATACTTTTTGATACTAGTGCCTCTCATTCTTTTATATCTAGACAGTTTGTAGAAAGAGAACATATTGTAACTACCTCTTTGTTTAGACCTATACATATTGAGACCCTTTTAGGAGGGGCAGTTACTCTTTATGAGATGTGAAAAGATTTTGAGATTGACTTTGCGGGCAAAGTCTTGTATGCGGACCTAATTATTTTAGGGTTTGAGGGGTTTACAATTATTTTGGGTATGGATTGGCTGCGAAAACACTTTGTGACTCTAGATTATGCTGGAAGGACTATAAATATAGATATTCCCGGTATACCACAGCTTACCCACACTTCTAGCGATGGAGAAGAGTCAGTGATGACGAGTTTTCTATGCTCGGTAGAAATCCCTAAGCAAGATATTAGTGAGGTAGATGTGGTGCGTGAGTTTGAGGATATATTTCAGGGGATACCTGGACCTCCACCTCGACGGGTAGTAGAATTTCACATTGACCTAGTACCGAGAACTACACCGATTTTTAAGGCAGCATACAAAATGGCGACTAAAGAGCTTGTGGAGATGAAGAAGCAGCTGGAAGAGATGCTTCAGAAAGGGTTCATTCGTTCAAGTAACTCCCCGTGGGGAGCACCCGTGATCTTTGTCTCCAAGAAAGATGGCACTCTCCATATGTGCATAGATTACAGAGAGTTAAACAAGGTGACTATCAAGAACAAGTATCCGCTACCTAGAATTGATGACTTGTTTGATCAGTTGAAGGGGGCAACCATGTTCTCTTAGTTTGATCTCGGAACGGGTTACCATCAGATGGGTGTATCAGAGGAAAGTATACCGCTTACTACTTTTCGGACCCGGTATGGGTTGTACGAATTTCTTGTAATGCCTTTTGGTTTGACAAATGCTCCTACCTATTTCATGGACTTGATAAACAGAATTTTTCAACCGTATCTAGATAAGTTTGTGAATATCTTCATAGATGATATCCTGGTGTATTCTAAGAATGAAGAGGAACACAGAGAACATTTGAAAGTTGTATTGCAGACTTTGAGGGAGCACCAATTATACGCTAAGTTCAGTAAGTGTCACTTTTGAGAAAAAGAAGTTCGATTTTTGGGGCATGTTATATCCAATCAATGGATAGTGGTAGATCTTGAGAAAGTTGTTGCGGTCAAAGAATGGAAGCAACCCACGAACCCTATAGAGGTGAAAAGTTTTTTAGGACTAGCTAGTTATTACAAGAGATTTATAGAGAAGTTTTCCACTATTGCAGTACCCATGACCAAGTTGACCCGTAAGAATGTGAAGTTCTTATGGACAGATGATTGTGAAAAAGCTTTCCAGGAGTTAAAGTAGCGGTTAACTACAGCTCCGCTGTTAATTATACCGGTACAAGGGGAAAAGTTAGTAGTGTTTATTGATGCGAGTGAAATTGGGTTGGGATGTGTGTTGATACAGTATCAGAAGGTTGTAGCTTATGCTTCTCAACAATTAAAACCTCATGAGAGACAATACCCTACTCATGACTTAAAGTTGGCAGCAGTTGTTTTTGCGTTGAAAGTGTGGCGACACTACTTGTTTAGGGAGCACTTTGAATTGTACACAGATCACAAGAGCCTCAAATATCTCCTTTCTCAAAAAGAGTTAAACATGAGGCAACAGAGGTGGGTTCAATTCGTCAGTAGTTATGATTTTGAGATCCTTTACCACCCGAGGAAAGAAAATGTGGTCGCTGATGTACTTAGTCGACAATATGGGATTATAGCTTCTTTGATGATTCAAGAATAGAAGTCCTTGGAGTTAATTTCGATGCATGATATTCAACCAATAGAGAGTGCTGAGAGGGCATACATTGGTAGTTTGACCGTGCAACCGATGTTACTTGGTAAAGTTCATCAAATGCAGAATTTAGATGGGGTTCTCGTCGGCAAGCTCCATGACCTTGTAGTGGATTTGATCGATGATTGTCCTACTAATTGGTCATTGAACTCAGATAGGGGATTGCGATTCAAGGGCAAGTTGTGTGTACCTCACGTTGTTGAATTGAGGAAAGAGATTATGGATTATGTCCATAGGTCCTAATATACCATTCACCCTAGTGGGACTAAAATGTATCATGACCTGAAGAGGACGTTTTGGTGGGAAGGTATGAACAAAGACATAAGAGAGTATGTTTCTCGATGTTATGTGTGTTAATAGGTTAAGGCGGAACACTAACAACCATTTGGACTTTTGCAGCCTCTTGAGATTCTTACTTGGAAAGAGGAGTACATCTCTATGGACTTCGTGGATGGATTGACGCGGTCTAAGCGAGGTAATGAATCTATTTGGGTGATAGTGGATCGACACACCAAGTCTGCTCATTTTATTCCTATCAGTGTTCACCGAACTGCGAATAAACTAGCTAGGCTGTATATTCAGGAGGTGGTGCGACTTCATGGCGTACCAGTTTCTATAGTTTTGGATCGTGATCCGTTGTTTGTGGCAGAGTTTTAGGAGAGTTTTCAGTATGCTTTGGGTGCTAGGTTAGACTTGAGCACGGCTTATCATCCTCAGACAAATGGGCAAACTGAGCGGGTAAATCAGATCTTGGAGGATATGTTGAGAGCTTGTGTCCTTGATCTTGGTGGTAGTTGGGAAGAACACTTGCCATTGGTGGAGTTTGCTTATAATAATAGCTATCACTCCAATATCGGGATAGCACCTTTTGAGGCTTTGTATGGAAGGCCGTGTCGATCACCTGCTTGTTGGATGGAGGTAGGAGATGCGCCGTTGTCAGGGCCAGAGTTGGTGGGAGAGACCACGGAAAAGGTGAACATTATTCGGGAACGTATTAAGGCTGCACAAAGTCGTCAGAAGAGTTATGCTGATAGAAAACGTAAAGGGGTTGAGTTGAATGTTGGCGATTTCATGTTTTTGAAGGTCTCGCCGATGAAGGGTATTATGCGGTTCAGAAAGAAGGGAAAGTTGGCACCTAGATTTGTGGAACCATACGAGATCACTAAGAGGATTGATAATGTGGCTTACAAATTAGCTTTACCACCTACTTTAGCTATGATTCACAACGTGTTCCATGTATCTTTATTGCGGAAGTGTGTGCAAGACCCTTCCCAGGTAGTATCATCAGAAGCGTTAGAGATTAGTGACAATCTAACGTATGTAGTGCGACCGATTACTATTCTAGATCGAGATGTAAAACAGTTACGGCGTAAGAAAGTGAACTTAGAGAAAGTGCAATGGAGCGAGGATGAAAATGATACCACTTGGGAATTGGAAGAGAAAGTTCGGCATCTGCACCCAAAGCTTTTTGTTTAGTATTCTCTCCTATTGAATCACAGGACGAGATTCTTTTGAGGTATGTATATTGTAACGATCCTGATTTCTTCGAAAGTCTTTATTTGTTTATTATTACTTGATTTTATTTTTGACTTTATTAATTGTGTGGTTACATAAGAATTTAATGTGATATTTAATTAGTTCAATGTAGCATTTAATTATATGTAATTAATCTGAATATTTATATTTATATATTTATATATATATATATTAAAATAGAAATTATTGATATAAATTTTATATAAGATATTTATATTTATATATGTTATATTTGTGATTTATTTGTATAATATAATATAATAAGAAATTAGGTTATTATATATATAATATAATATAAGTAGTCAACTAGGTTTAGAAGTTAATAGGAAAACAAACAGAGAAAAAAAAAAAAAAAGAGAAACAGAGCAAGCCGTGAGTGTGTGTGTGTGTGTGTGTGTGAGAGAGAGAGAGAGAGAGAGAGAGAGGGATTGATTAATCAAAGACAACCAGAGGAGGAGATCAATTCCGAGAGAGAGAAAGAGAACGGCGGAAAAAGAATGAGAAGGTGGAGAAAAAAGAATAAAAAAGATTAGAGTTTTATTTTGGTGGCTTTATTAATTCTCCAAGTTATTCTTTAATTTTCAAAAAAACATTGTGAGTGCAAAACCCACTTCCCTTGATTTATATTTAATTCGTTGTTTTTATTTATTTTTTTTTATTTATTCGATGTTGAATTGATTTCATATTTATATGTAGATAATTGATTGATTTTAATTATTTTGATTAGTTGTATATGTAAGGCTTAGGATTTTTAGATAATTGATTGATTTTAATTATTTTGTTTAGTTGTGTATGTAAGGTTTAAGGTTTTTACTTGATTGATTGATTTGAATTATTTTGATTAGTTGTGTATGCCAGGTTTAAGGTTTTTATATGGATTTATTTTATGGTTGTAATCACACTCATGGTTATATGAAATTAAAATTAATTAGGAACCCATAGATAAATTCCTTATACTTCACCATGACTCCATGGATTGTTGTTTTATTTGAGTGTTGGTGAGAAAGAGTGTATAAAAACAAATGAGGATTATGAGATTTTTTTGAATGCCTTAGGCTTGGCATTGTTATGTTGTTCTCATGAGTGAGATGTTTTGTATATGTATATTGTTGTCTCGTTCTCATGAGTAGATGAGTGCTTTGATTTATGCGCGTATGTATATGCTAACCATCCGGAGAGTGTGAGTCAAACTCGGGACGATATCCTCGTGCAAATTTAGCTTTGAAGTGGTGTTAAGTATACAGGAGGCACATGGGATATATGTGTAGGCCGGAAGTGGAGGCCGAAGTGGTGGAGTTAAGATACAAAGAATTAAATTACGAATTTATTGGTATAGTGTGAATTATGTTGATTTGTATATCCTAAAGAATAGTAAACGACCTCGATAAATTATGAAATTTGAGCAGAGACATGCATACGTGATTTTAGACAACTTTTGTGTTTAGAATTTTTATTAAAAAGATCGATTATAACTTATAATCAGATGATCTTGATTATAGTAGTTTTAATTCATTTTGGCAATGCAGATTTTAGAGACTGTTTTAACCCATGAAACGAGCTCATTTTTACTAATTTTGCATAAATTGAAGTAAAACATTATTCTGCACACTTTTCATGTTTTGAACTTTTCCAAAAAAAATCATCTTGGGATAGTTTTTGTTCGTTTTCAGTTTCAGATTTTTCGATTGAATTCCTTCTAGGTTCTTTTATCAAGTTTTTCTCTTAACCTGTTCAGTTTCTGTTAAATTCATTCATTTTGTGTTTTAGAAAATTTGATTCTATACAACTTTTGTTCTTTGAGTTTTAGTCAATTCGAATTATTTAAGCATGAAACAATGCATTTTTATACTTCTTCAACAAGTTACTTATGATTAAATTATACTAACTTTATTTTTTTGCAGGATGGAGGGTCTTACTAACTTTTTTATGCAGGGCTAACCTACCATATTTTTATTTCCATTTTGTTTATTTTATGCTCAACTTATATTTCGTTGTGTTCGGGCAAAAAACTAAATGCCACCATATCTCAGGAAACTACCCATTCGTCTCGGTGCGGTTGGAACTACTTGTCTTGTCCCATAACAAAAATTAAATGTATTTTTGTTTGTGTCCGGTGGACACATGGGAGTTAAATCTTGTACTCATACCAGTATAGCTGTATACTGACCCGTTTTGTCTCTTGGCAACTCGGGTGCATTCTGTTTGAGCGCAGCCGAACTTCCTTTGCAACATTAGTTGGAGCTACGGTGGTGATGTGGAATAACTATAATTGTTGGACATGTCTATTGGATTTCTTTTGTTTTCTTGAGCTTAGGGTTGATATTAGTTTATGTATTTATTATTATTATTATTATTTTTTTATGACTTTAGTATTGGGATAATTTGGCATGGTTTATAACCGTACATTATTTAAGTTATTTTGACTATGTATTGTTACTTTAATGTTAAAGGTATTGGTTAGTTATGAAATTATGGTGGATGGTTTGGTTGGCGTTTAGTTTTTTTGTTTCAACCCTAGGATTTAGATGATGGGATATTAATTGGGGTTTAGACCTAATTTAATTTTTAATTGTCCAAATTTTGGGGCGTGACATCACGCTTGGTTTTAAAAATCCATTTGCATCCAACAGTTTTGGCTCCCTTAGGCAAATCTACAAGTCCCAGACATTGTTGTCTTTCATGGATTTTAATTCATCTTTCATGGCATTTAACCATTGAGTTGCATTTCCATTTTTCATGGCTTGGGCATAAAAAACATGATTGTTCTCCAAGCCTATATCACACTCATTTAGGTAAACCTCATTGTCATCTAATATCGCTGGTTTCTTTTCTCTTTGTGATCTGCGTAAATGTTGTTCCCCGAAATAATTCTACATGAACTACCCATATTCATAAACATTCACTACACAATGACAATAATCCTTCTATCTTCACATATATAATAAATGGGTTTGACACAAAAGTTTCATAGGCAGTATACATTCATAACATAATAGAATACAGGAATCTATAGCATGTGAAACGTCTAATCTCAAAACAATAAAATGCCCTCAAGGGCTTATATCTTCCAAGGCAATGGCTTGGTTACACAAAATGGTCTCTCGGACCCAAACACATTAGCCCTTGGCTTACAAAAAAAAAAAAATCACAACAATAGGAAGAGCTATGTACTCTTCACAATTATCCGCGCTCTCAACTTGGCGGGATCACCACGTCTTTACCTGCACCAAAGTCCCATAGGGGTGAGCATAAAGCCCAGTAAAGAATTCTAACAAAGTATATATAGTTATGCAATTCTTAATAAAGATGTAAATGTCAATGCCATGCCATGCTCTTTTAAAGAAATTTCATTTCATGCTCTTCTTGAAGATTTTGATTTTTTTAATAAAAGCTTGTAAACTCAACACATTTCAAACTTCCAATTTTAATCGATAGGGGCGGTAAATACGACTCTGGTAATCCCTAGGCTGGTGTCTACAAGTAGACTCTACGAGTACTACCAAATTGTCATTTTTACCGGTATTAACTGGAAGGCTCGACACCTATCCGCGCGGTTTTCTAGTCTTTCACCATGGACACTCAGGCCAACTTAACAAACTCAACTACACCCCCTATCCGAACTTACCACGTATTTACCCCATTTACATTACCAAAATTCTCATTTGCAATATAATCCTTCTCAAAGTAAATGTCTTCTAACACATGACAAGATGCACAATAATAATAATAATAAATATTCAATTGAAACATAATGCAATAATTACTATTTCGTAGCATTTTACTATTCTCAAGATATCTCTACAACAATATCAATTAATGCCATTTCTCATTCCTTCCTTTCAAAGCCATTTCACAACTTTCACATTCCATGGTTACATAACCGTTCACTATTTTTCAACAACACATGTTCAAGCATTTAACAATATGTTACAATAACATTTTATGTCCCATACATCAAATAGATTTCCATTTTTACCAAACATGATGTGAGATTTACTCTCATTCATCCCTTTGACACAAAATGATAAAGATCTTCATAAGTATTTCCTTGTTTTCCAAAATCCCCAATTTCTAGGGTTTTTCATCAAGGAAAAACACTTCTCATTTCTTTGGTAAAACCCAATTAAAATCACATTTTGTTAGGTTTATAAATGGTCAACCATCAAGGAGTAATAAAGATTGAGTTTTGGAAACCCACATTTAAAACTCTCTACCTTTTAAATCCAAATGTAAAATTAACACAAAACTTCAAGAAAAACCTTTAAATCATCAATAATGTAGCAAAAACTTGTATATATAACTCAAGAATGTCCCTACCTCAAGCTTAGAAGAGAAGATAAGCAAAAATGTTGAAACTCCAAAGTTGTCCAAACCAACTTCTACTTAGATCAAAACGAAGCTCTTGACAAGCTCTACACTTAATCTCAAAGGAGCAAGGTGAGGAGAGGCCTCCAAGAGAGTAGATCTAAAGATCTATGAGTGAAAAAGTGCTTTTTGAGAAAGAGATAGTGTTTCGCGTTTTAGGGGGAGGAAAGAGAAGAAAAGGTAAAGGAAAGGGGCAAGTGAGGACCTATTTATAGTACTAGGTCAAAAATAGAAATAAGCTCCAAAGTCAACCCAAAATATCTAGTCAAAATATCTCCAAAGAGTAGGCCCAAACTGACAAAAAAAATCTGGAAAAAGTCACAAGTGTCGACTCCCCCTACACACAGGTGTCGACACCCAAGAAGAAAATCTGGAACACTAAGTTTGATTGCACTGCAGGTGTCGACCCTTCCCCAGGCTGGTGTCGACACCAAAATACAGTGAGCAACTTCAGAACAAGGGTCGACCCTTGCGGCCAACAAAAGAGAAGGTGTCGACACCACCAAGACCGGTGTCGACACCAAAATGCAACGAACAATTTCAGAACAAGGGCGACCCTTCCCAGATTGGTGTCGACCCTTGTGGCCAACTAAAAGAGAAGGTGTCGACACCACCAAGACTGGTGTCGACCCCGAACATGATTTTCAAGTTTCCAAACAACTTTTCAACGCGAACAAGCGTGAACGGGCAATCTCAACAAGTTTAAATTGATTTGTACTCGTCCAAAACTAAGATACAACAACACTAAAAATTCTCAAAATAAAATAAAGGATTCAAATGCATTTCCCAAAAGCTTTGAAGGGCACAAGTGCTACAACCTCCCCACCTTAGGAAATTCCGTCCCCGAAATTTGAACAAACTTCCCAAAATTAAATAAACTCACTAAACAAGGGTATTCTAACAACATAATCATTTTAACAATATTTTCAAGTTACAATATCAACACCCAACCAACATTTGCCCTCATTTCCATCATCATTTCATCAAAACAATAATCGCTCAAATTAGATATATGAAATAAGACATTTACAACAAAACATCATTCTTCCATAAGCTCGGGCTCAATTTAACAACATACAAAACCACATGTGTAGACACCCCATTTTTGACCGCCCTCAAGACTTGGGCATTACTGATGGTTTGCTCGGTGTTGAGAGGTGTGCAGGGCACAGGTTCAGTTTCTTCGGCAAGAAGAGAGGAAAATCTTCCCAAACACTTTGTTTAAGGGTTTGGAGTTGAAGAAAAGAGGAGAGGAGGGGAGAAAATAGGTTGGAGAGAAAGTTCGCCATGAATCCGGGTAGAAGAAAGTCGAGCGGCCCTCGCTGAATCAGGCTTATTCAATTGCACACTTGGAATTTAGCTATGAGGCCTCCATCGTTGGAAAGAAGACTTCCGGGGCTTCACTTTGTACTCAATAATCTCCCAAAGCCAAGTCCGGGTGGAGGAGATATGTTGGGTTGAAGCAGGGGATCATCCCGGTTGGATCGAGTCTGCGCGACTTCACGGAAAAGGGCATAACTTTTTGCACAGGAGGAATTTTGATGCAAGGTTTGCGCCATTGGAAAGCTAACTTCCGGGGCTTCGATTTGCATACCCACTGGCTGTTTTTTGACCAAGGAATCATCCCTCGGCACTCTATTTAGCCGACTGGCAGAAAAGAGTGCCGACCGGCACTTTATTTTGGACAATGATCGAATCTTCTGGCCGGTTTGAACCCTTTGCACCCCCCAAGCTTGGTGCATGCCAGCTGTGCCAGCTGGGATGCATAGAACTCGACCCACGTGCATACATATGCCTATTTTGCATCCTTTTTGCACCTTTGAACCCCATTTGGTGCACCCTTTGCTCATGGCTTCTTGAGGAAGCCTTGACCCCTTGTCTTGGCTTCCTCAAGAAGCCTTACCAGCTGTCTTGGCTTCTGGGAGAAGCCCCTTGCTTTAGCTTCTCTTGTAAGCCATTTGCTTGCTCTATATAAGAGCTCTTCCTCTCCATTGCTTAGGGTTGGAGATTTGGAACAAAAAAACTAGCAGATATATATGTATATCTGATATATACATATAGATCCCACCCCCTCTCTCCATATCTCTCTCAATCCACCTCCAAACAACCTTGTTCTTGGACCATTCCTTCACCAACCCATAGCACAACACCACCACTTCCATTTCCAGCGACTTGGGGGTCATTTGCAGAGCTTAGGAGCACCTAAACTTGGATCAAAACCTGCTGGTTCATTGGTCTTCAAGGGTAAGTGTCTATTTCCCTCAAACTAGCATTTTCTTGCATCATCTCTTAGCCTTGCTTGCAAGCACTTTTGGGCTCCGACCCAAACTTCAAATAGTCTTATTTTGGGGTCCTCTTCATGTTTTATTGAGGACCCCTTGCTGTTTGGTGGTTGCATCTAGCACCTATCTCTTTACCCCCTTGTATGCCACTATTCTTGCATAGTATATTTGGCTGATTTATAATCTGTTTTGAGGCATAATGTAAGCTGAAAGTAGGCTTATTTTGAGCCCTTCTTCAACATTGTTGAAGGGCTCAACATTGTTTGCATACTCCATGTGCTACTTGCTTTGAAATCTCTTCTATTTACCGTAATTTTGCATGCTTTGTTAGCCCATCTTGCTTATGTTTTTGTGGCTGGTCATAAACTGAAAATGTGCTTGTTTTGCCATGTATAAGGTCTGTCCAAGGTTTTTTGGGTCAATCTTGGCATGCCTTGTATAGCCCCTTTGCATTGTAGCTTGCATGCTTCGAGTAGGTGCATGTGTAGGATGCATTGCCTCCATGATTTCAAGGGTTTGGGACCCTCTTACATGCTATTTCAGACCCTAATCCATGCTCACATGTTCATTTTTGTCGTCTCTTTCATGCTTTAAGGGTGTGTCCTTTTATGCCTTGAAATGTGCCTCGTGCATGCTTGTGTGTAGAGCTCTTGGGATGCCATGTGTGTGAGTTTTGGGTGTATTTTCACATGCTGAAAAAATCTGTTTTCGGTTGCTTGAGTCTTGCCATGATTGGTCTTGTCAAGTGTGGTTCAAAGCCTCATTACCTTGCTTCAAGCACTTGGGCTATTTGCATGCTTTGTTTGGTCTTGTTTGGCTTGGTTTGGCACCATGTTTTGCATGATTTCAGAGCTTTATAATGCATGCTAGTTGTTCATGTTTAGCTTCCTTTAAGTGTGCTTAAAGCTTGCTTCATTATGCCTTAATGTTGGTACCTTTGCATGTGTATGTGTGCATATGTGTTTGGCCTTCACTTCCTTGGTTGTAGTCCTTTGTTTTAGGCCTAATTGGGTTTGTCTAATTCATGTGTAAGACCATCATTTGCTCAATTGTATGCTCACCTTACATGTTGGTACATTGTCCATGCCCATGCTTGCATGCTTGCCCTCATGATCATGTTGCATATTAGCTAACATGCCTAGGATGCATTGTACTTTGCATGCATACCTTGTCCCTTGATTTGGTGATGGGGATTAGGTTCCTTGATTTGCTTGGTTTGCATTGCATTTGATATCAAAGTTGCTAACTTGGCTTTTGGGCCATCATGCATTGAAATGCGTGATTGATGGCCCGGGGGTCGGGGGCCATGCTCCCTTGAGTCCATTACATGATAGGGAATGTGTCCATGCATACATTTGCCTAGAAATTCTATGCTATGCACTGCTGCTTTGGTTCTTTGTCAAAAACTGCTCTCGCAGAATTTAGCCGACCGGCACTCTATAGTGCCGACCGTAATCTTTTTGTGCCGATAAGTTCCCCGGCCGGTGGCCACCTCAAGCGACCGGTGGTTATTTCCTCTAGCGGTGGTGTCTTGCGGTGAATTTGGAAGGTGTTGGGACTCGCAATTTTCCGGGAGGCGGAGATGGTGAAATGTAAATAGCAATGGCACTGTAGGCTTTTCCGGCCAATCCGAGCATGCGTGCATCCTCTTCTCGAGGCCTTTTACTGCTTTCAGTAGTTTAATTAATTTGTTAATTAATTAAGGGTCTGTAATAATTAATTAGCTAGGATAGTTGATTTATTATTTGAGACTGTATATTATTCTTTTGGTCCCTCCGAGCGAGGGCGAATTGTAATAAGTGTGGGTGAGTGTGTGTATGTCTTCCAACCCCCACTTCTTTCTTCCCTTTTATTTACCCGCTTTCGACGGTAGATTAGGGCATATCTATTTTAGCATACCTTATGCTACGCATGCATGCATTCATGCATTTGTTTACATGCACCGGGCTCGGTACATCATACAAACTGCATTGCAATTTTCAATTCCAAATTGAATACGTGCTACTCGCGCATTTCACATGCCATGTTTAGGGTTAGCCGAGCCTACTCTAGATTGCATCTATGCCTGTGTTGCATTAGACACTTAACATGAACTAGGTCATGCATGTTTGCTAACCGGGTTATTGTTTTGGCACGGAGTACAATGTAAGTATTTATGCTTTAGCATATCGCATGTGTGTGAATGTTGACATGACAGTAGGCTTACCATGCGGCTAAATGCTTATGTGTTATAAACTGCTTTAATGCCTGTGGGTGGAGGTTGGGTTGCTTGAGTTGGGAAAACTCGTTGAAATCCGTGTTTTAGCCTACTTGCGAGTAGCAAATCCCGAAATGTTTTCAAAACGAACGGATATGCAATGTTTATTTCCAAGTTAGGCGATCTAGTCTATACTTTTGTGTTGTGCGCATCACATAGTAATTCTAGGTTAATAACCGGAATAAGAACGCATAAAGTTTTCAAAAACGGATATCACGGTTAGTAGAGGCCGGTCTTCGACCGGCGAAAAGTGCTCATAGTCGACCTTCCCGATCGTACCCAAGCTCGAGCCAAGACCACTTTGGTGATGACGGACATGTGGCCTTGACCGAAGTCGTGGTTTCCTAAATTTCCCAATTTAAAAAATATTTAGGTGGCGACTACCGGCAAAGCAGTCCATGTTTGGCACTACTTTTCAAAAAAATCTGTTTTCTCAAACGATTTGCCGGATTTGGACTCTTTGGTTCAGATTTAGAACCGACAAACAAAAGGGAGTCCGAACTGTAGAGTGAAGCCCCACGGGCGCGTCTACAACATGTAATTAACAATTTAACACTCACCTCTTCATTACAATTACAACAAAACAATTAGGCATGCTCAAATAAGTTCGGATACTTAGAGCGGACTTCCGCCTCCCGTTCCCAAGTTGCCTCCTCAACTCCATAGTGTCTCCACAACACCTTCACTAACGGTATGGTCTTACCCTGCAACACTTGTTCCCGAGTATCTAGGATTCAAACCGGTCACTCTTCATAGGAGACATCCTCATCTACCTCCAAATCAACCCAATCTAATACATGAGAATGGTCGGGTTCGTACTTCCTAAACATTGACACATGAAATACATTGTGAACTCCCGAAAGTTGTGGTGGTAAAGCTAACCGATATGCTACTTCCCAATTTTCTTAAATATCTCGAAGGGTCCTATGAACCTCGAAGACAACTTACCACTCTTGCCAAACCTCATTAAACCTCGTCTAGGTGAGATCTTAAGGAAAACATGGTCACCCACTTCAAAGGACAAGGGTCATCTCCTCTTGTCGGCATAACTTTTATGTTGACTTTGAGCCGTAGCTAACCTCTTCCGAATGACAGCAACTTTCTCGGTTGTCTCCCTAACAATCTCCAGACCCAACAACGGTGCATCCCCCACCTCGGCCCAACAAAGTGGTGATCTACAAGGCCGGCCATACAAGGCCTCAAATGGTGGCATCTCAATGCTAGCCTGATAACTATTGTTGTAGGCAAATTCAATCAACGGTAAGTGCCTCTCCCAAGATCCCTTGAAATCTGGGACACAAGTTCTAAGCATGTCCTCCAAAATCTAAATAGTACGCTCCAACTGCCCATCGGTTTAAGGATGATAAGTGGTGCTAAAAGTCAACTTGGTTCCTAACGCCTCTTAAAGGCTTTGCCACAACCGGGCGGTAAAACGAGGATCCTTATCCGACACGATGGTTACCGGAACCCCATGAAGCCGAACTATCTCTCTAACGTACAACTATGCCAAGTGCTCAACTGAGTCACTAGTATGCATTGGAATGAAATGTGTGGACTTAGTCAACCTATCAACAATTACCCAAATGGCATCATTGCCCCGCTATGTTCTAAGAAGCCCAACTACGAAGTCCATGGTAACGTGTTCCCATTTCCACTCGGCTATTAGTAAGGGTTGTAACAAACCTGCTGGTCTTTGATGTTCAGCCTTCACTTGTTGACAAGTAAGGCACTTAGACACAAAAAATGCGACATCCCGCTTCATAACCCTACACCAAAACTGACGGCTAAGGTCTCGATACATTTTGGCACCTCCCGGATGTACCGCAAGGCGTGAGTGATGGAACTCTCGAAGTACTTCCTCCTTACAAGATTCAGGCACAAACAGACAATCTAGGTATCGTACACTCTAATCCGTGTGAACATTCAAACCCTTTTCTTCCTTCCCATTGGAGATTCTATCACGAATTAACTCTACTTCGCAGTCCCCTCATTGTGCCTCTACAACTCTGCTAATCAAGGTGGGTTGAGCACTCAAAGTAAACAATGTTACACCCCGTTCGGACTCACCCAAATACAATTCAAACTTGCCGACTTCACCCAACATAACCCACTTCCGAATGGCTACACTCGCCAAACTACTCACAGTTTTTCGGCATAAGGCATCGGCCACTACGTTGGTCTTCCCCGGGTGATAATGTAACTCAAAATCATAGTCTTCCAAAAATTTCATCCACCTCCGTTGGCGTAAGTTCAAGTCCTTTTGGGAAAACAAATACTTCAAGCTCTTATGATCGGAGAAAACTTCAAACTTTTCACCATATAGGTAATGCCTCCAAATTTTTAAGGCAAACACTACTGTGGCTAGCTCTAAGTCATGGGTAGGGTAATTCTTCTCATGGGTTTTCAGTTGCCGTGAACCATAGGCTACGACCTTTCCCCCTTGCATTAAAACACAACCAAGCCCATCTTGAGACGCATCACAATAAATGGTGTAACCAAGCCTCTCTCTGGAATGATCAATACCGGTGTCGTAGTCAATCTAGTTTTAAGTTCTTGGAAAGACTTTTCACAAGCCTCACTCCACACAAACTTAATCCCCTTTCTAGTCAACGTAGTCAAAGGTGTGGCTAGTCTAGAGAAGCCCCTCACAAAACGCCGATAGTACCCCGCCAATCCCAAGAAACTCTGAATCTCAAAGACATTTTTAGGTTAGAATCTATCTTCGAAGAGTCTACAGTTACCCCTTCACTTGATACTACATGGCCCAAAAACTTCACCTCGGTGAACCAAAACTCACACTTCTCAAATTTGGCATACAACTGATGTTTTCTAAGCAAGTCAAGCACTACCCTCAAATGAGCTTCGTGTTCTTCCTCGAAAGTCGAATAGATAAGGATGTCATCTATAAAGACGACCACAAAATGGTCCAAATACTCCCTAAAGATTCAGTTCATCAAATCCATGAAAGAAGCCAGTGCATTAGTCAACCCAAATGGCATTACAAGGAACTCATAGTGGCCATAACGCGTACGAAAGGCCGTTTTTTGGATATCCTCCTCCCGAACTCTCAACTGATGGTACCCCAACCTTAAATCTATCTTCAAAAAGCAACAAGACCCTCTAAGTTGATCAAACAAGTCATCTATCCTAGGTAAAGGGTACTTGTTCTTGACAGTAACTCGATTTAATTTATGATAGTCAATACACAACCGCAACGACCCATCCTTCTTCTTCGCAAAGAGAGCCGGCGCTCCCCAAGGTGACGTACTAGGGAGAATGAAACCCTTGTCTAAAAGCTCTTGGAGTTGAATCTTTAACTCATGCAACTCCGCAGGTGCAAATCTATATGGCGCTATAGAAATTGGTGCCGTTCCAGGCACTAAGTCAATGGTGAACTCAATATCTCGGTGGGGTGGCAAACTAGTAAGGTCCTCGGGAAACACGTCCAGGTATTCACAAACTACCCTTGGCAACTCAACTCGAGTTCCACTACTCTCATTATCTAGAAGAGTAGCAAGAAGACCACTAAGCTCATTTCTACTACGAGGATCAAATACTGGCAATAAGACCCTATCAACCCTGTCTCCCAGAAAGTAAAAACAATCACCACTCGATGTGCACACTGTGACCCTCCGTTAAAAAAAATTAATCACTGCCCAATACGAAAACAACCAATCAATGCCTAGAATAACATCAAAACTCGACATGTCTAACAACACAAAAGCAAATGGGAGTCTATGCCCAGCAACCTCTATCTCATAATTGTGACACCCCTGATCTAAGTCAACTGTACCCCCAACCAATGACTCAACTCTGAGTGGAGACGCTAAATGTGCCACCTCCATCCCCAATGCAAACGCAAATGCAGCACATATGAATGAATAAGACGCACCCCGTATCTATCAACACACTGGGCAAAGAAATACACACAATAAAAATACCTCTCACTACCGAGGATCCTGGTAACTGCTATGGTGCAGTAACAGCGTACACGCACCCCTACGACCTCTGATCAACCTGCTCATTCCTCGGAGCATAAACCTACTGTACTGACTGAGCCGAAGCGGATCCTTGATGAACTCGGGTAGTCTGAAATGAGTGAGCCTGCTGGTGGCTCTGTGTCTGCCTAGACCCTGAAGCGCCAGACGCACCTCCCAACTGAGGGCAAGCTCTCTTCATATGCCTTGACTGACTACACTGAAAGCAAGTAAGCCCCTAACCCCTACTCTGAGGCTGACTTTGAGATCGGTTAGGTGGTGGTGGTGACGTTATCTGCTGTTCTCCTCCCTTCTACAGACATACAAAGGCCTTGTGACTCGGTTGGCCACACTTGAAACAAGAAAACCCACTCGGTGCACTCTTCCCGGGCCCGCACTAGGCAAGGGGAAGGTAGATCTAGATTGCTGCGGCTGGGACTGGGATGAAAAGGTGCTCTTACTCTTCTTGTTGGGCCTAAAGTCCCCCTGTGGCCCTTGGCCCCTAGACCTCGAATTCCGAAGTCTCTCCTCCTCGGCCTCCACAATAATTTCCACATGTGCAGCCGCCTCCACAAGGTGATCATAACTCCGGATCATATTCCTGGCAACTTTGAACAAGATTTTCGTCCTTAACCTCTGCTGGAACTCAATGCAACGGCGTTCCTCCGTAGCTACCAATTCCGGTGCAAACCGGGACAAACTAAAAAATACCGCTTCAAACTCAGCCACGGATATATTGAGTTGCTTAAGGTCCTTAAACTCCTGCCTCAACCTCTCTCTAACAGTAAGAGGTAGGTACTTGTCTTGGAAGGCCACCACAAATGCCTCTCATGTTGGTGCTATCTAACCCTTGGCATACTTCCACCATTGCCCCGTATCCCCTTTGAGGTAGTAACTCCCAAGAGTCACCCTCAACTTACTATTTTCTACATGCAGCATCTCAAAAGTCTTCACTGTTTGTTCAAGCCATTCGTCTGCCTTCTTTGGATCGAGGCCACCATGGAACTCGTCCGGTTTGGCCCGTAAAAACTCCCTCGTGAAAAAGCTCGCCCTCGTCTCTACAGCATTCTCCCTACCTTGGTTTTCTACCCTAAGGATATTCATGGACTCCCTCAATGCCCCCGCCATCTCCCAGGCTAGAGCCCCCATTGCGGTTTCGCCGGCTTGCCCCGGCACCTCCGCTTGCCCCATTTGTTCGGCCATGTTAGCTTGGCCTATATCTACTTCTTGCACTGGTACCTCGGGGACCGGTACTTCATGCACACCGCGGCATCCCCTACCACGCCTTCCTCCTCTACCACCACGACTTTGAACTCTTCCTGACATCCTAATTAAGAAACAAGATAAACAAACTTAGCACATTATTCCAAATGTGCTCGCAACTTGCCTCACACATTAAATTGTAACAACTATATACATTCTACACACAAACAATTCAATTCACTCCACATAAGCATGTAGTCACATAAACACATACGAATTATCCTTCAGTGATGAGATTCGTCCCATGAGAAACCAAGAATTCTTAGTAAAAGGAGTATTGATCAAGTACTCTTCTAATAAGACCTCAAGGAATCTAATAGACACAAATAACATCCCAAAAGTCCAATCTCATACCCATATAGTCACGTAAGCATGCTATCACATAATCACAATTAAACAAAACTTTTCCTAATCATGCGAAATGAACCCATTGTGGTATAGCAACCACTTCCTACGAGCCCCAAGTATTCAAACTCGGTAGCTCTGATACCAAGTTGTAACGCCCCGAAATAATTCTACATGAACTACCCATATTAATAAACATTCACTACACAATGACAATAATCCTTCCATCTTCACATATATAATAAATGGGTTTAACACAAAAGTTCCACATGCGGTATACATTCACAACATAATAGAATACAGGAATTTATAACATGTGAAACGTCTAATCTCAAAACAATAAAATGCCCTTAAGGGCTTACATCTTCCAAGGCAATGGCCTGGTTACACAAAATGGTCTCTCAGACCCAAACACATTAGCCCTTGGCTTACAAAAAAAAAAAAAAAAAAAATCACAACAATAGTAAGAGCTATGTACTCTTCACAATTATCCGCGCCCTCAACTTGGCAGGATCACCACGTCTTTACCTGCACCAAAGTCCCATAGGGGTGAGCATAAAGCCCAGTAAAGAATTCTAACAAAGTATATACAGTTATGCAATTCTTAATAAAGATGCAAATGTCAATGCCATGCCATGCTCTTTTAAAGAAATTTCATTTCATGCTCTTCTTGAAGATTTTGATTTTTTTTAATAAAAGCTTGTAAACTCAACACATTTCAAACTTCCAATTTTAATCGATAGGGGCGGTAAATACGACTCTGGTAATCCCTAGGCTGGTGTCTGCAAGTAGACTCTACGAGTACTACCAAATTGTCATTTTTACTAGTATTAACTGGAAGGCTCGACACCTATCCGCGCGGTTTTTTGGTCTTTCACTATGGACACTCAGGCCAACTTAACAAACTCAACTACACCCCCTATTCGGACTTACCACGTATTTACCCCATTTACATTACCAAAATTCTCATTTGCAATATAATCTTTCTCAAAGTAAATGTCTTCTAACACATGACAAGATGCACAATAATAATAATACTAATTCAATTGAAACATGATACAATAATTACTATTTCGTAGCATTTTACTATTCTCAAGATATCTCTACAACAATATCAATTAATGCCATTTCTCATTCCTTCCTTTCAAAGCCATTTCACAACTTTCACATTCCATGGTACATAACCGTTCACTATTTTCCAACAACACATTTTATGTCTCATATATCAAATAGATTTCCATTTTTACCAAACATGATTTGAGATTTACTCTCATTCATCCCTTTGACACAAAATGATAAAGATCTTCATAAGTATTTCCTTGTTTTCCAAAATCCCCAATTTCTAGGGTTTTTCATCAAGGAAAAACACTTCTCATTTCTTTGGTAAAACCCAATTAAAATCACATTTTCTTAGGTTTATAAATGGTCAACCATCAAGGAGTAATAAAGATTGAGTTTTGGAAACCCACATTTAAAACTCTCTACCTTTTAAATCCAAATGTAAAATTAACACAAAACTTCAAGAAAAACCTTTAAATAATCAATAATGTAGCAAAACTTGTATATATAACTCAAGAATGTCCCTACCTCAAGCTTAGAAGAAAAGATGAGCAAAAAGGTTGAAACTCCAAAGTTGTCCAAACCAACTTCTACTTGGATCAAAACGAAGCTCTTGACAAGCTCTACACTTAATCTCAAAGAAGCAAGGTGAGGAGAGGCCTCCAAGAGAGTAGATCTAAAGGAAAGAGCTAAGTGAGGACCTATTTATAGTACTAGGTCAAAAATAGAAATAAGCCCCAAAGTCAACCCAAAATATCTAGTCAAAATATCCCCAAAGAGTAGGCCCAAACTGACAAAAAAAATCTGGAAAAAGTCGCAGGTGTCGACCCCCCCCTGCAGACAAGTGTCGATACCCAAGAAGAAAATCTGGAACACTAAGTTTGGCTGCACTGCAGGTGTCGACCCTTCCCCAGGCTGGTGTCGACACCAAAATACAGTGAGCAACTTCAGAACAAGGGTCGACCCTTCTTCAAATTGGTGTCGACCCTTGCGGTCAACAAAAGAGAAGGCGTCAACACCACCAAGACCGGTGTCGACATCAAAATACAGCGAGCAATTTCAGAACAAGGGTCGAGCCTTCCCAAATTGGTGTCAACCCTTGTGGCCAACTAAAAGAGAATGTGTCAACACTACCAAGACCGGTGTCGACCCTCGAACATGATTTTCATGTTTCCAAGCAAGTTTTCAACACGAACAAGCGTGAACGGGCAATCCCAACAAATTTAGATTGATTTGTACTCCTCCAAAACTAAGATACAACAACATTAAAAATTCTCAAAATAAATTAAAGGATTCAAATGCACTTCCCAAAATTTTTGAAGGGCACAAGTGCTACAACTGCAACTGGGACAACTTCTTTTTCAATGTGAGAAATTTCTTGAGTACCAATAGGTTGAAAATGATGACAACATTTCTAGTTACACCAAGAAACATTTTCATTGTGGAAGGCGTAAAAGCACGATTTTCCTCCAAAGAAACATTTTTGAGATTCATACTCCCACTAATGTTTTCATCCTCTAAGAACACAACATTTCTAGTTTTAACAATTCTGGTGCTATGAGTGGGACAATAGAATCTAAAACCCTTTGATCTTTCGGATATCCAATGAAAAAATAACTTATAGTTCTAGGGTCTAATTTCTTTATTTGTGGGTTGAAAATTTTTCCTTTAGCAGGACAACCCCATACATGTAAATAATTCAAATTAGGTTTCCTACCAACCCACAACTCATAAAGAGTTATAGGCACAACCTTACTAGGAACCTTATTAAGAACATGTACAGCAGTTTTTAAAGCTTCACCCCACAAGTAATCTGGCAAAGAAGAGTTACTCATCATGTCTAAAAGAGTACGGTTTCGTTGCTCAGCTACACCATTTTTGGTCAGGTGTACCGGGCATTCTGTAGTTAGCAATAATACCATTCTTAGCCAAAAATAAAGCAAAAGCACTTGGATTTTGATCCAACTCAGTGAATCTACCATAATATTCACCACCTCTATCAAATCTTGCACTTTTAATCCGTCTACCAATTTGATTTTCAACTTCAGCTTTATAGAGTTTGAACATATCCAATGCTTCTGATTTTTCACGAATAAGATACACATAAGTATACCTAGAAAAGTCATCAATAAAAGTAATAAAATATTTATGTCCAGAAATAGTTGGAACAATAAAGGGACTACATATATCAGTATGAATTGTGTCTAATAATTCAATAGTCCTAGTAGCATCCTTTTTCTTTATCTTTGTGTATTTTCCTTTAATGCAATTCACACAAGTACTAAAATTAGAAAAATCAAGTGAACTTAAAATTCTATCTTTAATAAGACATTCCATCATTTCTCTTGATATGTGGCCCAAGCGTTTATGCCACAACATGGATGAATTTTCATTCACTCGCCTTCTCTTTTTATTTACCATGTCATTTACATTAAAGGATAAAACAGATTGTGCATAATAAATTCAATGAATAAAGATTACCATATAAAGTACCAGAACCAATCATATGAGAATTGTGAAATAAAGAGGCTCTATTATTTCCAAACTTAAATTCATAACCACAAGAAGCAAATTGTGAAATCGAAATTAGGTTTCTAGTAAAAATAGAACCATAAACTGTTTTTACTAAATCTAAAATGAAATCAGAGTCTAAAATTAGACGGAGGGTGCCAATAGCCTCAGCATTCACTTCTATTCCATTCCCAACTGTAATGGTTCATTCTCCTTTATTTAGTTTCCGACTTGTAAGGTATCCTTGCATGGAATTTGTTATGTGAATACTTGCACCAGTGTCAATCCACCAAGAATTTGGTGGAACATCTACCAAAAAGGATTCATAAGACAAAGCATTGAGTGTTACCTTTCTTGTCCTACCAACTTTTAAAACCTGGATAGTCTTTTCTTATGTGACCTTTCTTTCAACAAAAATGGCATCGAATCTTATTTTCTTCATTAGCCTAGTGAGTTTCATTATTTGCATTCTTCTTCTTCTTACTTTTGCATTTCTTGAAAATCTTTTTGGTTGGACCCAAGGTGGTAAGATGAGCCATATCAGGCTTTTCAGCTTTAAGCCTCTCTGCTTCTTGAACACACATTGCAATTAATTTGCTCATCTTCCACTTATCTTTCTGTGTATTATAATTGATCTTGAAAGGACCAAATTGCGCAGGAAGAGAAGTCATAATGAAATGAACAAGAAAACCTTCAGAAATTTCCATGTCCATTCCCTTTAATTGAAAGGCCATGTCATTCATCTTTAAGATATGTTCACGAACACCAATCAAACCATCATATTTCATTGTCATCATTTTAATCATGAGAGTACTAGCAAGGGATTTGGAAGTTCCAATGAATTGTTCTTCAATAGATTTCATATAGCTTACTGCAATTTGAGAAACAATGATTGCTCCTTGAATTGCAAGCGTAATTGAGCCTTTCATAATCATTAGACTTAAGCGATTAGAGCGTTCCCATTTTTCATATAAAGCCATGTGTTCCTTAGAACTTGTATCATTAGGTTTTGTAGGAGCTGGCTCTCTTAATGCATAGTCTAAATCCATAATTTCCAAAACAATTCCAATTTGTTCCTTCCTTTTCTTAAAATTAGTTCCACTCAAAGCTTCAATACCAGACAAGTAACTATTAATTGTAGTAGGATTCAATGCTACAAACACATAATATCCATTACATAATATAATCAAGAAAACTACTTTTCACATGTCATAAAAATAACACCACAGGTTAAATATATCTAACTAGAAAACATAATTAGTTAGATACGAAATCAAGTTATCCTTCCGTTGGGCCGAATAACAATATATTTTAGCAATTCATAAAAGTAAATGAGATGACTAATAAAAATAAACAACATAAAATAAAATAAAATAATCAATAAGACCGTAACGAGTTTATCACCGTTGGGCAGAAAAACTCAATGTCTTATATTATTTTATTAACTAAAGCACGTGAGAAGTTTATCACCGTTGGGCAGAAAATTTATTGCTATATTTATTATACTAATCATCTCAGTTGTTCAAACATACATAGTGTTGAACCTCCATTGGGTTGATCAACAATGTTTCAACTCATAAGGTGTGTAACAAAACATTATAAGTGCATAGGACATTATCTTAATTACCACTTGTTCAAAAAATTTCAATTTTTATTTTAATATCAATAGAATAAAAGATTGGCCAAAAAAAATAAAATTGGACAAGTGTAAATCAAGGTTATGCACTTGTTACACAAAACATCATCATAAAATGAAATTCATACTTATACGTTTCATGCAACAGAATTGAGAACCATGGCTCTGATACCAATTGATAGAAAACTTTGCGGAACATAAACTAAAAACCATTAAGGATTCAATTCTATACATGAAAACTATATGAATTTCTACTATATAAATAATTGTATGCATACCTTGATTCATGATAGTACGAAAACCTCTTTTGAGAAAAAGAAACCTTGAATAGAAGACCTTGATCTTCAAGTTCTTTATTTGTCTAAGATCTTCAAACCACTTCTCTCTCTCTCTCTAGGCGATGGGAGCCTTTTTGTGGTGGCAACTGACCTTACACTATTTATACTAGTATTCTTCCCATTAAAGAATTCATTCATTCAATGAACTTCATTAAATAGATTAATTTATCCTTTACATTCATGATACATAATGCATCTTCTATATTAATGTACTCATTAGATAGATTAATGTATCTTCTACATTCATAATAGATACATAATGCATCTCTAAGATTCATTTATAATGAATCTATCACATTCAATGCATTGACACTATTTCCATTAGTCTTCTATACATTATGTATATATAGGTGCATTCATCAATAATTAGTCACCATCTAATTGATATACATGTATCTTGCTTAATGAGATGAATCTAGTATAATCATGCATAAGCCACATTAAGCCATATTAAAGAAAAATTCTTACAGTAGCTGCCCAAAATTATAATATATTCATTAAGGTTTACACATATATATCACCCAATAAGGTTTGGCCCCCTAAGCATGATCCATGTGTCCACATATATCATTTGTAATATGTATATATATATATATATTGGAAACATTGTCACATATTATGACAAAGGCATTTGATCCAATTTTATTTCTGCATTGCAAGGTTTCTGAACTATAAAATCAAAGGAATTCTAACATATAGAAAGGAAAAATTCAAGGAATTCATAACACATAATTTGTTCAAGTTCTAAATAGGTTTAATCCATTTGAAAAAAGTAAAGGAAAAAAAAAGTGACACTACACACAAAAAAAATTATTAATACGAAATCATTGAATATTTATTTTGATGGACCCTTGGCTTTGGATTGATTTCTTTTTCTTTTTTCTTTTTAATTTGTAATAATGTTAGGGAAACTAACAAACATACCCATAAACATACCAATTAGATTTAGTGTTAGTTGGCCCTCATCATGTAGTAAAATCTACATTCAAATCTTGTATTAAGTTGATATATTTGGTAACTAGTAGGTGACTTGTGTGATACAAGGGAAATTATTTTTAAAATAAAAAATCAATTTGCAGTCTTAATATTTCATGTGTAGAAATTTTAATAATTGAAATTTAAATACAAATAAATTCGCTAATGATTGATGAAAATTTTTATCACTGTGTATGTGATTCTATGTAAAAAAACACATAAAAACAATTTCTTTCAAAGTTATTAACAAAAAAAAAAAAAAACTATATTCTTAACCTGAAATCAAATGCTTATTTGTGTTAATTAAATTTACCAAAAATCATAAGTTCCACTTGTATCAATTTTTTTTTTTTTTTTTTTTTTTTTGGAAAAAAAAATTAAAAACAACGAAAAATTCTATAATATACAAATTATGATTTTGTTATAACTCATGGTGTATTATTTTGCTTATTAATCGAAAGGGTCTCTGCTAATTTCTTGTACTTTTGTTTATGTCTAAAGTGGTGTATCGAGTTTTCAATTAGGCTTCAAGAGGTGTTTGATTATGATATATTATAATACTTTTATATGACAACATTTAAGTATTTTATTACATGAAAAAGTGCTTAAGGTGGGTTGACTCGAAAGTACGATTTATGATTATATCAGTAAAATCGTAAGAGTTATTCACAATGATATATAAAAAATTATGTGTTTAGCTCGGATGGTTGCCGCATGATCGGTGCATATCTCTGGCATGCCGAGCATCATTGTACAAATTGTTGGGCATCTTTCTGCATATAGGGCCACCAATACCCCTGGGCAAGGGCCCGATATGCCAAAGAGCTGCCTCTAGCATGAGCCCCACAAGACCCTTCATAAATTTCTTCTAATATGCTTGCTACCTCATTTGTGTGAATGCATGTGAGATAGAGACCAGAATATGACTTCCTAAATAATTAGTTTGAGTCATTCATCTAGAAACGCATAGCCAAGAGCTGAATCCGGTGTGCTTCCTTTTTGTCGACTGGTAATATTCCTTCAAACAGACAGCGTCATGACCCAACCCCAGGGGCTTAGGGCTGGAATCGCAAGTTACCAAAAAATTCTAATTGTAACATATTAAATAGCGCAGACGGAGGCAAAATGGAAGTAAAATTACTATGCTGATAAAAGAAAGTACATCTATAGGGCTTTTATTATTTTATTATTCAGTGACCGGTCCTCAATAAAAAACAAAAACAAAATAACGGATCATCATTAAATTCTTGTGCAGGTTCCACTACACGAGGTTACAGGTCTTCCTTACATCTCATCACTTAAAAATGTAACAGCTATAAGCACACACTAGAGTGAGAAATATTATGCCAAGAGTATAGGGAACCCAAAATAACCATGGATAGTTAGTTAAGCTAAAAAATTTACGTAACTTAATTTGAATAAACAAATTATTTCAATGGCAAAAACTGAAATACAGAAATTATGTAAATAAATAATCATAACCATGGTACAGAACAAAATAGAACAGAACAGAGGCCACAAGAGTGATAGTCAGAACAAAAGTCAATGGATCCATGACAAACAGATGATCACTAAGTGGCCAAACAGAGGCTAATGGTTATTTAAGTCCCCCAAGGCATGGGACTCCCGTGGTGGTACTTACAAAACATAATTGTTTATAAAACCATTATCAAATAATTTCTAAAAGTTAAACAAACATATCCATAGGTTTCAATTTAAGCAAATAGAGTTCAGAAAATAATTAATGTAATCAAAATATTAATACAATTTATAAAATATAGATTGCGTAAAATAATTTATGGTAACCCAAAACATACGTAAAATATATTATGGTGACGTAAGGTATAATATAATTCACCTTAATATTAATCTTTACTACTTTTTTCCTATGCTGATTTTATGAGGCCCTTTTTCCTTAATACTTTTTCTTGTGAATTTTCTTTTTGTTTTGCTTGCCTTCAATTCAACTCCTTATATACTAGAGCTTGACATGGTGACTCACTATTTATTTATTAATCTCCTGGATGATTCACTCATCAACCTAATAGGATTTACTCAATAACATAGTAGGCTTAATAGGTGTCTTTCTCTTCAGGTGACCAACGAATAGGATACCTTTTACCATATTTCTTTTTGGCCCCAATTAATATATTAATTGGACTTTTAAACCAATGCCGAACTAGATTAATAGAATACTTGCACAATAACTTCTAATGTAAACTAAATTTCACTTTACCGCATACCATCATAAAATTAATTATTTTATTTTACTATTACAGATTATTATTATTCTTATTTATGATCGTGGTTGGTTGTGGTATTAATTAAATATTTAAGGTGTCACAGATAACGGACAAGCAGGGTTATCCAACTTTCATCCTACTAGATGTGTTACATGTCTCTCTCTGCAATGCTGGAGGAAATGATGGTTCCGACCTCAATTATTTGGCTTTTTGTTTAATCAATCGTCGTGGCTAGGCTAGCCAATGCGTCCATGTGACTATTTTGATCCCATCCTATTTGCTAAATCTCGAACAAAGAAAACTACTCTGTTGCATTCTTGGTTACAACTAAATATTTCATCATTCTTTCGTCGCGGGATGCATATCCCCCGTTCATCTGCTTTGTGACCTACTGTGAGTCACATTGAACGCTTATAGAGTTTGCCCCTAGCAATTTTGCAGTGGTGAGCCCATTAATGAGAGCCTCATATTCACACTCATTGTTCATAGCCGAGAAGTCTAGTCGAGCAGAAAATTCGATTGCCTCTTTGTCGAGTGTGATTAGTACAAACCCTATTCATATACTTTGTTGTTGGAGGCCCCATCGCAGCACATCATCGATAATACTCCTGACGAGAACCCATCCCTAATTCTGTTTTCTTCTTTTAGGGAGAGTTTTGCCACAAAATCTACTAGGACTTGTCCCTTTATTGCAGTTCCTGGTTTGAATTGGATGTCATAGTGCCCGAGCTCAACAGCCCATTTGGAAATTCTTCTCGATGAATCTAGCTTGTGGAGGACCCGTTTAAGTAGATGTTCAGAATAAACAATGATGGGATAGGCCAAAAAGTAATGTTGTAATTTCCTAAATTTTACGACAAGTGCCAAAAGGAGTTTTTCCAAAGGCAAATACCTGGTTTCTGCATCAAGCAATGTTGTGCTTATGTAGAAGACCAGCAATTGCCCGTTCAAAGATTCCGTAATGAGTGTCGAACTTACAACGTGATCAAATACGGCTAAGTATACATACGACTTTTCCATTACCTCAAGGCTTGTGAGCAGGGTTTGTTTAGCTAGATAGGCTTTCAATTCTTGTAATGCAAGATTGCACTCCAAGGTCCACTCAAATTGAGATTTCTTCTTTGTTAATTAGAAGAACAGTCGGCACTGGTCTAATGACCGGCTGATGACTCAGTTGAGTGTCGCTATCATTCTAGTGAACATCTGGATTTCTTTTACTAATGTGGGAAAAGTTTAATTGAGCAACGCCTGGATCTGGTTGAGGTTGGCTTTTATTCCTCTATGAGTAACGACGTATCCGAGGAACTTCCCAGATCCAACCCCAAAGGTACATTTTGCGACATTAAGCTTCATCTTGTATTTTCGAAGTACCCCAAATGATTCTGGAGATCGGTTGGATGATTCTTGGCGCCCTGTGATTTGATCACCATATCATCAATGTAGACTTCAAGGTTTCGACCGATCTATTTACTAAACATCTTTGTAACCAGCTATTAATATATAGCCCCTGTATTTTTCAATCCGAATGGCATTACCTTGTAATAGAACAGTTCTAGAAGGGTGATGAAGGACACCTTCTCCTGGTCATCCGGATGTATAACTATTTGATGGCAGCCTCTGTATTCGCCTAGGAAACTCATCATCTCATGCCCAGACATTGCATCTACCAGCTGGTCAATTTTGGATAACGAAAACTGTCTTTAGGGCATGCTTTATTCAAATCGGTGAAATCCACACAAACTCTCTATTTCCCATTCTTTTTCTTAACGACAACAGTGTTAGACAGCCACTTCGGATATTATATTTCGCGAATGGTATCGATTTTGAGCAACTTCGTGACTTTTTCTTTTGCGATTCTACATGTTGTGGTGTTGATATTCTACTCTTCTGCACCACCGGCCTTGAGCCTAGATTTACGTTGAATTTGTGGTACATCACCCTTGGGTTGATTCCCTCCATTTCATATGGGGTCTATGCGAAAACATCCTTGTAGCGAAGTAAGAAGTGGATTAATTGCTTCTTTTCTTTTGAGGCAAGCCTTTTTTTCCTACGAGAAAGAATCTTTCCTCATCTACGGGGTCGATTAGTATTTTTTCAAGCTCTTCTGCGCTTTAATCACTAGGATGGAGGCCGACCTTCTCTTTTTTTAACTCACGTATCCGAACTTCTTGAATTATTTGCTTTATGGTAGACACAACCATGCACTATTTTGCCATTGTCTTATCTCCTTTTATTTTCCTTATACTGTCCCATTTTGGGAGGTGCACAGCCTAGTGAAATGTAGCTAGGATAGCCCCCATTTGATGGAGCCACGTCTTTCCCATTATGGCATAATATGGGGATGACACATTTATCACTTGAAATTCAATTTGTTGAACTGTTGCTCCGGCCTTTACTAGCAAGAAGATTTTTCCCAAGGAAAAAATTGGGCTAGAATTGAAACCATAGAGTAGTGAATCAACTACAAATAGGTCTCCAGAGGATAGTCCAAACTTTTTCAAGAGCTCATAGTACATTATTTCTGAAGAACTTCCTTAGTCTATCAATATCTTTTTAACATTGAATTCCCTGATCTGTAAGGTTACCACCAGAGCATCATTGTGAGGATGATGAACCCAAGTTAGATCTTCATTGGAGAATGTGATCCTTGATTTGGAAAATCATATTCTTTTAGTGGGGACTTCTGATAAAGCCATCACTTCCCCATGATGTGCCAACCTCCTTATTTCTTCCCTCTTTTGGCTTGTCTTCCTTTCCAAGGAGATTGAATATATCATGTTGATAGTGGTCATCGGTTACGCGTCGTCACCTTTGACCATTTCTTTCTTTTTTTTTATTAGGGAAGTGGTCAATATAAGATCGTAGATGCTCGCTTTATGCCAATTCTTCTAAAAATTTCTTCAATGCTTTGCAATCTTCTGTAAGACGTTCGTAATCCTTGTGTTTGGAACATCATACCCTACAATTTCGAAGAGTGGATCCCCGATCATCTTTGAAGGCTAAGAGAAGTAGGGCTCATTCTGAATTTTTGCCATCAGACAATATATTCGCTCTGTGAAGATGGTGACAATTGCTCAAAAAGCCTTTTTCCTTAGTTTTGGTTATTCAATGATGGCATTTGATTCATATCTTTTGATGTCGGGAGGGTTCTTCTTGTCTTTTCTTAGAACCCTTGGCAGAAGCCGGGTAGGTTTTGGTTCTTCAGTCCTTCGTAGGTCGTCTTCAATCTTGCAATGATGTTCCATTCGTCTCATTAAACAACCCACGTCAATAGATGGCTTTTCCGTTAAGGATAGTCAGAGCTCACTTGTAATGAAGCAACTACTAACTATTCTTTACAGTTATCAATCTCGTTATAGGCTGCCCAATACCTACTAGCATATTCTCGTAGGCTCTCCATGTCGTCTTTTTTCATTGTGAGGAGTACACACTTTTTTCGGCGGTCGATTGTTGGTAATAAAGCGTAAGATGAACACTTGCTGCAACTGCTTTCAATCATTGATTGACTGGGCTTCTAGTTTATAGAACCATTGAAGTGTCACTTCATCTAAGCTCGAGGAGAACACTCAAGACATGATTAGACCATTATTGTTCCATAATGTCATGGCTTAATGCTGAATGTGGCTAGTCGAATCTCATTTTCCATTGTATAGGTTGAATTTTGGTGGGGTAAACCTCTTCAGTGGGTTGGTTCGTTCTATTACTCAAGAGAATGGCGAAGCTAGTTTTTCTGTGAAAAGCTTTTTTTGAACGAGCTTAAGATTGCCCCTTGTTCGTCCGTTAAGCCAGCTCTGTAAGTCATTCTTCTGGTGATCCTAAGAGTCCTCTCTTCTGGTGACCTGGCATTTTCTTTGCGTCCGATCAGGGTGACTGCCATCTATTTGGCTAGCAGTTCCATGAGGACTAGTCTTCCTGCTATTATTAGTCATCTTTGTTCGAGCGTCAGGTTTACTTCGGGCCAAGCGTAGTTCTTCTTTGAGGGTTTCGACTTGCGCCATTAACCGATCTAAGAGTTAAGTTTGTTGACTGTCATCATCTAGCAGGGGGATTATTTTTTCTGAGTCTTCGGGTGCCACCTCAGAATCATGGCCAAAGTTTAGATTGGCTACGTTCCTAATCTAGAAAGATAGGTACTCATCTACTTCATCGTTTCTCATAGGCGATGCCAATTGTGGAAGGTATAGATTTTCTCTAGAGGGAAATTGAGATAAAGTGCTCCTTCCTTTACTCTACAAAGAGTTTCTCAAAGATTTATTTTTCTTTTGTGTTTCGCTTTTGCTTACTATTCCTTTTATAGTGTTATTTCCTTGGGCCTTAACCGTTGGATTAGCATTTTAATCTAAGGGCTATGGTTACTACCAGACTTTGGTCAAGCAAGTGGCCACGTGATGACTGAGTGCGCTACTCGTTTCATTTTTTCTCGTTTAACTTTGGGTTTGTCTTGTTGGGGTGTCGGGTTGACTTAGAACCTTGTTAATTGTTTGGGTTTGTTGCGTTCGGGAGTTTTTCTCAAAATTTTGTTCTTGTTATTTCGGTGTTGAATTTCACTCCTTTCGAAGAGTGCGAGGTCGGGTACGAGATGTCTGGAGTTGAGCAAAGAAAATTCTAGGTTAGAGGACCAAGGCCGCATGTGCAGGGCCTTGGGCCGCACGTGCGAGAGAGGGCCACACGTGCGGTGAGGAAGGAGTTTTCTAGGTTTGGCTACTGCATAATATGCAAAGTGAGGGAATACGGAATGCGCCAAGACGCGGGAAACAAGGTCAAGACATACTGAGGCACGCTTTGCACGTACGAGGGTAAGTGTCGCACATGCGGACGGACCTGAGTCCGAAAACTCTATTTTTTCTTCTTTTTTTTGGGTTGTGTATGTCACCTTTCCTATATCTCTCTCACTAAAAACACACTACTCTCCCTTCTCTCTACATTTCTTATCTCAAACCTCTTAATACTCTTGATCTCCTTAGATCTATTGCATCTTTAACCCAAGTTCCTTCATTAAAGTTGGAGAGTTAACCGAGGGCTTCGTTGTGTGCGGTAAAGATCATGCTTCAACACCGTTGATTTTTAGGGCTTTCATCTCATTTTCTTCTCCAAACTTGAGGTAGGGGATTTCTTTGAGTTATATATATGTTTTTACAAGATTATGATGATTTGGAACTCTTTTGGGTAGTATAAGAATTTGTTTTGCTTTATGTGTGGTAATGATTTCAAAATGGGTTTACCTCTTGTTTTTCTTGTCATACTAGAGAACTTAACTATACTGTGGAAATAGGGACTCTAGGAAGAGATTTCTTGTGAAAAATGAACAAATGTTTGGTTTTGGGCCCAAAAAAAACAACTTAGAAATTTTAGACTTTGTGAAAGATGTTGGAAATATGTGGAAATTTTTATATCATCATGTTAAAATAAAAGAATCCTTAGAAAATTTCTTGTTTTTACTTGGCAAAGGGTAAATTTCTCTTTAGAATATGACAATTGGGGATTTTGAGATGTTATTGCCCAAAAATGTAATGTGGTTATGAAATGACTAAATTGTTGAGAATTGTACAAGATGGGGAAATGTTGTCACTTGTTAATAAATTTAAATTGAACATGTAGTTATTTTTGTGAGAAATAACATTGAAGAGACGAAAATGGGAAATGTGATTGTTATGGTATTGTTGTTAAGATACTTGAAAATGGAGAAATATTATGAGGCATTGATAATTGTTGCATTACATATTCATTCAATTGATTATTATACATTTTGAATTGAGTTTGGAAACATTTACATTGAGAAAGAAATATTTTGAAATGAAAACTATTGAAATGTTTTGGGGTGAATACGTTGGTAAGTCTAGATAGGAGGTGTAGATGAAATTGATTAAGTTGGCCTGAGCATTCGGGGTGAAAGACCGAAAACACGCGCGAAGGATGTACCACTTCCCTTCCGGTTAGCAATCGGTAAAGTGAGGTTTTGGTAGTGCTAGTTATGCTTACTTGCAAACACCAATCTAGGGATTACCTGAGTCATATTTACTGTCCCATTGAATTAAATTGCAAATTTTTGAATCGTTGAGATTTCAAGTTCACATTGAGCATGGTGGTTTTCTAAAGATGTAATTGTAATCCTCTTTTAAAAAAGCGTAACATGGCATGTGCATTTCATTATTGAAATCTTGCATAAATGTATATACTTTGTTAAGAATTCTCTACTAGGCTTTATGCTCATCCCTATAGGATTTTAGTGTAGGAAAAGACGTGGTGAACCCGCCGAACTAGGGCGTGGAAGTATGTTATGAGAGCACAAAGCTCTATTTTTTTTTTTTTTTTTTTTTTGTGATTGTATTTTTTTGCCAGCCAAGCGCTAATTCTGTATGGGTTCGAGAAACCATCTTTTGAGTAACCGAGCTTAAGCCTTGGAATCTGTAATCCCTTGAGGGCATTTAATTATTTATTTTGGATTGAGTATCCTACATGCTATAGATTCATGTATTAGGGATCATTGAATGTATATCCGCATGTAGGATTATTTTGTATAAATCTCATGAACTATGTAATACAAAGATTGGTGAAATACTCTTTTCTGATAATGGGTGTAAATTGATGTATTTTAATGGCGTTTCTGGGGCGTCTCAGGCCAGGTTGCTTTGATCCTTTGTCATTGGATCATCTTGCTGTGTATGGCTTGGATTATGTCAGGCGTTAGTGGCCAACTTGCCGATTGCTCCATCCATCAAATTAAGTTCATCAGATGGTTGTGTCATTTGAGTAGGTTGGGCCTATGCGCCTATCTCTGATGATTGTGATCCTCGCGGTTGATTATGAATGGATCTAAAAGCATTCCCGCATTCTACAGATCTCCTTCTAGAAGGTGATTTTACTTAAGATTTGATCACGTAACACTGTCTCTTTGTTTGACAGATCTATCGATGATCTAGGCTTTTCTCGTAATTCGTCCTACTTGGTTGGACTTGGGCTTTGGGCCAATGTTTCTTCCTCTGGGCTTTGGGTTAATGTTTTTGCCCCTCCACAGTAGTTATATTTCATTCACATTTCACCTATTTTTTTCTCATTCCAAATTATACCCAAATCCATAAATCAAACATAACATAAAGTTGGGTACATATTTTCTATATTGAAAATTTTGAATTGATATTACTTTTTTAAATTGTGTACTACAAACTTTTATCACACATGTCTCTCCATATAATAATGATTGAAATTTATTTTAATTGTTATCTCAAAAAATTGTTATAAACTCTAAGAAAATGTATAGCTCTTAAAGTTTTAAAGTAAATTTTTTATGTTAGAATATGTTCATATGTAATTCTCTTAATATTTATAAAAAATTTTATTGATTTATAAAAAGCACTGTGATCATTAAGATTATTTTTTTAATGATATTGAGTTATTAAAATATGATATATTTGATGTAGGTCGAAAAGTACCACATTGAGGTCGCTTAAATTACATTTATAGTCTTTGAATTTTGTTTATTTGGTGAAGATGATGTGTTTTGTGCACTTGTACAGATTTGGTAGGCAATACGCAAATTCAAGCAAAAAGTGACGCAAAAGTAGATTCTCCATGCAATTAGTGAAAATTCTCGACCTGCCACCTCATCGCACGTGCGACCAAGCTTTCACCGCACGTGCGGCCCACCACCGCTCAAGCGAAAAGTACGAGCACTCGAGCGGCCCACCTGGGGTTGCGTTCAAGTCTATTCTGCTGGGAATAAAAAGAATAAAAGAGACTGGTCTTAGGGGTTCGAAATATTTCAAAGAAAGAAAGGGCTAGGGTATGGAAAAGGGAATTCTTAAGTTTCAAAGACAATTTTCATGGAGGCTTCTTCTTCTACTTCTTCTCACTCCTCCATGAGTGGTTAGGCTCATATTTCTAGGGTTTTGATGAAACCCTAGCCAAGTAAATATGTTTTCTTTTTGGTTTTCTTTTGTGTAATGGTTTGAACAGTTGTATAGTTCTCAAAAAGTTTTCAAATATAATTTTTCATTATTTCTTCAAGTTTTCTACTTTTTGTGATTGTTGAATGCTTTCTATGCAATGATTTTATGTGCTTTCATATTCAAGGTGTGAGATGAGTCATACTACAAGACAAGAGTCGTTTTGCTACCATAGTTTAAAGTGAACAACTTATACTACTTGAGATAGTTCGTGCCCATGCATTGAACGTGATAATTTTCTTAATCAATGCTTTGAACTTGTAGTTACGAAGTATTATTTAGTTCAAACTGTAACATAATTGATTTTCAAATTAAAACTTTATTTATGTAACTAGTGATGAATTCATTACCCTATGTTTTTTTCCAAAATCAGTAACTTCATCTTTACTTATAATTGCTAGTTTATTTGCTTTATTTAATTTAAGTATCATTAGGTTATGAACAGTCATCTCTTTCAGTAAAATTAATTTAGGAATTTAACAATTAATTAGTTTAATTTCCCATTTATCCCAGTGGATCGATACCTGAACTTACCATTATTCTAAGGAAATTGGTATAGTTTAGTGTTTAACTTTGGTATATAAAATGACCCGTCAATATTATAGGCTTAAACTAAGAATTCTTATAAAAATAAAATAAAATAAATAAATAAATAAATAAATAGACTCGAATTAGATTTTCTAAGCTAACTTTTAATATTTTAACCAATATTGGAACCTCCAAACTAGCTCATACCAATCATGAACCAATAAAGACAATTTTTAATAACTAGGTTAAGGTTACATTGGCATAAATATTGAATCAAGTAGCTTGCATGGTTCAAATTGATGCAATTGAAACCCTATGGTTTAATTTGAAAAACACACAAAATCTTGGAATCTTTTTTATAATTTGCTCTTTTCTATTTATACGATGAATGAATTTCTAATGAAAATGAAGCCAAATGTTATATGAATTAAAACCTTAACGGAATCTAATATAATTATGCCAAACTTGTAGGATTTATTATATTTTTTTTAAATTTCAAGAGAGATTAGTGTAATTTATTCTAAAAGTAATGAATGGTTGTTTGTTTACAGAATAATTGGTGTAGAATTTCTTATAATATTGTATAAAATTTTTCGTAATTTTTTTTGAAATCTCGGCATTGATAAATTAAAAATCCTTGAATTTTACATTTTTTATGTTATTATGTTCTTCAATTATGGAGTTGTAGCTGCCCAAAATTCTACTAGGAGTGTTTGGGAAAGGATTTTCTTTACTTTTTAGGCTAAAAAACAAATATATATATATATATATAATATCTAATAAGACAAAAAGTCGCATCAAATTCATAATCATTTTACTTTTTCTCTCACAAATATCACATCTAATTATTAAAAAAATACAACTCTTTTTTCAAACACAAATATTTTAATTTACTAAAATAATTAAAAATTAAAATAATTTATTAGAATAGCCAACTTTCTAAGCGAGGCCATAATTTATTAAGGTTAACACATGTATAATATATCACCCAATGAGGTTTGGCCCCCCTAAGCATGATTCTTGTGTCCTCTCATATCATTTATAATTCCCTTTTTTAGAAACAGTCACATTATGATAGAGGCATTTGATTAGGAATAGCAACGGGGCAAGGCGGAGCGGGGCCGAGGATCACACCCTCCGTCCCTGATCCCCGACTGTGGAAATTCCCCTGTCCCCAGCCCCAATCCCCGACGGAGAACCTATATCCACTCCCGCCCCCTAACGGGGATCAGGCTTCCCCAACCCCGAAAATTTCCCGGCCAAAAAAACAATTAGATCCAATAGATCTGTTCATCATCATCATCAACAACAACAACAACATAGTAAAGAGAGAGATATGTTCATCATTATCATATAAATCTGTTCATCATCGTCATCACCATTAACAGATCTGATAAGCTCAAATGTAAAAAAAAATAAATCAAATCTAACAGATCTATTCATCATCATCAACAACAACATAGAGAGAGAGAGAGAGAGAGAGAGATTTGATGCTTAAATCTAATATATATATATATATAACAAATCAAGAGAGAGAGAGAGAGAGAGAAGGAAAATTCCAAATCTAAGGTCGCCGCCAGATCGGATGGTGTCACTGCAACTGTTGCAAACAGTGATAATGGTGGCGGTGATTCGGCAAGCTTGGCCTCACCGTCGTTGGAGAAGAAAAAGAGACGGTGGAGTTGTGGTGGCTCAATCGGCGGTCGGAGATAGTGACGGAGGTCAGAGAAAGTGAACTCAGATCTCAGCAATGATGGGAGGAGGGAGATCGGCGGTGAGGGGAAGATGGAGATCGACAGAGGGTTTTAGAGAGAGACGAGAGGCATTGATGAGTGAATGAGGTGCTGCTGTGTTGTGTGAGTAAAAAGGGTTGATTTATATATATATATATATATAGAGGTGTAAAATGGTAATTTTACTTTGGAAAAATTTAGGGCCGGGGTTAGAGACGGGGACGGGCTGGGACTTGAACACTGATCACCGTCCCCGGCCCAAAACTGATCGGGGATTTAATTTCGAATACCATCCTCATCCCCACAGGGGTATTTTTCAGAGAAAAACCATTCTAATCGGGATCGGGGGATCGGGTCCCCGGCGGGCCGGGTTCAAATTGCCATCCCTACATTTGATCCAATTTTATTTCGGTATTGCATGGTTTCTATCTTGTGACTTGCTGTGCTGTGACAGATTTTTGTCATTCAAGCAATTTGGTCTTTTTTTGATAACTTAGGATGTTCGGGCCAACTTACGTGCACCTCAACGAATCCCTGGGGAACCAATCCCACCGTCCACTAACAAGGGGCCCATTTAAAGCTAGAGCAAATCTCTGTATGGAATGGCCCAACATAAGGATTGATAGCACCTAAGAGATTTTAAACTCGAGACTTAGAGAGGAGCAAACTCCTAAATTCCAAGCCTACACCACTACGTCAACCCTTGAGGGTTCAATTTGGTCTTTTTATTTTGTCAATAATGCTTGAAATGACATACTTGTTTATTATAAAATATTTATCATCTTATATATTGTAATTGAGAAATACTATGCATTTTATAATTAAAAAGATATAAAGGATATAATTTTAATTTTTTAAATCAAAATTAAAAAAAATAAAAAATGACATAACTAAACATAATATGAGACATAATTAAATAATTCATGAATCATAATTAAAGAAAAAATTAATCATAACTAAATAAAAAAATAATATAATTAAAAATATATATGATATATCTTTTTAAATAGGTGTATATTAAAATTTCTCATTGTTATTACGATACTTTAAAAAGTTTCACCACACATGTCTAATATCAATATCATGAAATGACAAGCATTTTGTGATAGGAAAATGATTTGTCCCCTAATTTTCCTTCCCTTAATTCCCCTAATTTTCAATTTTGGAAACTGTTTTTTTTTTCTTTTCTTTGTTTTTTTTTTTTTTTTTTTTTACTAAAAATAGAATTTCGGGAGATTCGGGCTCCCCATTTCGGGGAATGAAGCACTGCCCTTTGTGATATACAAAGATAATCATTCTAGCATTATTGTTTATTTTTTTATATAACAGTTAACTTGCAACCTTATCATTCAGGCTTTGTTTGCCAATATTGGTTTATAGTCAAAATAAAATAAAATCATCATGATAACTTATTTTTTACACGTCCTTCTATCAAATATAAAATAATAATAATAATAATTAAAATAATCAACTCTCATTAATAAATTTTAAACAAGCACACTTATCCGCAATCCATACAATGGTTAAATGCAAGTGGTTTCACATCTATGAAACATGAAAACCCTTCCGAAATTATACCACAGTTAAAAATTGTGCATATGATTCATGCATCCAAAACAGTAGTACTTACTAAGTATCATAAAAAATCTTTTATGAAAATAATCATAAAAATTTTATGACTCTTAAATTACACTTAAAATAAAGCATCACACACTAATTAAGATAATCCATGGTTCATAACTCTTTCATAATCATTTTCATGAAAAAATTTTCATGATCCTTAACTTTTCTCCATCCAAAATAATGTCCAGAAAATAGGAAAAATTATTAGTCTAGGATAATTACCCATAAAATACAATATTCCACATAGGGCCTATACCACACCAATTTTAATATATTTTATTTTTTTGACACTTTTTTTTTATTAGATCCCCAGCATTTCCGATGGAGATATTGTTCATTAGATTATTCAATTGACAGCAATGATGGATCTAGGGCCGGCTGGGGCGACCGCATTTCAAAAATTTTTAAAATATTATATATTATATTAAAAATTTTAAAATAATTTAAAATTATAAGAGTTCATACTCTTAAATTTTTTTTAGATATTTTTAAAATTATATAGAGTAATCTCTTCTAATTTTTTAAACTATAGAATAGTTTCTCAAAATCTCAATCCTGAATCCGTTCCTAATTGACAGTGAAACAATTCAAATAATAAAGGTGTATATATAATTAGATCATATATTTGCTTTCTTGGTCATTCATATTTCCCTTCACCTGCTTCTCTCTTTCATACTTTCTCGTCTTTACTTACAACAATCTAATACAATGAGCTGGTGGTGTGCTAGAGCTGTTGGTGCTGCAGAGGTATTTATCATTATTCCATAATCTGAAAATTTTGTTTTTTTTTTTTTTTTTAATATGGAATAAATCATTAATTAGAAACACACTTTTCTTTAGAAACCCAATAATCAATTTTTGTCTCCAACACAAAATTCTTTCTTCTTTATTTTTTTTCAAATTTATTTGTTTCCTTCCCTATAATTAGCCCTTGTAAATCAACAATTCCAAACAAATTTTCTCATAAAAGTATCTTAAAAAAATAAAAATATGCCATAAACCATGAAAATTTATTCCAAAACAAATTGTATGGTATAGATTTAGTAAGATATGAGCAACACTTAAAACAATTGTCATCTATAAATGAATTTTTTTAAATAACTTTTATAAATTTATAGCATTTTTAAAAAATATATATATATATACACTTTCCATCTCATTTCTAAATAAATTTGCCGGCATATTTTGATCATATTAGGTAACATTTTCATCTACAATTTACTAATACCTCCAACCAAGCATAGGGATTGATTGTTACAGTTTTTAAAAATAATTATTACATATTTTGATTTGAGAATTTATGTCAGATTGTTTTGTGCAATTTTTCTTTATAGTTTGTTAGGTAAAAATAACTTAAATAAACTGAAAAAAAAAAAACTAATTATTTAAGAACCGAAATTAGGATACTTTTAATTTCTACTTTTTAATTATTAATTTTTAACTTTAAAAATCTCCACCCAACAGGTCATAACCAAATGCGGTTACTCTTGAATCGATTCGCCTATAGACAGACTGACAGCAAGAATCAAATTTTACGTATCTGCCTTTTCAGTCTCTCTTGTTCCAATTTTTTAGCATCTCTGTTACTCTTCCTTGTCGAACAAATCTAATTCAAAAAAATGAGCTGGTGGTGGTCGGGAGCTATAGGCGCTGCAAAGGCATGATCAACAACCCTCTCTCCTCTCTCTATACCCATCTCTCAATAATCCCAATGTTTCATTCTAATTAACTAACTTTGTCTTCATTCCATCTACAGAAAAAATTCGAAGACGATGATGCTCCGCGAAGCTACGACAGCGTAGGCCTAATCGTAGGCGTCACCGGCATTGTAGGAAACAGCTTGGCCGAAATCCTCCCTCTCTCCGACACCCCCGGCGGCCCATGGAAGGTCTACGGCGTCGCTCGCCGCCCCCGCCCTGCCTGGAACGCCGACCACCCCATTGACTACATCCAGTGCGACATCTCCGACTCCGCCGACACCCTCTCCAAGCTCTCCCCCCTCTCCGACATCACCCACATCTTCTACGTCACCTGGACCAACCGACCCACCGAGTCCGAACGCTGCGATGCCAACGGAGCCATGCTACGCAACGTCCTCAACGCCGTCCTCCCAAACGCCCCCAATCTCCGCCACATCTGCCTCCAAACCGGCCTCAAACACTACGTCGGACCCTTCGAATCGCTCGGCAAGGTCCGACCAAACGACCCGCCATTCACCGAGGACATGCCCAGGCTCAACGCTCCCAATTTCTACTACACCCTCGAAGACATCCTCTTCGATTCCGCTTCCAAGAAAGAATCCTTGTCCTGGTCGGTTCACCGACCTGCTATCATTTTCGGGTTCTCGCCGTATAGCATGATGAATATAATCGGGACTCTGTGTGTGTATGCTGCGATTTGTAAATACGAAAACAAGCCTCTCGAATTTCCCGGAACGAAGACCGCCTGGAATTGCTATTCGGTTGCTTCGGACGCGGACTTGATCGCGGAGCATCAGATATGGGCGGCGGTGGATCCGAACGCGGAGAACGAAGCGTTTAATTGCAGCAATGGGGATGTGTTCAGGTGGAAGCAATTGTGGAGAGTTTTGGCTGAGCAATTTGGTGTGGAATATGTGGAATTTGATGAGAGGAAGAAGAGAGTGAGCTTGGTGGAGAAGATGAAGGATAAGGGTAAGGTTTGGGAGGAGGTTGTGAGGGAGAATGAGTTGTTGCCCATGAAGTTGGAGGAGGTGGCGGCGTGGTGGTTTGTGGATGAGATGCTGGGGGGAGAATGCATTTTGGATACTATGAATAAGAGCAAAGAGCATGGGTTCTTGGGGTTCAGGAACACCAAGAACTCGCTTATTTCTTGGATTGACAAAATGAAAGGTTACAAACTTATTCCTTGAATTGTTAATGGGAGTTTGGAATTTGTGGCTATTGGAATGTTGACAATCAAGTGTTGTAATAAGGAGTATCATGAGATTGAGGTTTGATTTTGTTTTTGTTTTTTTTTTTTTGTTTTTTTGGAGTGTCCTGTAACAGCATGAATAAGAACAATAATATGTGTTTCCCCGTTAACTTGGGCTGATCAAAATTGCTAGTGACACTTTATCCATTGTATTTAGATCAAAATTTTGAGTGAAGATTTCTGAAAGGATTTTTTTTTTTTTTTTTTTTCCATATATGTGATGATCCCCACACAAGTCACAAATATGCGTGTGGCTCAATGAATATGTTTTTTGCTTCTCAATAATGTTATAATAATTAAATAAAGAGCAAATTATACCTGGTTTTAAACTTTTATTCATTGTGTCATTTTATTCTTTATAGTTTTAACTAATTCAATTTTGATTCTTAATTTTATATTTTGTGTCAATTTGGTTTAATTGATCATATTGTTGGTGTTTTTGACAAAAAATTATCACTGAATTAGTTGAGATTAACTAACTAAATTGAGTAAGTTTATAATTTTACCCTTAGAAAATTGACATATGCCACTTATATGCGTATTTTTCATTAAAAAAAATTATTAAGAGTTGTAATCAATTGGAGCAAATTGAGACAAAATCATAAATTCATAGTCAAAATTGAGTTAATTAGAATTATAAAGACTAAAATGACATGAGAATCAATGTATACAGACTACCGTTATAATTTATCCTTTAATAAATTATATTAACTTCTTTTAAGATTTAAAGAAAATATAATATATTTTACAATTTATCATAAATACATTAGGGTCTCTTAAATTTTTAAGAGTAATGTTAGGAATCATGAAAAATATATCATGAAATACATCATGAAGATTTTTCATCCCTTGATTAGTCTTGATTAGTGTGTAGTGTTTTATTGTATGGGTAATCCAAAGGTTAAGAATCTTTCATGATAATATTCATGATATATTTTTCATGATCCCTAGCATTATTGAATTTTTAATGCACACAACACTTTGTTTCATTTTCATTAACAATTCGTTGATTATATGAATAGAAAATTAATGTTGTCAGTCTCTTTGACACTCAAATGTGTACTCTACTTTATTTATCTTTACATTTTCATTACATTTAAATTAAGTTCAATTTCTTTAATTTTATTAAAAAAATGTTTGAGTAATATATCAAAATTATATGAGTTATTATATTTTTTTTCTACACAAATCAGTTTGATTGAATGGATTAAAAATCATGTAGTTGGTGACATGATGTATTCTCAAAGAGTTTTCAACCCACGTGATCTGTCACATTTTTGTTGATGCGAGTTTAAGCAATTAGGTGGTGTTTAATATATTGAAATAGAAATCGTATGAAATGAAATAAACTTGTATGATGACTCAATTGTAATGATAATGATATTTTTATGAGTAGTGCTATTCAGTCTCAAAAAAAATTAAATTTACTTTTTAAATTTAATGATGTGGTATTTTATTAAAATATAAAGTTAATTATTTATCTCATTTATTTTTTAATCATCAACTAATCATCTTACACATTATTGAGTCTACAAAATGAATTTAAAAAGTAAACATGTATATCATTTTATTATTTTTATTTATAAAGCGTTTTTTTTAATCATTTTTTGTAAATCAAATATGAAAACAAATATTCTGAGAAAATAATCATAATATTTTACAACCCTTGTCTTATTTTTGTGTTTTCTTAGTTGCATTGATTAGACCATCTCCAACGCTTCACCAAACCTTATATCAGATTTGAAATTTGGTAAAAAAGTCACTTTTTGCAGCTCCAATGGTTTCATCAAATTGGTATCAAAACGAGAATTCGCCAAATTTTTCATCAAAGTGAGAATAGGGGGAAGATTTCACTAATTTACTGTGCATAACCGTTGGGAGAGACTAACCGGTCGACCGGTTCCCTTGCAAATAAGTTAGTTCAAACAGGTCAAAAGGTTCAAAGAGATAAAAAAAATGCACTAACCAATCGACCGGCCGGTCGACCCCTACTTTGATAACAACCATTAAAGCAGTCTATATCAAATTAAAAAAAAAAAATTTACTTAAATTTATTAAAAAATTTGATAAACCGTGGAAGATACATTTAAAAAAAACGCAAGTTACACAACCACATGATTTGCCCCAAGAGCAAAACTGTAACGTAAACCTTCATGGTAATCCATATCCTTAATTTAAACAAATAAAATATCAATCACGCGCTAAGAAAAGTGATAAATATACACCCACAACGAAAAGTGATGCTGGTGATTGCATTGGCATAATTTTGTCATTTTATCTCAATTCATTCATTGTTATTGAATTATATGAGAATTTTAAGATTTAAAAATCCAATACATATTTAAAAGTTCTGAGTAAATTGAGATAAAAGGACGTAATTATTTGAAGACCGAGGATTTTTTGTTGAATGAATTTGACCATCGTAAAGTAGGAACGAAAGTAACTAATGCAGCTCATGAGCTCACTTACGTTCTCAAAAAAAAAACCTATCCTCGTTCATGTTTGCTATCCACTCTAGCCTAAAATTTGAGTAATGCAAGACAAACACAAATATATATATATATATATATAATTAAAATAAAATAATATAACAAGCTTTAATTTTATTATTTAAAATAAAATACTCATAAAAATAATTGGTATTTAAAATTTAAAAAATAAAAACACTAATTAAAAGCTATAATACTATCTTTTGTTGGACTGACATGATGAGTCTTAGAGTATCTCTAACGATTTACTAATTTTTTCACCAAATCTGAGTAAAAAAAAGACAAGTTCCTCAATCTAATATGAACCACTCTAACGGTTGCACTGTAACTTACATCAAAAGACTGGGGGGACGTCCGGTGGACGACCGGTCAAGGCATTGAAAATTTTTTTCCCTCTCCATTTCTGCTTCCCATTTCTTTTTCCCTCCATTAAATATTTTCCATTTTTTGTTGCCTCCAATAATAATTTCCTTCCAAGAACTGATATAAACACATTAATCTATGTACCATATACCAGACAAGAGGTACGTTATATCTGGAAAGGACCATAACTGAAAGCAGAGCATAATGAATATCTCAAATTCTTACCTGTTCACTACATTTTCATCCTCTTCTTCCTCTTCATCCTCTAATAATGAGTCTGATGATGAAAAAATAATCACACTTCTGGGAGTTTATGAGATAAATAATGCTAGTATGATTCAGATTTTGTAATCAACTGATCAATCAAAGAAAAGAGGTGGTTCTATTGTAGGACATAAATACATATGTCGCGATAGATGGAAGGGTCATGAGCGATTGTTCGTTGATTATTTTGCGGCAAATCCACTTTATTCACCTGCAACATTTCGGAGACGTTTTCGAATGCATCGTCCTCTGTATTTGCTAATTTTGAATGGTATTGAAGTATACGATCCATATTTTGTTCAAAAACGAGATGTAGCTCATATTCTTGGATTGTCTCCCCTACAAAAAATGACTTTAGTAATGAAAATATTGTCATATGGAGTGGCAGCAGATGAAGTTGATGATTATATACATATTGGGGAAAACACTACAATTCAAAGTTTGCAACACTTTTGTAATTCGAAAATTGAAATCTTTGGACCATAATAGCAAGAAATTGAAAGAAATTGAAATCTTTGGACCAAAATAGTAGTAGTTTTTTATGACTTGTAGATTTGGCATACATTTTTTGGAATGCCTGGATCACACAATGAATTGAATGAGTTGGATCGATCAGTTGCCCAAGGTAAAGCTCCCACTGTCCATTACACTATTAATGGACACAGTTATAATATGGGTTATTACCTTACTGATGGTATATACCCTCAATGGGCAACACTAGTTCAAACAATCTCTTCTTTCCAAAAAGCAAAGAAGCAACATTTTTCAATGATACAAGAGTCAGCAAAGAAGGATGTAGAGCGGGCATTCGAAGTGCTCCAATCCCGATTTGCAATTATAGGTGGTTCCAAACATTTTTGGGATCCGAAAATGCTTGGAAACATAACGAAGAGTTGCGTTATATTACATAATATGATTGTCGAAGATGAGAAAGATGAGCATCTTGATTTCGATTATGATACTTCATCAACCAACTCACCAATAGAACTTCTTATAGTACTAACAATGACTTCTAATCATTTCTCTCTCGTCATTTAGGTATTAGAAATAAAAATGCATATCATGTTTTCCGCAATGATTTAATAGAACATATGTGGTATCTTCACGGTAAAAACTAAATTCACCACGTGGACGCGAACATGTACTTTTGGTTATTTTTTGGAATGGGAGGTCATTACGCAAGGAAAAATGTCAGTATTTGTTTGTTGTTAGTGCTCTTCATAATTTTGCCATCCAAGTACTTGACAAGTTCTGTTCTAATGTTGTGTTCTAATAATTCAATCCATAAATTTGACAATTCATAAATCTTGTGTACTGATTATCCAATTCATAATTTACTGATGTTGTGTTCTTATATATATCCACATATATTAAATTACAAAAGAATTTCAGTTTTGATTACCATTTTCTTAATCAGTTACAAAAGAATTACCAAAGAATTTGCAAATATATATTCAAAAGATTTACAAAAGAATAAATGTAATATTCAAAAATATATTGCAAATCAATTACAAATAACAACTGATAATTCAATACCTCATGAAACACCTCTATACAACATAAATTTGAAAATTCATTTATTGAATACCTCATTAATTTGACAATTCAATACCTCTGTACAATCCAAATTTGACAATTCAATACCTTATATCAAAAGTGGCATACGAGTTGTAGGTTTCGTGAATGCCTCATGATACACACACCACCATCCAATTACTTCATTTAAGCAATTTACCCACCTCATTATTTCCCTCCTCTACCTACCTCATTTATTGACCCTCTATATACACTCAATATTGGATAGAAATGGCTATACAAAATCTGCTCCACAAACCGCAAGCCAAAGCAACAGCAACCAAGATCAGCAAGCCAAATTCTGCTCCCAAAACACTCTATATTCACTCTATATCTACTCAATATTGGAAGTGTGCATTAAAAGAATTAGCAAGGCAAAGCAACAGAAGCAGCAAGCCAAAGAGCAGCACAAACTGAATAGAAAGTGTAATTCGCAACAGGTGGGTCAACCGGTGTAGACACCCCATTTTTTACGACCCTTACGACTTGGACATCCTTGTAGATACACCCGATGATGAGTTTGTTTGCTCACCAAGTGCTCGAAGTCCTCAGCGGAACGCCACAATTTTGAGCCTTTCAAACCCTATACCCTTTTTGTTTCATTTTTGGACCATGTCTTGATCTTTCTAGCCTGCAACCTCTGATGGCCTACTGGCCATCACTTTTGGTTTGCTGGCCACTGATGTGACTTGTCGGCCACCAGTGTATTTTGCAGATATTTTATGCTAGTTGTGCCAGCTGTTTGCACAGATGCATGCATCTGTCCATATGTGGAGGGCTGGATCTCCCTGTAGAAATTTCATGTTTTCTATAGATAGAGACCCCCTCTTTCTTGTAGTAAGGTTGGAAAATTTTAGACTCAAAAATTTTCCTCTCTCTACAATTCTCTTTCTCTCTCTACAAATTCTCTACACTTTGGCTTACATTCACTACACCTTTGCCTATACACCCTTAACCAAATCCTCTCATCTTTGAGCTGAGATGTTCTTGAGCTTGGTTTGAGCTCTAGAGGGTGTACTTGCTTGGTTTTGTTGCTTGGAGTTACTATTCTTTTCAAGAGGTATAATACTTGCTTTATTAGCTTGTTTTGCATGCTTGTTTTTCTATCTTTTTCCCACTATTTTGGGCTATTTTGGGGCTATAAAAAAACTCTGTTTTTGTGGGTTGAAATTGGTGTTTTAGGCCATTTGAGGTTAGGGGGTGGTTCACCCTTCTTTTTTCCTTGTTGGTAAGGCCTTTTCACCTTTGTTTCCCACTTTCAAACCATCTTTTTTTGGGCCTTTAAACACTGAATTTCAGAGTAGTTTCAGTGGCTAAAATCATATTTTGAAGTCTAAATTTGAAGGGGTTAGCCTCCCCTCCTTGTGTCTTGTTTGCTAGCCTAGTTAGTGCCATGTGTTAGCTTATTTTTCTAGCTTGTTTTAGCTTAATTCCAGCATGTTTTAACCTCTGATTTAGACTATTTTAACTCTGTTTTGGGTTGGTTAAGTCATTTAAGTCTTGTTTTGCATGTTTCTAGTGTAATAGTCCTCATAAACTTAATGTTTTAGGTATTAGACATCACTTATTTGAGTTGATAGCACTCATTTTGGGCTTTTCATACTTTATTTCAACACTAATCATCTTTGCAACCTCCCTCCTTTCTTGGCTTTTTTATGTTGCTTTGAAAGTGGTTTCAAGTCATTTGTTTGCCTAAGCATGAAATTAAGGTTTCATACTTTATGATTTAATCCCTTAGGGGGTTCATTACCAACGATATGATGCCTCTTTCATACCCAAAGCAACTTGTGTTTTGAGCCTTCTTTCCATTAGAGAACTTTAATTCACCTTTTGGACTCAATTGAATTAAAGAATGGTTGGTAAAGTAAAATAAGTAACTAACAACTTAGGACTAAAAATGAGCAAGCTAATAACTTGTGTGTTCAATCGAACATTAATTGAACACGTGGAAGCTTGAACCATTTCATACTTGCTAGTGATGCAATGATTCAAACCTCCAAGGTCAACTTCTTCCCTTGATCTTTCATGAAATGGGGGGTTTGGGTCTTATTTTGCATTTATTGAGCTTGCACATCTTGAGTCACAAGCCATCATGCAATGAAATTGCTTGAGTTGGTGGTTTGTGGTTTAAGTTCACCAATCCTTGGATTTGCTCATGAAAAGGAGTAATTAATTGTGTAAAAAATCCTTGAAAATACCCTGTATATGCTCTATTTATCCTCTATTGTAACAAGATGAACCAGTGCATCAATGGCCGGTAGGCCACTTTCTATGGCTAGCAGGTTGCCGGCAAACCACCATCCATGGCCGGCAGGCCACTTTCATGGCCGGCAGGTGGCTGGCAACATTCCCCAATGGCCAGCCAGCCACTAATGCAAAGCTCAACAGATTATTGGTAAGGTGGAGCAAAATGGTCTTAGAAGTGTTCAACTATGCAAACAGAGACATTCGGGAGCAAAACGGTGGTCTTTTCAGGAGATATTCGAGCATGCGAATGTCCATCCTTCGTTTCTTGAGGCAGAGTAGTTAGAAGCTTAGGTTAATTACTTAGTTTACTTACATTTGTGTTGTAATTATTTAGTGAGCTAATTAATTCATTTGTTGTTGTAATAATTAGTTAATTAGTTTAGCTATTTATTTGGTTTATAATAATTAACTTAATTAGCTTAGCATAGCTTAGTTACCTAGTTAGCTTAATTCATTCGAACTCTCCTTCGTGAGAGCATGTTGTAATAACATGTATATCTTCCAACCCCACATCTTTTTCCATTTTATTTAACTGCTTACAATGGTTAGATTAGGGACATCATTTTCAATTAGCATACTCCATGTTTGCATCCATCTTGTATTGCATGCACCAAGGCTCAACGCATCATGCAAACTGCATTGTCATTTCAATACTTCTATGAATACGTGCTTAGATCGTATGTTACAAAATTGATTCGTATGCCATGTTAAGTAGCAGAACCCATTTAGTTGCATTATTGCATGTGTTGCATTAGACATTTGGCGTAGTTAGGAACATGCATTTTTCTAACTAGTTTCTTTTTTGGCTTGGAGTACTAAGTGAGTTTTTGGTGCTTTAGCATACTTGCATGAATGTGAGTGATTGCCATGACTAGCATGCTCGCCATGAAATTAAATGTTTACTTACTAAACTGTTTGAATGCCTGTTGATGAAGGCTTGTTGTTTGAATTAGAATAATTCAATAAATGTACTTTTAAGCCCACTATGTTTATTGGCAAATTCACAAACTTTAAGCCCACTTTGTTGAGTGGCCAAATCAAACCCTTTGCAAAACAAACATGAAGTTGAATTGTTCTAATTCGGGCAAACTAGTCTATACTTACTTGTACGCATCAGATAGTAATGCTAGCCTAATAACCGGAACAAGAGCATATGATGTTGATAAAAATCATATCATGATTAGTAGAGGTCGATCTTTGATTGGATGAGCGGGAGTGCTCAATTCATGACCTTCCCCTCTCATACCCAAGTTCTCGAGCCGAGGCAACTTTGGTGATGACAGACATGTGGCCTTTGGCACGAGTCATGGGTTTCCTAAATTTCACCAAAATAAAAATTTAGGTGGCAACTCTGTATCTGGCAAAGCAGTTCAATTTTGGTCTTTTTTTATTCTAAAATTGATTTTTCAAAAGATTTGCCGAATTTGGACTCTTTAGTGTTTATCAATTTCACATTGCACTTATGAGATTAGATTCATAACCGCAATAGTCCGAACTGTAGGGCTTATATTTGACCTTCCGAAAAGGGGTGCAAATAGTCGAGCTACAGTTTCTGGCGACTCTACTGGGAATTAAAGAACTTGACTCGAACTCATGATATAACTTTTTATCTACACTTATGTGTTTCTTTGCATTGTATTTGCATTGGTGTGCCTAAGTCATTGTGTTTACCATCTGCTATTCCTGGATGGTTTGCCGGAGACTTTCTTGGAAAAGCTTGCCAAAAGGCTGATCAATCGCTGGCTTTGCCACGATGGGAACACAACCCTTGGATCTGGACTACTGTTGTACTATTTGATCCTTTTTTCACTTCTCAATGTTAGGTGTAAGAGGTATATTAGGTAGTCTTGCTGAGGTACCTTTTTGACCATTTGGCCTAGTTGCATATCGAAAGCCATAGAAACTATTCCAAACTAGGACAGGTTGCTCACCCGAATGCAGGATTGTGTGAAATCACTTTTCTTGAATAGTGAACCCTAGCTCCTGACAAAATTAGGACAAGATAACCTTGCCCCCTCATAGGGGTGTTTTGGCTCTCACTTAACTGGTATGTGCTTTTAAAGTGAAACACTACAGGAATATACGTATCAGTTTCAAGTTTGGGTATCAGTTTTGGGGGGGCAAAAATTCAATGTTGAGTACAATTCTAAAGCTTTTGATTACAACTGTGTGTTGTTTACATCTGAGCTGAGGTGCTGTGCGGTTTCTGATTTTTGTTTTCCTTTTTTGTTTTATTTCTTTTTGCAAGGTAGTTTATCACAATTGCTTCGGACAGTTCAGATATCCCCTGAGCACTCAAGACCTGTGTAAAGAGACTTTTCAAATACGAAGATCTTCTTAGGGGATAGCCTGTGTTTGCTTCGCTTCTACCAGTTACTAAACGGAGAAAGGTTAGGCATAATTCACCAGTTCAACAATCACCTGCATCCAGTTAGGGACAGTCTTCTGCATCCAGTCCAGTAAGAGATTAATCCGATGGCCCAATATCCCCCGGTCGGTATGAAGGACTTGATCCGTCATCTCCAACAAATAGTGGAAACCATGCAACAAGATGCTGCCTGCCAAGCTGAAGTTACAGCTCTCCAAGCTAAAGTGATAAACAGACTGCAGCAATAGCAACCACAGCCGGTAGCGGCTTCTGCATCTCATGCACCTCTAGTGAGTATCCCAACACCCAGAATTACTGCTAACACCCAAAATGAGAATCAGGGGAACCCAGTAGACCCCATCCCACCACAAGCCTCCAAGGCACCGGTGCACCAAAATGAGGCGCCGTTTGAATTCAAAGTTGACCCGATTGTATTAAAGATTGACAAACTGGAAAAGCTTCTCAAGCGGGCACAGGGTGTGAACTCAATCCCCGACATCAAAGATGGATGCACCGACTCCGCAGTAACTTTTCCGGACTGGTTCAAAATGTCACACATAGATTGGTTCGATGGTTCTGGAGATTCCATGGTCCATTTGCGGTTGTTCTCTGATATCCTACGGCCAATGGGCCTTACCACACTTCAAAAGCTGTCGCTTTTCGGGCGAACCTTGTCAGGAATAGTGGCTATTTGGTATGCAAAACTGGAGGATTCAATAAAACGAATCTGGAAGGAAATGGCTGAGGCCTTCATCGCACAATACTCCCACAACACCCAAATTGAGATCACAACCCTTGATCTTGAAACGACTCATCAGGAGCCAAAGGAGGGCTTCTCAAACTTTGTAACAAGGTGGTAGGCCAAGGCTCCGATGATGATTACTAGGCCATTCGAGAAAGATCAAATCAAGATGGTGGTCCGCAATCTACAAGGGAAATTACTGCAGAAAATGATTGTCTTGCTGTTGTTCACGTTCACTGAGCTCCACGAAATAGGAGTTTAGATTGAAAATGCAATGAAACAGGGATTGATAACCGACGAAAAGGCGCAGGCCAAGAGGCCTTTTACACGCAGTTCCAATGCAACCACTAGTGGTAGCACATCTGTATGGCCATCTAATGTGAGTGTCGTCACCACCACAGCCAAGACCGTCAACCCCTTCGCCAGCACAACTCCACAAACCTTAAACAGCCAAGCCCAATCCCAAAAGGTCTTTACCCCACTCTACATGCCTTTATCCCAAGCCCTGAGGGTGCTGATCAAAAAAGGGCACCTCAAGCCGTTAGAACTACGTCCACTACCTGATCCTCTCCTATCTAAACATAACCCAGCCAAATATTATGCACTTTACCAGCAGCACGGTCACGACACCGATCAATGCTACAGGCTGCGTCATGAGATTCAAGATCTCATCGACAACAAAGTGATAACACCACCCCAAAAGCCAAATGTAACTGCCAACCCTTTTCCAGCCCACAACCAAGTTCCTCTATCCCGGCACTTAAACCTAATATATACATTGGTCATCCCATATGACCCCAGCGTATATATTATCCCTTCCCACGTACCCAAACCAGTCGTGTTCATCCCTAAAAGCACGGGCTTGTGCATGATAGACACTTCAACCTGAATCAGTGGTGGTGGTAATGGCAGAAGAAGAGAGGTTGGTCATGGAAGAGAGTACAAATCCGCTACTTGAGCACTCTGAGGATTTGACTGAGGAGGAATATGACCCCTGCTGTTACATTGTGCCAATTGATCAAGCTAATCCCGAAGTGGTATTGCCTATAACAGCGGAGGTCAATGTGGTTCGGGAGGATAGCCCAAGCCAAGGTTTGAATGATTTAGCAGAGTTGAAAGAAGATTTAGACAATCTGCAGTTCTATGACAAACAAGATCAGGGGGACGTGCAAATTGACTGGTTTGATCTGAATGGGTCGACAAACAATTTCGAGTGGCTTAGTGACGAGCCTGATAAAGAGAAGGAAACTGAAATACAACCAGAGGAATACGGAGCTCAAGAACTAGGCATCGTGAGTACCGCGGATACGGAATAGGAAGCCGCGTTGAAGCGGTTTGTATAAAAAAGGGATCAAGATAAAGAGGAAACTGAAAAAGCCCAACACCCTGCGGGAGATTCTTCTGATGAGGGAATGATCAAAACGGAGTTGGACAACTGTTTGTCGGCTGCTAGAGGTGCATGGTAGGAGGATGATGATCTGATTTTGGCTCACACCGATGAAGAGTGGAGACAAGACCTGCCAGACAACACTTAGTTCTCTAAAAAGATTAACCATATAACAAGGAATGGGCGGTATTTCAAGCCCCCGCACTTGGACCAAGCTGAAGCCTCCGGGAAAGATAAAAAGGTAGAGAAGCAGAAGGAAAAGCAGTTGGAAGAAGAGGCGGTGCTGAAACAACTGAAGAAAATTCAGGCCGATATTTCAATTTGGGGTCTGCTTATGGCTTCTCGAGTGCATCGACAGGCTGTGCTATCAGCAATGGACAAAACAAAATCGTCCATTGACACCACTCCTAAACAGCTTGTAGGGTTAGTTTTCCCAGGAGGTGCCAGTCCAACTATAACCTTTTCCGAGAAAGAATTATCGCTGGAAGGCTTAACATACAACAAACCTCTATACATATCAATTGAGTGCAGAGAAAAGTGGGTGCCAGTGGTATTGGTCAATACAGGGTCGGCTATCAATGTATGTTCATCGCGCACAACTTATGTCATTGGCCTGAAACCAGTAGATTTCGTGCCTACAACCCAGGTGATTCGGACGTATGACAATACAAGCAGGGAAGTGATGGGCACGGTACAGATCCGAGTTCAAATGGGCCCAGCTCAACAAGATATTGAGTTCCATGTCCTAGATGTGCCGGCCACTTTCAATCTACTGCTAGGGAGACCTTGGTTGCACCAAGTGAAAGCTATCTCTTCTACCCTCCACCAAATACTGAAAAACCCCCATGGGAAGGAGGTGGCTATTGTATTCGGCAATTCATCTGTACATCCTTCGCTAGAGGCAACAACACCTATGCTGGAAATTGTTCATGGCGAGGAGGATGTTTCCTTTCAGGGTTTACTTTAGCTGAGGCCCGAGCCATGCAAACCATCTTGCTAGCTAATGAGGGCTTGTATATCAGTGCCCAATTAATCTATTTCATGAACAAGCTCCAACATGTGCCAGGAATGGGGTTAAAAAGAAATGGCCAGAAGGGTGTCACGACACTGGCCAATGTGTCACATAATCCGCATGCCTTTGGTATTGGCTGTACGCCCACCAAAGAGGATTGGGTTAAGAAGAAAGAAGAGATGGCAGACAGAACCAAAGCCAAGCAGATCGGGAAACGCTATGAGCTTGTGCACAGACCAATTCGGGAAACCCTGAATGGTCATTTTGTTCGGTAAGGGGAAGACTTTCCATTTTGCGGCTTTCTTGAGCCCTGGATGAATTTTGAGAAATAGCGTGTTCCCAACTTCAAAATTTTCTTTGATTTGTAGTTGCAAGACAGTGGTACAGAGGAAAAGGCTGAGCCAACTGCTGAAGCTAAGAAGAGCATGGAAAATGACTTAGGTAACGGTGAACTTGAAGTAAGAGCAACACTGGCATGTCTCTTTTCAGATCTTCCAGCCGACTCAAAGAGCTTGGGGGATAACCTGACCGTTTCCATGATTGGGGACCAACTGGGTGTGAACCCTTCTAGCAGTATTTTGGATGCATCTGAGGCACCATCTCTCGTTTGGCAGCTAAAGGAGGGTTACATGTCTAGTAATTCTGAGTCAGGTAGTAAGCTAGAATCTAATTCCACAAAGTTTGTGAAATCGGAATCAGATTCCGATTCTTTTGAGTCCGAGTCCGGTATTCTTAGGGGTGATAACCTGGATACCATGGTCTTGTCCAACTCGTCCTTTTCTTCTGCTTTTAAGTTAGTTGTAACCAAGGAGCTGGATGAGCTTGACCTTGTGAATGAGAATGCCACTGCAGATTCTCAGTATTTCTCTGTGCCGCTTGTTTATTTCTTTGTTCAGGACTTTCAAAATTTTGATGAAAACGATGAAGAAGGAATTCCTTTGGTTTTGAAAATTTTGATTAATTGAAAGGATGAGAGGTTTACGAAACCCATGTTGATGAAATCATTGCTTTTAATGTGGGTACTGAGAAGGATCCTTGTCTGGTCCAGATCGGGTCCACATTGTCTTCAGATGAGCGCAAGCACTTAGTCACTTTGTTAAAAGATTTCAAAGATGTTTTCGCATGGTCCTACGAAGACATGCCTGAAATCGATCCTAAGATTGTACAGCATCGGATCCCTCTCGACCCTAAAACCCGACCCATCAAACAGAATTTGCGGAGAATACACCCAGATTGGGCTTTGAAGATTAAGGAAAAAGTCACCAAACAAATCGATGCAAGGTTCGTGCTTGTGTCTGAATATCCAACGTGGTTGGCCAACATTGTTCCAGTCTCGAAGAAGGATGGCAGAATCAGAGTCTGTGTTGACTTCAGGGATCCGAATAAGGCTAGTCCGAACGATGATTTTCCCCTACCACACATTGATGAATTGGTGGACTTCACCGCAAGTCATGCATTGCTCTCATTCATGGATGGCGTCCGAAGACAGAGAGAAAACTGCATTTATTACGCTGTGGGGAACCTGCTGCTATCGAGTGATGCCGTTTGAGCTGAAGAATGCCGAGGCTACCTATTAACGGGTTGCAACTACAATTCTGCATGATATGATCCATAAAGAGGTCGAGGTGTATGTAGATGACATAATTGTCAAGTCCAAAGAAAGAGAGGGCCACTACACCGCCTTGAAGAAATTCTTTCAACGAATCACAGAATACAAACTGAGGTTGAATCCACAGAAGTGTACTTTCGATGTAACAGCAGGAAAAATGCTGGGTTTCTTGATCACACGGAGGGGCATCAAGGGAGATCCTTCCAAAATTAAGGTCATCTTAGAAATGCCACCACCAAGGACTGAAAAGGAGATGCGAGGCTTTCTGGGTAAAGTGCAATTCATAAGACGGTTTATTTCCAAATTAACCTTGACTTGTGAACCACTCTTTGATCTCCTGAAGAAAGGAAAGAAATTCCGATGGGATGATCGATGTCAATTCACTTGTGAGCAAATCAAGCAGTACCTTCAAAATCCACCTGTGTTATTGCTGCTAGAGCCAAGGAAGCCTTTGATTTTGTATCTGTCAGTCACGGACACCACAATAGGATGCATGCTTGCTCAAGAATCTGAGGATAGGGTGAAAAAAGCCATCTACTATTTGAGCAAGAAAATGCTAGAATACGAGACTCGTTACACCTCGCTGGAGAAAGCTTGCTTAGCCTTGGTATGGGCTACCAGGAAGTTGAGGCACTACTTGTTAGCTCACTCCATAATTCTAGTTTTGAGATTAGATCCCATCAAATATCTGTTTGAGAAACTAGCCTTTACGAGTAGACTAGCTCGTTGGTTGCTTCTTCTCTCCAAATTTGATTTGAAGTATGTCACTCACAAGTCGATCAAGGGGAGAGCGATAGTGGAGCTCCTGGCAGATCACCCAATAGAAAGGGATGAAGCAATAGAATACCTATTCCCAGATAAAGCCATTCTGCAAGTTGATGAGGAGATTTGGACAATGTACTTTGACGGAGCATCTAATCAGTACGATTATAGGATAAGTGTGTTATTGATAGCACCCGACAATTCCCATATACCTTTAGCCTTCAAACTCCGATTCAAGGTACCACCAGAGTATGAGGCGTGTATCGCTGGTTTGGAAGCCGCCCTAGAACTAGGGGCAAAAAGGTTGGACGTGATTGGGGACTTGAATCTAGTTGTGTCTCAAGCAAATAGAGACTAGAAGGTCAAAGAAGAAAAGATGAAGATCTATCACCAGACCCTGGACGTTCTGATTCCTAGGTTTGAAAAGCTGACTTTCATGCATCTACTAAGAGAGAACAACAGGTTCACTGACACCTTATTAACTCTATCTTCTATGATAGACATTCCGCTTAGAGTCCGGATGCGTCCAATCATCATTAAGCAGAGATACACGTTGGCCTATGAAACTATTACACCAATAGATGAAGCACAAGATCAAAACCCTTGGTTCTATGATATTTGGAACTTCTTGGAAAATAAGGTCTATCCACCAAGGGCAAATGCCAAAGATAAAAAGGCAATACGGTGAATGGCCGTTCAATTTATCATTTGCAGAGGTAAACTGTATAAGAGAGGTTATCTAGGAATGCACAAGTTATATGCCGAAGTAGAGGAATCAAAATGCCTGATGAAGGCTATCCATAAAGAAAAGTGCGAAACGCACATGAGCAGAGTAATGTTAGCCCAAAAGATTCTCAGACAAGGTTACTACTGATCTACAATGGAGAAGGATTGTATCAGTTTTGTTCGGTGATGCCACAAATGCCAAATTCATGCCGATCGCATGAATATCCCGTCGTCGAAGCTGTATAGCATGACTTCACCATGGCCTTTCTCAGTCTGAGGAATCGACGTCATTGGGGCAGTCACATCGAAAGGGTCGAATGGGCATGAATACATTTTGGTGGCAATTGACTACTTCACAAAGTGGATGGAAGCTCAGTTCTACGCAGTGTTAAAAGCAGTGCACGTGACTAAGTTCATCTGAAACAACATCATTTGCCGATATAGAGTCCCAAACAAGATTATATCAAATAATAGCTCTCATTTCAAGAAAGAAATGATAGACTTGTTGAAGAAATACAATGTGGCTTTTCATAAATCATCTACATACCGACCACAAACCAACGGAGCTGTTCAGGCCGCCAACAAGAATATCAAGCATATTTTGCAAAAAATGGTTGAGACCTACAGGGACTGACCAGACAAATTGCCATTTGCACTCTGGGGCTACAGAACTTCAATCTGGACGTCTACAGGTGCCACTTCTTACTCTTTTGTCTATGGGATGGAAGCTGTTCTACCAATCAAAATAGAAGTCCCGTCACTGCAAGTCATGGCTAAGTGTCAGATAGCAGAGGCGGACTGGCAACAAAGTAGGTCCTAAGAACTGATGCTATTTGATGAGAGGAAGCTAAAAGTATTGTACCATGTTTAAGGCTATCAACGTAGGATTGCTAAGGCTTTTAACAAGAAGGTTGAGTCCCGGAATCTCAAAGAAGGGGATTTGGTGTTGAAAGACAACCGAGCTCCTATCCATGACCCTAGGGGCAAGTTCAGACCCAATTGGACTAGTCCTTACATCATCAAAACTATCTGGTCGGGTGGAGCTATTATTCTTATGGACCTGGATGGCCTAGAATTTTCCCAACCGATCAACATGGACAAGTTGAAGAAATACTATGCCTAAGAGGCTCGCTAGGCTGAAAACCCGGAAGGGCGACCTAGGCAAAAATTAGAGCACAAAAAAATTAGAAATAAAGAAAAACTGAGCTCACAAGGTTAAAAATCCTAAAGGGCGGCCTTAACAAAAGTTAGAGCACAAAAGGAGGTGTTAATACTCGAGTGAACCCGAAACTGAGCTACATAACGCATGATTCCCATCTTCGGGATACATAGGCAATTCATCCTGAAGTTCGGTCGTAAACACCTCCAATTCAACCGTCCTGCCCATGTGTCTGATCAGGTCATCTTTGTCTGTTCTCTACCTAAAAGTTCAGTTGTGATCTTCACTCTGAGAGAAGATGTAACAACCCCGACCCATGATTAACACTAATTCATGTTTAAGTATGCCTAATAAGTAATTAAGAAGAAATCCTAAGTTAATTACATATGCATTGCATTATTTTGCATTTATATTTGTTTAATGTAAGAAGACCTGTTCATGCTTTTATTTCGGTCTGTGAATTGAAGGCCTTATCGGCATCTGATTCAGAAATTGACTTGATTTACGTATTAATTGGAATTTTTAGAACCTTATGGTAGGTTTAATTAAAATTCGATTTGGAACAATTTAATTAGATTAACTTAATGTCCACTTATTTGGCCTTAATTAATTACACTTTTACCCAAGCCTACATAAGGCTTATACACCCCACTTGAGCCTCTTTTTGATATCATCTTTAAGCCACCAAGAGTTACAACGTGAGAGAGAGGAAGAAAGAGACCAAGAGTGAGATTTGATATCAACACTTGAGATTGAGAGGATCTTGCTAGAGATTAAAGGCATTGGGCTTGGAAACTCAAGAATTCAACTCTTAGCACACATTTTGGGAAGTCTAGGTAACAATTCAACCCCTAGAGTGTACAATTATGATGTATAGGACTTGAAATCTAATGAATTAGGTTGGTTAATGCAAGAATAGAGTTAGAATTGAAGAGAATTAAGTCATTCCATACATGCATGCATATTTTCTCACATTTTGAGTTGAATTTCCAAGAATTCCCTCATGCATGTCTTAAATTCACCTTAACTTTGGGAAGTCATCAAGTCTCAAGTTGTTTTGTAATATTTGATCATGTTTTGAGAAGCTTATGGTCAAAGAAATTCATGCATGTCATGTTCATGGATCATTGATGAATTTTAAGTTGAATTTTGCACAATTGACAAGCTGTTTGGGCCATGATTTCTTGAAATGATCCTTAATTCATGATGTTTTATGAGTTTCTAAGTGTTTCCTCACGTTTCAGCCAGAAAAAATCAAGTTTGGATGCTTCAAGTTTGAGTTTTGAGCTTTGGGAACAAATCTGGAAATCCCAGAATTTGCATCTACGCTCAAGCGTAGAAGTCCACGCTCGAGCGACCACTCTGAGTGTGTGCACTTCCACTCGAGCGACTTGAAGTACGCTCGAGCGTGAAATGCAAGCCCTCAGAAGTTCTTATGTTTTGTAGCACGCTCGAGTGACAAAAATCACGCTTGAGCGAGGATCGAGCGTCTGTTGAGCGTGAAAATCAAGCAACTAGTACTTTTTCAAAGTTTGCAGGCTGCTCGAGTGAGGAAAGTTGTGCTCAAGCGAACCCTTACATTTTGCATGTCCACTCAAGCGAGGAAAGTCATGCTTGAGCATGGACCCTGTTTTCAGTAAGTTTTGGAAAATGTTTTTAAATGCAATTTTGCATCCTCATTTCATCCTAGGCATTCTTAGGCCAAGATTAAGACACCATAATGAGTATAAAAGGTAGAAACACACTAAGAACAAATAAAAAAAGTTGTGTGTAATCCGAACATGTGTTTCAATGTATGTATCTGTCATGTTGTCTAGGTCACACGCCACAAGGAAGCTGAATTGCCTACTCAATTTATTCACTTGGATCATCTATTATCTATGAGTAATAACTTAGTAAAGCTATGTTCAAGTAAATTATTTTATGTATATGGAATGAAATTTGTTCTATGAAATGTCATGTTTTATACCGCAAATGATTGTCCAACTCTAACAAGCATTTGTGACATTATGCTATGATTCAAGTGTGTTACAAGTTCCCGGTGCCGGAGGTTCCTTATGGAACTGACAAGCTATTTGTACCCGATTGGAGGTTCCGAGGTGGAACTGACAAGTTATCCATTCCCAGTCCGGAGGTTTCTTTATGGAATTGACAAGTTATCCTTACCCAGCCGGAGGTTCTTCTATAGAACGGACAAGTATGATTTATGATACTCTGTATATGATCTGTTAGAGCTAACGGATGCACTATGCAAGACTAAGCATGAACTCTGATTTTTATATATATGCGTAGAATGAGAATACAAACGTAAACTTTGGTTTCAGAAATGGTTATGGAACATTATTCACTTACCCCTTTACTTTGTTATTATTCACTAGGCCTCCGCTCACTAGTTATTTATTATGTATGTAGGTAAGCAGACTCATGATCAAGCTTAAGATGATGCCTGAAGCATTTTTGTGTTTGTCAGCCACCTTTTGCGCCTTACGAGGAGGTTCTAGATCAAGTCAAGTCTTGTGGCTGTATTATTATGGATGTATAAGACTGTTCCTTTTGCTCCATGGACAAGTTTTTCTTTTATATGTACAGGAAATGACGTGTAAATACTGTATCTTTTGACGTCACTCGTATGTCTATAAATGTTTAAGATTTCCAGTCCCATGTATGTCTGCACAGCTCGATAGACTATGTATGTTTCTTTTTATGTATTTACTTCCGCAACCCATAATTATAAGTCTAATTGTTAAGAAGCCTTTGGTAGTCCAAGGATTACTGGCCGATTACGACGCTAAACCTATAGGGGCGGGTTTGGGTCAAGACAAAAGAACTGGTTACAATGCTGAGCAGTGTTATTCAGTCAAGGGGCAATTTGTGATCTTTTGATTCGGGGTTGTACATCTCAAGGATTGATTTCGTGCATATCAAGTGGTGATCCTTTTTGAAAATGGTTTTGAAAAGTTTTGATAAAAATTGATTTTGCTCAAATTTTACCTTTTACAACTTAGACCATTTTTTGACCAAAAGAAAATTTTTTAATGCTCACAACTTTAATTTCATTGATTTCAATACAAAGTTCTCTGACTCTCGATACAAATCAAAGTTGTTTTTATTACATTCAAAAAAAAAACTTGAAAAGAAAGTCAAAGCAATAAACTACGGGCATAAATGAATCAGGTGTTCCTGCGTCCCCTGCTCGTACTTGTGGAAGCTTCTGATGCTAAAGTATGCCCGGTTTGTGCTTCATCCTTGAGCCAAACCAAGCATTCGCCAGAAAAGGCAGAACTGAAGCTAGGGGCAGGGGCCAGAAGCTCTCTCATCCTCCAAGCAGTGAGGTATCTGGCCAAGTGTGAACCTCGGATAGGGAATGAAACTGAGTACTCTACCCCCTCCTCTGGGCAAGTCTGATCATGTCTAAACTAACGTCTGAATCGGAACGGAAAGTAAAATACATAGTGTGTAAGGCCGATCAGCTGTATGCCAAGTTACCGAGTCATATTATAGCTCATTTCGGTCAGATTAAGCCAGGGGCAACACCAAGCAATGTCAACAGCAAACCTGTTGCACATCCAGTGGCACCACTATCCTTCATTCGGGAAATCTACTAGCTGTTGGCGGCAGAAGTACGCTCGAGCTTAGTATGCAAGACAAGAGTCCACTACCTTCAGCTTGTCTATAAGCCATACCTGGAGAGGGATGAAATAAAAGAGAGATTAAATAATAGAGAGATGTATGTTGAGAGAAAAGTGAGAAAAGGGCTTTGAAAGAAAAACAAAGCATGAGTGCCAAGTGATGTGAGAAACACATATGAGAAAGGATGAAAAACCTTACCTGAAGAAGTAGTGGACTTCTTGCGAATTTGGTAGTCTCTCGCCGATAGAAAACGTCTAAGCCCATCAGAGTCTCGGCCAGCACTAAGCCAATGCAACTCTTGCCCTCTTTCAAGCCTTGGGCCACTTCAATCAGTCGAATGCTAAACCCGCCAAAAATAAGGGCAAGAAGGAAATGAGCCAACATACATAAGCAAAGGATATGTTGCCTAAAGCCTCGCCAAAGAAGGTTGCTGCTATCACCAACGGCGAAAAAGCAATGAATCAAACTGGGAATATCTAGCTCCCCATTGTGAACCAGAGATTGAGCCTCGTGTGGAGTGAGCCCGCACATCCATCTCAAAGCTTGGATGTGGCCGAAACGGGACTAAGGTATGATTTCTTCATCGCACCAGGATTCCATTAGTGCCTGAAATTCTTCGATTATCGGGCATATCTCTTGTCCCCCGAAACTAAAGACGTGTAATCAGGTTCCAACATCTAGTCGCAGCATGAAGAAAGGAAAAACAAAGTGGAGAACGACTTAACGGGAAAAGTGCATTTATGCAGAAACTCCAAAAATTCACCTTTTCCGAGCCATCTAAAGTCGCAATTCAATTCGAGAGTTTTTCGGCAAAAAATGGCTCCATTTGTGAAGAATTTGCAGCTAAAATAAAGAAATCACAAGGCTTAAACCCTTTGTAGAAGATAAGGCAATGAGTAAAAGCTAGGTGTCAACAATCTGGAGGTCATTCACATTAATGGCCTGCAAGTAGCCGACAACCTCCATTATTGGCCTACAAAATACATTGGTGGCCAGCAGATCACCTATCATGGTCAACATATGGCCAGCAACCTCTATTTGTGGCCGGCAGCCTTCTTCTCAGACCTGCTGTTCTCCTTTGTGCTGAACAGTGCTGAAAGCATGTGTTTTGTTCTACTATTTCTGTGTCTTAAGGTCTTGTTTTGAGTCCTTTTTGGTTTTAGCAAGTTTGTTAAGTTGAATCTATGTTGCTTGGTTTTGTTTGTCGAGTTGTATGTAGTTTTGTTTATCGAGTTGTACGGTGTTTTGTTTATCAAGTTGTATATTGCTTTGTTTGTATTTCAGCTATTGGTCGGTTCGTTACCCCCAATTAAGATTTTGTTTCAATCAAGAGTGCTCTTGGCTGTTTCGATTCCATGTCCATTCCATACTATATGGTGCTCATGATACAAAATACAACACTTTTTCATAAAAACAGGTTTTTATTCCGATCATGGTTGTTTTTACAAAAGTGGAGCACAAGTTTTTAAAAAAAATAAAGCTTGTTTGAAGCTATACAATATGCTAATACTATAAACAAAAAGAAACTAAGCAATAGTACAAAAAATTCAGCGCTAGTAGTCTCATGCTCTAGAGGCCCTCTTAGTCCTCTTCCTCAGAGGAGAGGAGGGCACTGTCTCCATCAGCGCCGTTGTTTGAATCTGTCTAGAACCCGAGCTGGCATCATCACTGCTCTTCACCTCAGAGCTCACCTCGGTGTCACCACCACTCGCAGAACTCGAGCCGTCATCATCTCCATTCTCAGATGACTCTGAATGCTTACTCGCTACCTTCTCAGAGTCACTCATCTCAGCATCATCATTACTCAGAATGGGCTCTGAAAAACCGCTCTTGACTTGGATGCCCCTAGCTCTGCCTCGGCCGTATGTCGGAGCCTGTCTCTCTCTCCTCCCTGCTACTGAAAGAGGTACTGCTGGTGCAAGTGCTGTAGCTACTGCTGGTGCCATTGGTAAAAGTGGGATCTGAAAAGATAGTTGTCACATATCAGATACAATATGTGTATTGGATGCAAGCATGATGTACAGAATGAGTGTATACATAAGTCAAATACAGTGTGTGAGTACAGTGTGTCAGATGTAGTGTATCAGTGCAGTTTGGGAAGTTTTCAGTTGAAATGTTAGTGTTAGTGTGTCAGTGGAAATTTGATGCCTGAAGTGCAAACTGAAGAAATTACCTGAATACCATAGAGGCTGAGCAGCACCTCTCTCCTCTGTACCATCCCTATCAGGGAGGCTATCAGCTCAACAGCCCTCCCCGTGTATTTTGTGGAGGCCTGCAAATGCGTTTGGATGATTACTATCTACAGTAAGCATATCTAAAATGAAATGTGGGGTGCAAATGTAAAGAATGGTTCATACCTGAGTCAGGCCTTGAACCCCGACAAGCTCATACCCAGTCACCGCAGGCTCAATCAGGACTTAATAAGGCTCTCCAGTATGCTGCCAGCATGTCAACACGGTCGAAAGCTCTGGCCAATCAGTCCTCTGCCTCGCTCAGGAAACCACTCTACCGCGGGCCCAGCTCGCCTAGGTCACTCTAGACCTCTCTCTCACGGTAGAAGCTCCCGTCTCCTCACCTCCATGAACACCGATCAGGGGCGGCATCAGATGCGTCTGGATAAAGGCCACATAGTTACCCTTTACTCGGAAGTAGTCGACATCCAGGTCCACCATGAACTGGATGACCTCCTCAACAGATAAGCCATCTGCAGATTGCATGGACTCTGGCAGAGCCATCGAGATGATCGGGTCAGGTAAGCCCATAATCTAGCAGACGAAGCGTTCGCTAAGAAACCAAGCCCCGGCAGACTGGGCCCTCGAGTAGAATGTGGTAGCGGGAAGTGGCCCAAGCCCCGGCATACTGGTCCCGAACCCCCACTAGCATCATCACCCATGGCTGCCACATGATCTACAAATGGAAATTGTACAGATCATTAATTGCTGTCACTTACTAAATATGTGAATCAGAACAGTTTCAAAGCAACAATGACTGTGTTTCGAGTTACCTCATGGGCAGCTACCGTGTCGAAGAAATGCCTGAAGAATGTAAAGGGCTCACGAGTCCTACGATGGAGCCGACTGTCATTTCTCCACGAGTAGGGGACTGCCAATGGAAGCTCCTCTACAAGCTCTGAGGCGAAAGTCAGAAAGTATGCATACACCTATAGCTGCAGGGGAAATGCAGTGGTATGTGATCAATACAGTATGAACAGATCCAGAAACAATTTACCCACCTCATTACTTCCCTCATTCACCTACCTCATTTATTGACCCTCTATGTACACTTAATATTAGACAGAAATGGCTATACAAAATCTGCTCCCCAAACCACAAGCCAAAAAAGGAGCAACCAAGCTCAGCAAGCCAAATTCTGCTCCCAAAACACTCTATATTCACTCTATATCTACTTAATATTGGAAATATGCATTGAAAGAATCAACAAGGCAAAGTAACAGAAGCAGCCAAAAATAGCATAAACTGAATAGAAAGTGTAATCCGCAACAGATGGGTCAACCGGTGGGTTGACCGGTGTAGACACCCCATTTTTTACGGCCCTTACAACTTAGACATCCTCGCAAGTACACCCGATGATGAGTTTGTTTACTCGCCAAGTGCTCGAAGTCCATAGCGGAATGCCAAAACTTTGAGCCTTTCAAACCTTACACCTTTTTTGTCTCATTTTTGAATCATGCCTTGATCTTTCCAGCCTGTAGCCTCTAATGGCCTGCCGGCCATCCATAGAGGCTGTCGGCCATCACTTTTGGCTTGCCAGCCACTGATGTGGCTTGCCGGCCACCAATGTATTTTGAGGATATTTTATGCCAACTGTGCCAACTGTTTACACAGATGCATGCATCTGTCCATACGTGGAGGGCTGGATCTCCTTGTAGGAATTTCATGTTTTCTATATATAAAGACCCCCTCTCTTTTGTAGCAAGGTTAGAAAATTTTAGACTCAAAAATTTTCCTCTCTCTACAAATTCTCTACACTTTAACCTACATTCACTACACATTTGCCTATACATCCTTAACCAAATCCTCTCATCTTTGAGCTGAGGTGTTCTTGAGCTTGGTTTGAGCTCTAAAGGGTGTACTTGCTTGGTTTTGTTGCTTGGAGTTACTCTTCTCTTCAAGAGGTATAATACTTGCTTTATTAGCTTGTTTTACATACTTGTTTTTCTGTCTTTTTTCCACTGTTTTGGGTTGTTTTGGGGCTATAAAAAAACTTTGTTTTTGTGGGCTGAAATTGGTGTTTTAGGCCATTTGAGGTTAGGGGGTGGTTCACCTTCTTTATTCCTTATTGGTAAGGCCTTTTCACCTTTGTTTCCCACTTTCAAACCATCTTTTTTTGGGCTTTTAAACACTGAATTTCAAAGTAATTTCAATGGCTAAAATCATATTTTGAAGTCTAAATTTGGAGGGGTTAGCCTCCCCTCCTTGTGTCTTGTTTGCTAGCCTAGTTGGTGCCATGTGGTAGCTTATTTTTCTAGCTTGTTTTAGCTTAATTCCAGCATGTTTTAACCTCTGATTTAGACTGTTTTAACTCTGTTTTGGGTTGGTTAAGTCATTTGAGTCTTATTTTACATGCTCTTAGTGTAATAGTCCTCATAAGCTTGATGTTTTAGGTATTAGACATCACTTATTTGAGTTGATAGCACTCATTTTGGGCTTTTCATACTTCATTTCAGCACTAATCACCTCTGTAACCTCCCTCCTTTCTTGGCTTTTTTATGTTGCTTTGAAAGTGGTTTCAAGTCATTTATTTGCCTAAGCGTGAAATTGGGGTTTCATACTTAATGGTTTAATCCCTTAGGAGGTTCATTACCAACGGTATGATGCCTCTTTCATGCCTAAAGCAACTTATGTTTTGAGCTCTCTTTCCATTAGAGGATTTTAATTCACCTTTTGGACTTAATTGAATTAAAGAATGGATGGTAAAGTAAAATGAGTAACTAACAACTTGGGACTAAAAATGAGCAAGATAATAACTTGTGTGTTCAATCGGACATCAATTGAACACATGGAAGCTTGAACCATTTCATACTTGCTAGCGATGAAATGATTCAAGCCTCTAAGGCCAACTTCTTTCCTTAATCTTTCATGAAAGGGAGGGGGTTTGTGTCTTATTTTGTATTTATTGAGCTTGCACATCTTGAGTCACAAGCCATCATGCAATGAAATTGCTTGAGTTAGTGGTTTGTGGTTTAAGTTCACCAATCCTTGGATTTGCTCATGAAAATGATAGATGAATTATGCAAACAATCTTTGAAAATACCCTGTATATGCTCTGTTTGTCCTCTATTGCAATAAGATGAACTAGTGCATCAGTGGCCGGTAGGCCACTTTCATGGCCGGCAACATTCACCAGTGGCCGGCCAGCCACTGATGCAAAGCTCAGCAGATTGTTGGTAAGGTGGAGCAAAATGGTCCTGGAAATGTTCAACTATGCAAACAGAGGCATTCGGGAGCAAAACGGTGGTCTTTTCGGGTGATATTCGAGCATGCGAATGCACATCCTTCATTGCCTGAGGCAGAGTAGTTAGAAGCTTAGTTTAATTACTTAGTTTACTTATATTTGTATTGTAATTATTTAGTGAGCTAATTAATTCATTTGTTGTTGTAATAATTAGTTAATTAGTTTAGCTATTTATTTGGTTTGTAATAATTAACTTAATTAGCTTAGTTAGCTAGTTAGCTTAATTTATTCGGACTCTCCTTCGTGAGAGCATGTTGTAATAACATGTATGTCTTTCAACCCCACATCTTTCTCCTTTTTATTTACCTACTTACAATTGTTAAATTAGGGACATCATTTTCAATTAGCATACTCCATGTTTGCATCCATCTTCTATTGCATGCACCGAGGCTCGATGCATCATTCAAATTGCATTGTCATTTCAATACTTCTTTGAATACGTGCTTAAACTGCATGTTACAAAATTGATCCATATGCCATGTTAAGTAGCCGAGCCCATTTAGTTGTGTTATTGCATATGTTGCATTAGACATTTGGCATAGTTAGGAGCATGCATTTTTCTAACTAGTTTCTTTTTTGGCTTTGAGTACTAAGTAAGTTTTTAGTACTTTAGCATACTTGCATGAGTGTGAGTAATTGCCATGACTAGCATGCTTGCCACAAGACTAAATGCTTACTTGCTAAACTGTTTGAATACCTGTGGATGAAAGCTTGTGGTTTGAATTGGAATAATTCAATAAATGTACTTTTAAGCCCACTATGTTTAGTGGCAAATTCACAAACTTTAAGCCCACTTTGTTGAGTGGCAAAATCAAACCCTTTGCAAAACAAACATGAAGTTGAATTGTTCCAATTCGGGCAAACTAGTCTATACTTGCTTGTGTGCATCACATAGTAATGCTAGCCTAATAACTGGAACAAGAGCATATAATGTTGATAAAAATCATATCATGATTAGTAGAGGCCGATCTTTGATCGAGCAAGCGGGAGTAATCAATTCATGACCTTCCCCTCTCGTACCTAAGTTCCCAAGCCGAAGCAACTTTGGTGATGACGGACATGTGGCCTTTGGCACGAGTCATGGGTTTCCTAAATTTTACCAAAATAAAATATTTAGGTGGCAACACTATATCTGGCAAAGCAATCTAATTTTGGCATTTTTGATTCTAAGATCGATTTTCCAAAAGATTTGCCAGATTTGGACTCTTTGGTGTTTATCAATTTCACATTGCACTTGTGAGATTAGATTCAGAACCATGGGAGTTCGAACTGTAGGGCTTATATTCGACCTTCCGAAAGGGGGCGCGAAATAATCGAGCTAACCGACCCTACTTCTTTCTTCTTCTTCTTCTTTTTCTTTTTTAGTGTGCAGTTACTTGTCTGTTGCACTTCTGCACATCACACTTCACACTATTTGAGCTCCTTACACTGAATTTATTAACCTTTGTAATTCACCATTGATATTTAACACATTTTTAATAAAATTGAACAGATATTCACATCATGCCTAGAACAAAAAGTGCAAGACCAGAATATGGTGAAAATTCCAACTTTTCACCACGCCAATAACAACAACAACAGCCTCAAATTTCAACTTATCCTACTATTGATTTTCTCAATTACAGTCATGAATAAGCCTTTGAAAGCTTCTGTAGCTAACCTATTGTAACTGGGAGAAGGGTTAATCTTCCAACTCAATATGATCAACTATTAGTTAGCAAACTTGACGCAATAGGGTGGGTAAATTTAATTAATTTACCACAAAAGGTATATCCACGTCTTGTGTCTTTATTTTATGTTCACTTGAGAGGTACTAATGAAGAAAATGGAAACGATACTCTTCTATCTTATGTGAAAGGTAAGGGTATTCAGTTTGATATCCCCGCTTTATCACGGATTATTAGAGTTAAGGAAGGGGATATGCATATCCATTTTCAGAGTGAGTCTGACCTACTTGATATTGTTGATAATATCAGTGAAGTATATACTACTATTTGTGAGAAAATATTTACTGGGAGTAATTTACAAGCAAAACATTTGAAACCCCACCTTCGGATTCTCTATCGGTGGATAGTAGAAAATGTCACTCCGAAAAGAGGACATTTTGATGTTATCCCATATTTTAATACTTATTTGCTATACTGTTTTGAAATTGGCCAGAAATTGGATTTGTGCTACATAATAATGAAAGAAATGATGGTAGCAAATCTTGGTCAATTCATTGGCCGGTTACTACTTTTTGGGGCGCTACTCACTAAAATTTTCAAACATTTTAAGATCCGCTTTGTAGGTGAAGCAAAGAATAAAATCTCTTCGACCATGTCGGAGTACACACTAACCCGTGCTGGTGGAACTGACAATTTAATAGAAAGTCTTAATGAACATGTCCCACCAAATGATGCTCCGGAAGACCCTCATAACAATGCTATGCCATTAACTGAACAGTCTCAATATTGGATTGATTTTTTGGCCGTGGAAGAAGAATGACATAATCAGTGCGTTCAATGGGAACAACAAATGGCTAATCAGGTCAGTGCATTGGGTACTCAGTTCGATGCATTTGCCACTACTCAGAACTCATTGATTCAACAATTTGGTGAGTTCCATTTGGACACTGAAAGACGTCATGAAGTGGCAAGCAATCGCATGAATCAAATTGAGCATCGCGTAAATGACATCTACCAGCACTACTTCCCTCCACCACCAGTGGACAATGACTTTTGATGTGTTTGGATGAGAGATTGGATGAGAAAAAAAATTATGTGGTTTTTGTTTGTTCTCAGAATATACTATTACATGACGTATTTTCATTGTATTTTTTTTTGGAACAACTTTTTATATTTTGTTGGGACATTTTGCTTTATGAATGTAATGGTTCTCCCTTTTAAAACATATTGGACAATTTTATTTGCTGATGGTAATGAAAACATGAGTATGTTAAAAATATTTGTGAGCATGTTTTTAAAATATTTGTAAGCATGTTTTTTATATAAAAAAAAAAAAGTATACAAACAAAATTGATAGATATTTGAACTATGAATCACACTTTTAAAAAGTACGTTCATGTAAAATTTAAATTTGACAATTTATGTACAAAAAATTTAATTTGTGACCATGTTTTGTGTGTTGCTATCACTTTTGTTAATCATATTGTTTAATTTTGATGATGTCTAAAATATTATTTGAAAAAATTAGATTTTTTAATATACATATTCTATATTATTTGACACAAAATATTATCTGTTTAAAATATACATTGTATGATAAATTTGTTATAAATATTATTTAAATGGAAATATTTTGAAAATATTACTATTCACAATTTTGAAAAGTTCGGTTGGTCACTATTCACTTTTTGATGAAATTAATATTGATTAATTGTAGTATTTTGACAAATGTGATATTAGTGAGTTGTTATCTTTTTACAAATTTAATATACTCACATGGAATGGTTGGTATATAGCAAAAATATTTGATTTATATTTTGCATACAAAGTGAAACATACTCAAGTGATGTTTGAAAGCAAATCATACTTTTTTTAAATATAAATATATAAATATATATATTATTGTAAAAAGAAAAAGATGAGCTTGACAGTGGGTTTTGCATCCTTGACATATATATATATATATATATTACTATAATAATAATAAAAAATATGAAGCAAATCATTCCATATCTTGCCTGTTTGAATTCAGAATTCAAAGTTGTGAATATTGTATTATATTATCTATAATGTTCACATTGCCTACAAAAGGGAAAAAAAAGGTGGCTCCATGTTTGAAAAAAATGAAAAAGAAAGATGTGAAAATTATATTATATTATTTATAAAGTTCAAATTGCCTTCAAGAGAAAAAACGGTGACTCCATATTTGGAAAAAAAAAAAAAAAAAGATGGTTTTACTTCTATTTTTTCAAACATTATCATTTGTTGTCTATTTGAAATCAAAGAGTACCAGGAGCATCTATTTTGTCAAGAAGAGCGTCTCATCTCCCAACAGATAGAATTTTGTATATAAATAGAAGTGTTTTGTGTGCAAAAAAATTAAGAACTTGAAGAAAGAAAAAATTCAATGTGCTCCAAATTTTTGAGTGTATTGTATTCTGATCTTTCACTTTCAGATCTAAATATAGTCTTTATTTTTACACTTTCATATCTACTCTTTGTGAGAGAATTGTTGTAAAAGAGGGTTGAGTATCTCTTATCCTTATTTATTATTTTGTGAAGGAATTTTTTAAGAATGAGGAATTTATTGTTGAGTGAGGCTCAATAGATAAAAATAAGATCTGTGTAAAATCCATAGTCTTGGTGAAGCCTTTGTGGTGTATTCATTCCTTTTGATAGTAAAGAAATTCTCAATGAGGTTCCTTAGGGAGTGGACTTAGGCACGGCGTGCCGAACTACTATAAATCTCAGTATTTGATTTTCTTTTCCTATCTCTCCTACTTTTATATTGATAATTATTGTTTTATTTTTTATTTGTTAAAATTCTGAATATTGTGTTTATTATTTTTTAATATTGTAAAATTTTTTAGTAACCCAATTCACCCCTCTCTTGGGTTGCCTACTTGGGATAACAACTTTTATTTTCAAAGTTGATTTGGAGTAAGTGTGTTTGTATTACTGTTTTAGTTTTTAAATAATAAAATCAATACAAATAATTCCAATACAACCCATCATCAACATGAATTGTTATTATTTTTAAATAATAAAATCAATACAACCCGCCATCAACTTATATATAATTCCAATATAGAAATAAATTAAAATAGAATAAAATGCAATACATAAATAGATTAAAATGCAAGAAATTGTTGATCGAAATAAGTAACGCAATACAGAAACAGTCAAGGAAATCAATTTTTTGATCGAAATAAGATTTATCATTGAAACTCTTCATAGTACACCCTTTGCATAGGATTTAAATTTGTCATGTCCATTGATTTTATGATCTTCATTTCGTTGTTTTCTTTCATTCATTATAGATAAAATTTTTAGTTGTTCCTCCCTATCATCGGCCCTTCTTCGACGCTCTGCAACCTTCTGTTCACGGTCTATCGCCTTTTGTTCATCTCGTTCAACAATTCTAACAGAGATAGTTGATTTCAACAATTTAGATTGGTTGCAGCCATTTCATCAAATCTAGCATCGTGAGTTGTTTGATTCTTCAACTTCTCTTTCGCAGCCTTAGTACCAATTGGTCGTGTTGATGTTGGTCCTCCACAATATTGTAGTTAGGTTGAAAAGCCTTATCTTCAATTAGTGGATTCGAACATGAATATGCATGTTGCGTGGTTTTTTTTTTTTTTGTTGTGTTCTAAATTCATCCCACTTACAATTTCGGCGCAAAATATCCCAATTTGTATCAAATGTGAAGTGTTTTTTCTGTATTGCATGATACATCCGCTTCGCTTTAGCGATCTATAAAATAAAAATTGAAAACATATCAATAATAAGTATACATTACAAAAGAAAATTGATATTTAATAACATAAATTAAAATTACCATGTCTGCCTCAGTTGTTCCACTTTGTTGCCTCAATTGAACTTGCTCAAGAAAATCACATAATTTATTAATTGCTTTTTGCATGACAGACTAACGGTGAGACAAAGAAATACGGTTTCGATTTGATTCACCACTCAATTATGAATTAAAATAAACGACTACTCGTTCCCAAAATATTGTCATGGTCTGACTATTACCAGTAATAGGATCTGGATAGACTGCCAACCAAGGTCTAAATAAAGTTTCATCTTCTATAATTGTAAACACTTTACCACGAGAAACACGAGAAGTTTCCAAAATAAAATTAACATCAGTGTTGTGCTCTGAAATTTGTGATTCCTCAAACATTTCAAAGTCTTCCATAGTTTGGAGAAAATTCAGTAAGATATAACATCCAACTTAGACAATGAAATATATTGTGATGATATACACTGATGTTGATAAACATATAATATACACTGAAACTCACAAAAAAAATAGAAATTCCAATGATACGGTAAAGTTAAAAGATTGGTATATTTTATAGATCACAGCAACGATAAGTTTATCAAATACTCTGTAACACCAACGATAATTTATTGGAGTTATAGGTGCCGAACAACTATATTTGATACAAATTTAAATCTATATACCATGCAACTTTTCCATGTTGCATTTTGATAGAAATTTAAATCTATATCAACCTTGAATTTATTGTTAGTGCCACAAAAACAACCTAATTGTGAAGCAGTTCACAGGCCAACCAACTGTTGAAACACTGCACAGTAGCTTTGCATTTTTTGTATGCAACGGAGACCCACCTCCAACGTAAACACACAGTATTTTGGTAAAATCTAATCCAGCTCCTTATTTTGGTGAAACCGTTGGATAGATAAAAGTGGTCCTTTTTCATCAAATTTAAATTTGGTGATCAATCTGATTCACCGTTGGATAGTTATTAAGCTAATGTAGTGAACCATGTGTTATTATTTTTCAAAAACCATATACTAGAGTCTACTCCTATGTTGGTATAAACATGTCATTTTTTATTTATTTTTTTTGAATTTTGAAAATATTAACAATTTAACAAGAGCAATTGCAATTGTTTTAAAAGTTTCATAAGACACACTAAATTGTGCAATTATATGTACCTCCACGAGAAGCAAGTGAAAAGCAAATCTTGACCGCCAATAGATAGCTCCATCCAATTAGGGTTATAATCTTTCGTTATTTTTTTGATAATCGAATATGTAGACCAACTTACATATACGATTAATTTCGAGACTCTAAAGTTAACGATTGGGCAATCATCCCTCGCTTGTGTTTCACACAATTCAAAATGAGACGGAAGAGGTGGAAAGCAATTGGAAAGGTATGTACTCTATGGTCTATATCTCTTACGTTGTGTTTGGTTGGAAATTTGAGAAAAAATTTTAAAAAATAAAAGAAAAAAGTACGTAAAATTATGTAAAATATAAGAATATTTTATTCACATTTCACTTATCTTTTTTCTTTTTCCTTTAAAATCTTCCAACCAAACACATCATTAATATTTCTATCATTGTACGTATTCGCTAACCATTTCGTTTTCAGAAAAAATTCCCAAGACGACGATACTCCCAGAAATTACCAAAGCACGGGCCTAATCATCAACATCACCGGCCTCTTCGGCAACAGCTTGGCCGAAATCCTCCCTTTCCCCGACACCCCCGGCAGCCCATAGAAGCTCTACAAGGTGGTCGCTGCCCACCCCCCCGTCTGGAACCACCATCTCCACTACATCCAATGCAACCTATTAGACGCAGACGACACTCTCACACTCAAAGCTCTCCCTCCTCACTGACCTGACCTGCATCTTCTGGGTTGCCTGGGTTAATCGACCCACCGAACCCGAATGTTGCGACGCCAATAGAACCATCTTCCGCAACATCCTTACGATGGTGATCCCAAACCCCACCAATCTCCGCTACATCTACCTCCAAACTGACCACAAGCATTATACATCGAACCCTTCGAAACATACCGCCAGTACCCTCCGCACGACCCGCCATTCACGAAAGAGATGCCCAGACTCAGGGCCAGCCCTGGACATGGACCAACCAGGCCATAGCCTAGGACCCCTCAAAATAAACCCAAAAAAGAGGGCCCTTTCTATTATGGTTTAGTATAATATATTAGGTATGTTTTAAATTCAAAAAAAAATTAAAGAATGCCCAAACTAACTTAAAATAAATTGATCATTAAAAAATTGAAAGGCCTATTCAAAAAAATTAACATTGTTATCCATTAAAAATAGACCCAGAAAAATAGTCCCCTCCTATCATAGTTTATTGTAGGAAAATTTGGCTATAAACCCCCTTTGCCTTCCTTTCATTGTTAAAAGGACTAAAAAAAAATTATACTTTCTAAACCCCCTCATAATTATAAAGTCTTGCATAAATGACAAATTTATTATTTAAATATTTTATATGACTATTATACCCACTCTCTTCCCCACTCTCTTCCTTTCCATCACCATCTGCGCCATCAACAATGTCAGAATGACAAATCTGCTCTTCAAGCAAGCTGTGGTGGAAATACTTATGATGATTGTGTTTTATACATGCATGTGCTCACCGAAGCTACCAGATTCTCTTACGTTCAACTATTCATCTTCTCTCTCGTCTCTCTCTTCTAACCCTAGCTTCCTCCATGGCCGGAGCTGTGGAGAACTTGCAAATTGCACTGATACATACATATATATATGTATATATATGTGTGTGTGTGTGTATGTGTTTGTGTGTTTTGAGATTTGAATTCGAGTATATATATGTTTTGAGATTTGAATTCGAATATATATCTATATATGTGTGTTTTAAGTCTTTAAGATCGAAGATTTGAATGATTGCATAGATCGGTCTCGGCGATCATTTGATTCGAACTCAAAAGCTCAAAGATTTAAAGTAAAATCTGAAAAATCTGTGTATGAAAAATCTCAAGATTTTTGAAAGCTCAAAGTTTTAAAAATCTGAAAAATCTGAAGAACCTGGGTATGAAAAATTGAGATTTCTCTGAAATTTTCAGATTATAAGCCTAATTCAAGGATTATAGGCCTGATTCAATGTTTTTCAGAGTAAACATCGATTGATTCAAGGATTATAGGCTTGATTCAAAGCTCAAAGCTCAAAGTTCCATCGATTTTTCAGAGTAAACATCAAATTTCATTTGATAAAACCAGAGTAAAATTTTACTTTTATACAGAGTAAAATTTTACTTTTAGCTTCAGAGTCTCACAGTTTACTTATTTTTCAGAGTAAAATTTTACTTTTAGTTTCAGAGTGTAAGTAAACTGGTTCGATTGCTCTATTTTTTTCATTTGACAGAACCAGAGTAAAATTTTACTTTTATACAGAGTAAAATTTTACTTTTAGCTTCAGAGTCTCACAGTTTATTTATTTTTAGAGTAAAATTTTACTCTCATTCAAAGTAAAATTTTACTTTTATGCAGAGTAAAATTTTACTTTAGTTTCAGAGTGTAAAATTTTACTTTTATACAGAGTAAAATTTTACTCTGAAATACATAGTGAAGATGACTTAATAGGAGAGCTAATAGATATGAGGGTAATATAATAAAAGAAACAAGTTTTAAAATATCAAGGGGTTTTGAAAGTACTTATATAATTCTTATTCTTTTGAAAGACAAATTAGATAGTGAAGGGGCTATGACCAAATCCCCCTTTATTGTAATATATTAGGTATGTTTTAAATTCAAAAAAAAAATAAGAAAAGCCCAAACTAACTTAAAATAAATTGATAGATTAAAAAGTTGAAAGGCCCATTTAAAATAATTAGCATTGTTATCTATTGAAAATGATTTTACAAAAAAACTAGATTATGCAAATATGATTTATTTATTTTACTTCTAAAAATGTAAGAAGAGCGAGAATTAAACGACACTTATTAGTTGTTATAATATAATACTAAGTATTTTTTATAATTTTGACATAAATCTTTTATTTTTTACCTTCATTTTTTTTCATTTAATAAAAAAAAATGTAAAATACTCTAAAAATTTATTAATTGATTATTCACTTCCAACCCCAAAAATGTGAGGGCCGGGCCTGCCCAGACTCGACGGCCCCAATTTCTACCACACCCTCGAAGACATGCTCTTAGATGCGGCGGCCACAGACAAACAAGGCTTGACTTGGTCAGCGCTGATCTTTGGGTTCTCCCCAGGTAACCAGGGGCTGAACCAAACGCCCCTCAAGCTTTTCAAAATTCAATTAGTATGTTGGACACCATGAATAAGAGCAAAGAGCTTGGGTTCTTGGGGTTCAGGAACACCAAGAAGTCATTTGTTTATTGGATTGAGAAACTGGGAGTTTACAAAATTGTTCCATAGAAGAGCAGATGATTAATGAACCATGAGTGCCGTATTCGACTTTGCAGGTGCTCATGCAAGAAAAATGAATTGTTGGATGTATAAACAAAAAATAAGGCACTTGTTAATATTGAAAATATAATTAAAAATATCTTTAAAATAAAATTTAAAATTCATAAAACGTATTTTAAATTTAGTGATAAGTATCTCTATCCATTTTCTGTTTTTTTTTTTTTTTTTTTTTTTGAATGTTCCAAGGTACTAATGAACTATAATTTGTTGAATGATTGCAGTTTTAGAACAAAAACTTGATTATATTAAGAAAAAGAGAGTTTCTAATGAGAAGAGTCATGTGAAGTTCAAAACCCTCATACTTATATTTTTCTAGATTTCTTATTTTTTATATAATTAAAAAAAATTCTATTAGTTAGCTTTTATTGAATCATTTTAAAAATAAAAAAATAAAAATCTTATTCACATTGCTTGTTTCCACTTTTCAAAAAATATTTTTCAAAAAATTTTACTTTCTTATGTTTCGTGTTTTTTTTGTTTTTACTAATTTTTTTTAATATTTTTACTTTTTAGACACACCTAACATAAATACACCTAAAAAGTAAAAAAATTGTAAAATTTTTTTTTTTAAAATTCACTAAATACCAAAAATACAAAAAAAAATACAAGAATTCAATACATTTTTTGTATTTTTATATATTTATTAATTTTTTAAAATATTTTTTCAAAAATTTTTTACTTTTTAGATACATCTAAGTAAGGTGCATCTAAAAAAGTAAAAAAATGTTTAAAATTTAAAAAATATTCACTAAAAACAAAAAAATACGAAAACTAAAAAAATTAATTTTCAAAAAACTCAATCCAGAAACTCAAACCAAACAGACTGACTATGTCTTGATTTACACATTCTAAAAGGAAATTTAATTAATCTATTTAAAATTTTGAAAAAGAAAGTTAACTAATCAGTTTTAAAATTTAAATTTTTGTACCACTAAAATATAGGAATCAATTCATATCTTCTATAGATTTTTTTCTCTTGGTGTTTAAAAGTTTTATATGCATCAACATTTCAATCTATGTATTTACATTATAACAAAGAGACATTTTACTAATAATGACAATGATACCTCGAAAGTTACATCCAAAATTTTTTTAAATTGTAGTAATTAAATAAAAATATTAAAAAATTACTAGTTGTTGTCCTATTCTAAAAAATTCCATAACCAATTAACCTATCTCATCAAAAGATTTTTACAAGAACATTGACCCATGATTCCTATAATTTTATTCCCTTTCTTTAATATATTTTAGGTTGTGTAATTTTGTTTCCGTAAACTCCCAAACTATATTTCCATACCCTAAGGTAAGATTTTATATATATATATATATATATATATATTTTGGTTAGATGATAAGGGTTTCAAAACTCCTTTCAAATATTGATGATGTATTTGGATAGGGATTTTGAAAAGAAAAATAAAAAGGTGTGTGAAATTAGATAAAATATAGTTATATTTCAGTCACATTTTACCTACTATCTTTTTTTCTTTTTTCTTTTTTTTCTTTTTTATGTTTTCAAATTCCTACCTAAATCCAGGAATCAAACATAACATAAAGTTGGGTACATTACTTTTTCAATTTTCTTTATTTTTTCCTAAAAAATTTGAATTAATATTACATATTAAGGTTATGTATTACAAATTCTTATCATACATGTCCCTCCATATAATAATGATTGAAATTTGTTTTAGTTTCTATCTCAAAGATTAGTGATAAAGTAAAAAAAATGTGTAGGTCTTAAAGTAAAAAAATTATGTTAGAATTTGTTCAAATGTAATTCTCTTAGTATTTATAAACATTTTTTATTGATTGATAAAAAGCACTGTAAATATGAAGATTATTTTTTTTATGATATTGAGTTATTAAATATGATGTAGTATTATAGGTTTAAACCAAGAATTGTTGGAAAAAATTGACTCGAACTAGATTTTCTAGGCTTGTTTTTAATATTTAATCTAATATTGGAATTCTCAAACTAGCTCATACCGGTCACGAATCGATAAGGATAATTTTTAATAATTAAGACAATTTTTAATAATTAGGTGAATGTCATATTGGCAGAAATATTGAGTCGACTAATTTCTAACTCACTTCTAATGCTTGGTCAAATATCACAAGTCAATCCTAATCTATTTTCATGCAAGAGTTATGACATAAGACAATTTATAATTTTGAGTAGGCAAATTTTAAACTTTACAAATTAAGAAAAAATTAGTATATTAACAAATGTAATTCACTACTATCATATGCTAAATTAAAATTATGAAATTTATAAAATAAAATGTATTTATATTTTATCATAAATATAATTTTTGTAATTTTTTCTTTAATTTTTACCAATTAAATTGTGACTTACAATTTTTTATTAAAAACTTATAACACATAATTAATAACATCAGAATAAAAATGTTCTTTTGATACAAATGTATACAATTTACTCCCCCCAACCCAATTTGTTTGTTCATTCAATGGGGAATAAACTATTTTAGTAATTTTTTGACTTTTTACAAAAAGATGTATAGAAAAGTAAAGAGAGTGATGTGAAAACTTATAGTGACTTTTTGACTTTTTAACTAAAATTGAAGATTACCAAACGATGTAGACTATCATTACGTTTTAATTCAAATTTTAAAATGTTTTTTCTACTCTTATCCTTCTACTTGAATTTTAAAATGTCTTTATAATAATTTATCGGTAATTTTGAAAATCTAACAAAATTTAATATCTCAAAATAGAAAGTAAACAAATATTTTAGAACAAACTAAAATGAAAATGTGGACCAACGAAAGAGGATGAGGGAGTAATTGATTATAAATTATTTTCAATACATATTTTAAATAAATTTTATATTATTATTTTAATTTTAAAACTAATTTTTTATTATTTATTATTACCGGTGCATGGCACGGGTAATAAGAATGTATTTGATAATGAAGGGGTTGAAGGGAAATTTAGAAAAGTAAAAGAAAAAAAAAATCAATAATGTCAAAATTGAAAACGTTGAAAATGATTTATAAATAAAATTTTATACACAAAAAATAAATAAATAAATAAATAATTCATTTTGTCTAAGGTCTCGTTTGGTAATACAATCTTTTAGTTTAAAAATTAAAAAGTCACTAAAAAAAACTAATAAATACTAAAAAGGCAAATATTTTTTTCCAATCACTCTATTTTTTACACAATTCTTTTTATAAAAAATTAAAAATTCATCCTAATTATATATTAATTTTTTTATCTCATATTTTAGTTAAAAAAATTTTAAAAATTACCAAAAGAAATCTAGTTGCCAAACCACCCTTGGTAGGAAAAAAAAAATTTAACATTATGTTTGGAAACCTTGGAGAAAAAAGAAAAGAAATGATTACTTCAGTTAAAAAAAAAAAAAAAAAAAGAAAAAAAAAATGATTGTGATTTCTCTCCTTCTTGTTTAGTTAGATTTCATAAAAGAAAATAAATTATTTTATGTTATATTACCAAAAGCCCTTGTGCTAAATATGAAAAGTCCTTGAGGACATGGGTGTCAATTATTTTATTTCTTTTATTTTTATAAGGACAAAATTGGTATTATAACAAGGGTTTGGTTATGGTGTGCAACTTACACCTTACACCTTACACCTTACATTTATACCTTTTGTGAAAAATTAAACCTTACACATACACCTTTTTTGAGGTTGCACACCATATGCAACCCACTTACACCTTACACCTTACACTTACACCTTACACTTACACCTTATACTTATACTTACACCTTACACTTACATTTTTTGTGTAAGTGGCACATGGTGTGCAATTGCACACTTAAGAAAAGTCCTTATAACAACATAAGAATCTGTTGGTTTCTTTTTTCTAACAATCTCTCCACTTTTGGGAAGATTGAAAATGAGGGTTATAAGAAAAGAGTCTGGATCCTTTGCTATGTTATCCTTCGGCGTTCCCTGTCGTGGTCCAAAACGACGTCGTTTTGGTGATTTTTTTTTTTTTTCTTCTCTTGTTTTCTTCTCTCATTTAAAAAAGCTGTTATGATTTTGACTAAGTGTAAAAGCCTGAACAGAACTCATTTTCATTTCACTTTTCTCACAAAACAAAACAAACAAACACTTTAAACCCTAGCATCTATATATATACACACATGTATATATATATATATAGGATCATAGATTCAGTGAAGAGCTCTGTTGTCCCAAATGGAGCTAGAAGATTCAACAGAGTCCATACATATAGGATCTTGAGAAGAAGAAGAAGAGAACAAAACAATAGAGTAAACAGGGGTCCGTCTAATTCACAGCCGCTTCAGATCTCCGCCGCGTCAAATCTCCAATATTTGATATCTGTTTGCTATAATTTATAAATCAATTTGTCGTTGTGTCTCGTGGTAACGATCAAGCTTCGCCGAAATCGGAGCAATTGATAATTGAAGCAATGCTTTGAAAAGGGAAGAACGAAGCTTCAAAATTTACACAAATAAACCAGAACTTAGAGACGTTTGAGAGCTTAGAGAGAAGAAAACAAGGGAAACCCAACAAGCAATCACCACTCAACAACTTCAATAATCTTTTTCTTACTTTCAAAGGATTTTTTTTTTTATTCTCTGCGGCCTCGCTTCATCGCCGTTGCTGTGATGTATGGGTTAGGTTCTTAACTCAACCCTCAACAAAAAAAATAAAAAACAAAACGACGTCGTTTTGGACTATGGCAAGGAACGTCACAGGAAAACCCGGCAGAGGATCCGGACTCATAAGAGAAATGGATTTCTCTCAATTTATCTCTACTTAAGTTATCTAAACAAGTAAGAAAAATATATATCTCTTCATTTCATTTCTTTTCTGTTTAAATCACTCAATCCATACATACATGGGCCTCGTTTGGGAAGTGGCTATTTTAGTAGGCTATTTGGCTTTTTGGTTATTTTAGGCCTCGTTTGGCAAGAGGCTATTTTAGCCAAAAAGCCAAAAAGTTACTAAATTAGCCAAAAAGCCAACAACCCATACCAAAAAGTCAAAGATTCCCTTTTTTCTCTACTTTTTGCACGTCGTTTCGTAATTAGCCAAAAAGTTGGCCCAAACATACAGGTTTTTCTTACTAACCTTTTTAGCCAATTAGCCAAAAAGTTACTAAATTAGCCTGTTCCCAAACGAGACCTTAGTGGTTATTTTAGTTTTTGTGTTTGGGAAGATGAAATGATTTTTTAGTTGAGTTATTGTATTAAAAAATGTGTTGAAATGATGTTTGAATTTGAAATGACAAATTTGACCTTAAAAATATATTTTCTTAAATTGATGTCAAGGGGTAAAAATGTCATTTTGTACCCATCAAGTTGACAATGATGTGCAGCTACACTGCTACTAGGTCAGCAGAGCTACAAAAAAATTATTATTTTATTTTTGGTGTATATATCAATGGTTTGCTACAGTGCCGAGCACTGTTCACGCTTTTGGGCTGAAAATTGAATTGAGGCTATAATAGCCTAATTTCTCGATTCCCAAACAACGCCATGGTGTAAAAACATACATGGTGTAAAAGAAAGAATTGTAGTGGTGTTTCGGTAATTCAGTTAAACCGAAGGGCAAGTGTTGAATTTCAGAGGAGTACCAAATTCCCCAATAAGTTCCACTTTCCTTCGGAAGTCTGGAGATTTGTCCGAAGCCCTTCTCTGCTTGCAATTTCGGAAGATTTCTGATTCTCTCTCTACCTCTCTGTAAGTCTAAGACAACGTTCCTTTCATTCCCAATCTCTTTCTTCGACGAACAGTCACTTACATACATAACGATAATCCAATTGTATTTATGTATGGATGTGTGTGTGTATGATAGGAACTTGCTCAGTAGCTACAAAGCAATGGTGCTTACAAATTTCAACGGAACAGGGGTCGGATTTGGTACGCATAACCATATTTACGCTTTATTTGTTTACAAAGTTATATCTATACATACATATCTGTTTTATTGATTCTATGCATTCTTTGCGGACTGTATCAAGGTTTCGGAATTGGTTGCGGTTTCGGCGTCGGCTGGGGATTCGGAGGTTTGTGTATCATAAGCTATCTCTTTCTCTGATTTGAATTTCTTTAAATTTTCATACATTTCATTTAGGGTTTCATTTTTATGTTTTTTTAGTCACTTGGTGATCCTAGGAATTAAGCACATATCCAATGGAATGCAGTTTATTTAAGTATATTGACAAGATTCTTGGAAAGAAGATATATGCATTTTCCTGATTTTATATTGGATTCAGATTCAGTGCAATATGGCATTTGCCTTAAATTTTATACTTCTGCTGCTGGAAAGAAAGTTGTGTGGTCAAAATATTGAATGTTTTCTCAATGGGTTACAGTTGCAAGAAATGAGAATGAGAATGATGATCGTGACATGATTTTTTGGTTGCTTGAGTTGTCATACGATGCTCATAAAAACCTCATGTTAAAATTGAAGTTCCACTCTTGATTAGGGTATGTGCTTTTTCATTTTCATAATTCTAAAACTTATAAGTCCCTTTTTTGGATCTTATGCTTGACCTTTTTCCAAAATTTGTGACATGAATGACTCCTCAACATCAAAATGTGTGTTTAGGATTTACTAGGTAAATTGGTTTCCCTTTTTTTTTTTTTAATCTTTCTTTGCAATATTGAAAACTTGGTGTTTTAATATATGGGGGCTTCTGTTACAATGCACCAGTTTGGGTATTTTGGAGTCCTATCTTTGAAAATAAGAAAATTATATTATTAAAGTTATTGGTAGATGTATGCTATGGTGTCTCATCTCTTCTTTTAAGAGAAGCAAGGATTACTAACTCCAGTTGTGCAAAGGATTTTCTGGAATTCTCCCATATCTAGCTCTGTCTCTTTGTTTCGGATCCCCAAATGAAAAATGAGGTGAAGCTTGACTTTAGCTCTTTTGAAAAGAGGAAAGTTGAATCATTGGAATGTCAAAGGTTTACCATGTAGTCATGAAGTTAATGTTGTAGGTGTGGGATTGGCACCAATTGGAGAATATGATTGAAGCTAAATCAAAGTAACAGCTCTTGTACATCAATTAAAATTTAGAAACACCAAGGGTGCCTATTTCTTAGTTGAAAAAAACCTAGTTAATGCTTTCAATTAGGCTCTGGGAAGAATCAGAGAACATTAGAAGTCTTTCCAAAGCATTATAAAAACCTAGTTAATGCTTTCAATTGGGCTCTGGGAAGAATAACAGAACATTAGAAGTCTTTCCAAAGCATTAGCTAATAGTCTTAATTGGGCATCTATTTCTCTCATACGCATAGGTGGAAGTTTGCCTAGATTTTGCTCTTGAAGAATTCTATCATTGGCATTTCTTGATTGGTTCAAGTGACTAATCTAGGATCCTAATTAATATTCAGTTTTATTCTTTTTCTCAACAATATTCTAAAGAAATCATAGAGAAAACTCCATGACTCCTGTCCAATTCGAGTTTTTGGAGTGTCCAGATATACCTAAGAAGGACCATTTATAATCAATTTTGTATATAAGGTAATGGGGTTTTGAGGAGAATGTGGCGCACAAATCTAAGAAAAAAATATAGCATTTTCAGAAAATGAGTGTGGCTCAAATAAGGATATTGAGATGGATGAATAGTGTTATAAAAGATAGAACAAAAAATGAATGCATTCATGGGAGTTAGAAATGGCACTAATTATAGGTAAGATGAGGGAATGTCATTTGAGAGAGTTCCATCACATGCAACCTATGAAGTACGGGTACGGGTACGGGTACGGGTACGGTAAAATTAAAAAAAAAAAAAAAAAAGGATACGGGTACGCCTTAGTACGCTTGTAAAAAAATATTTATTTTTAATTGAGAATAATGTAAAAATTAATTAAATAGTTTAATTTGTTAAAGTCCGACCTACAATTAACATTTAATGTCAAAAGTAAAAGTATAAATTAAAATTAAATGTCAATTTATTAAATAACTTATCAATCATAGTTTAATTTTAAAATCATGCTAAACATAAAACAAAAAATAAAATAGAAATCTGGTGAAAGGAGTTTTATCTCTGTAATAGAAGAAAATATTATTTCAACTGAGGTACGATACGGCTGGGGTATATACTAAATACGTCTGGGTATGTCAAAAATTAAGAAGAAAAATTTTAGGTATGTGTTTCGTGTACCTGATATGTATGCAGAAGTACCATACAAGATACCATATGCCAGTAACCTGGTACGGATACGGCTTGTTTTTTGAAGCACCTATGCTTCATAGCGTGCAACATAGATCAACCTATGCATTGATGAGAAACTAATTTGATCTTGATTGAAGGTGTTAAAATCAACCAGAGGGAACAAGAAAGACATTGATCACAGAGGGAAAAAAGGACTCGATTGTGTTGAATTTTACTCGGCTATGGTTTTGAACAGAGCTGACTGGGAAAAACAGATCCATGTAACTGATTGCAAATAATGGAACTTATAACAGTCTCATAATGGTTGTTCGTTGCTGTTCATGCACTAGTTTCTGTGAGGGTAACATTGTAGAAGAACTACTATATAGCACACTTCTAGTAAATAGTATGATGGACTGAGAGCACCATTGTGAACTTTTAAAATATATTTGTGGTGCTTGTCGATGTATCATTAAGGAAAAAATAAATAAATTTAAGCCTATTGTGTGAGAGCCCACTGAATTTGAGCTTCAGATGGTGAATGCATGGAACAACTCTTTAGATTGAGGGAAACTATGTTACACGGACTCTTCAATATAAATTAAATACCTGTGTCGGACACCCCGACATTTAGACAAGGGTATGGGATATGTGTTACATAATTTTAATCGGACACTTCTTATATAATTGCAACTCTTTAGATTGAAGGAAGCTATGTTACACGGACTCTTCAATATAAATTAAATACCTTTGTCGGACACCCGACACTTAGACAAGAGTATGGGATATGTGTCGGATAATTTTAATCAGATACTTCTTATATAATTGTGTTTAATACTATTATTATATGAACATATTGTTGTATAGTTGCTATAAATGCCTTTTTGACACTGTAAATTACTTATAACACCCATTTTATCTCCATATTTGATTAAAAATATAAAAATATGACATTTTTTTGCTGAGTCCACGTATCTTAAATTTGTGGTTTGATGAGTCCAACCTCTAGATACATACCCAGACCTGATACCCATACCCAAGTCCATGTAACGTAGGAGGGAAGTATGAAATGACATTAAAATTTGGTTAGAACTGGACTGGAAAGGAAGCATGTTCAATAGCCTTGTATTTGGCTCATTGCTATGAAGGTTGGCTGTTTGATTACTATAGAGGAAAGCGCAGTTGTTAATCCTGGAAAAGCTCTAATACTTCTGTATGCTCTTTCATGGAAAATTATTGGTGAGAATGACTTCAAGGTTAAATCAAGAGGAACAAATGGTTGGAATGATAATTGTGCCTAGGGCTGCAAATGAGCCGAGCCGAGCATTATGTTTGGGCTTGTTTATAAAGATTTTAACGAGCTCGAGCTCAATAAGAATTTATCAAACTGAGCTCGAGCCGAGTTGGCTTAGGCTTGACTTGAACTTGAGCATGTTTACAAGCCTTAACGAGTCAAAAAAATTATAAATTCATACTTGCTTATGAGATTAAAGTTATAATTAAAATTTTGATTATACAATTATATGTATAATATATATAAACATTCTTTAAAAAAAATCAATATTTTATCAAAATAATAATATCTACTACTACTATTATATAAATACACTATCTATAGTTAACTATTATTTACATTTATATTTTTTAAATATACAAATAACATATTTTTCTTATTTTTTATAAATATTCTTACATTATTTAATATATAAATAATAAATATTAAACGAGCCGAGCTTTAGAATGTTTGGGCTTGTTTATTAAAAATTTAACAAGCTCGGGCTCGAACGCAAAAAATAAATAAATTAATTAATTAACTAACTGAGTTCGAACGAGCTCTTACTGAGCCGAGCTCGTGCCTGTTCGAGAACGGCTCTATTCAGTTGCAGCCCTAATTGTGCCTCTTGTTTTTTGTTATATTGGGAGTGATTTATATGTTACTGGAAATTTTCTGTCCTAATATCATTGATTAAGATGGGGGTTCAACTTCGTGTGCACATCCTTGGGTCCAGTCAATAAATCTAACAAAAAAGCTTTTACACCTTATTAAGTACTGAAATAGGTCAAACAGGTTGCACTCTCTATCAGTCATAATAGACCTCATTTAAACTTTCGATTATTTTCTGAGCTTTCCGTCTTGGTTTCTTTGCCAGTTCTGATGTGCACATTGTAGTGGTACCATGAAGTTCTAATATCATTGCCAGCCAGCTTACTCGCTAATTGATGTTGTTAAATTGATGCAGGCATGCCTTTAAATTTCTTGGGTCTCGGTGCAGGTAAACAGTTAGAACTAGTTTTACTCAGCAATTTTGCACTTATATGAGTAATCTCTCTTATCATTGTTTTAATTATGGACTGAAAAACTCATCAGAGTACTGATTTTTTAAGGTGGAGGCTGTGGAGTTGGACTCGGCATTGGATGGGGATTTGGGACAGCTTTTGGTAGTCAGTATCGGTCATCTAGGGTCACATTTCAAGGAATTGATTTTAACAATGAGGGTCAAACTGATGGCAAGGACTCCACCAATTCATCAAGAAACTCTCCAAAAACTCATGCTGCTCAATAATGTAATATTTTGATGCAATGACTCAATTCCTGTCGTAAGCATGGAGAAACAAGTCACTGTGCAGCATTTAGACACGTGGTTTTGAAAAGGTTAGCGGCATTTTGGAAGCTTTTTGTACTTGAATTGGAATTGAAAAGGTGGTATGCTAAACTCTCAGATCCTGTTGAAGTAACGAGACTAGCCAGTTTTTAGTTTTAAATTGTCTATCTCCTCACCACCCAAGTGCAGTCTGGAGAAAAATGGTAGTTTCCTGATTTTCTTCTTTCAGAATTTTTTTGATGGGTGACTATCTATACTATATTTTAGCTAGCTCATTATACCCAATTTTTTAAATATATTTTTTTTATTACAATATTATCCCTTTCTAAAATTATCTTGAACAAAAAAACATTAAAAAAATGTTAATAGAATTCCTTTTTACACCCATCCCATTTATACTCCCTTTCAACCACCGCCATACATCTTCACCAATCACTGCCACCACCCACTCTCCCTTCTCTCACTCCCTCCGCCCCTATGCAACTCCTAATACCTCCACCATAGGACCATAAAAGAAAAAATTAACTAAACAAATTTAGGAAAATCATAGTGAAGACATATATGATAAGTAAATAGATTTTATACAAAATTTTGATGTTTAGAAATTTTTTATTATTTTCATGTAGTCCCGTTCTATTTGAAAAAAATGGAATCAAAACTCCATTTGACTTTGGTTATCAAACATCTTAGCTTGCTCAGATAATTAAGGTTGAACGTAACTAATTTTGCTAATTTTGGTCTGTACTTGTTTAACTTTGGTTGGCCGAACAAAAGGCCAAACAAAGCTCTAACCCAAAAAATAAATAAATAAAGGTTCCTATGAAAAGGATCTTCCAACTAAATACCATCCCAACGCTCTTCATTTCCTACTCCGTTGCCATCCTCTATGATGATGGAAAGGAGGTACGAAAGGAGATAGAAAGAGGAATGCAACAAGGGAGGAAGAGAGGGGGTACAAGGAGAGAATGTAAGATTAGAGATGAGGATATATTTGGTATTATGAGGGTGTTATGAGGGTGTAAAAAAATACTATTCAAATTTTTATGGGGATATATTTTGAAAGTGAGTGTAAATGAGGTAAACAATGGTGTAAATATAATCACCCTTTTCTGATGGGTTGAACTGAATCCGGATCCTCGGCCGCACAAGCCTGCGGCTCTCCCTGCGACACTCCCAAAACGACGTCGTTTTGGGGGAAATCTAGATTTAAAAATAAAATATAAATAAATAAAAAACCATGTAAAGACCACCACGTTAAATAAAATAAAATAAAAATTTTGTCATATAATTTTAAGAGCTATTTTTTCATAAATCTCTTTTCACCTACTTATATTTTATTTAGTTCATATTAATAAGTCATATAGGTAACATAATTACTAAAATACCTCTAATAATATTCACATTTACAGTGTAAATATTTTGTGATGTAAATGTTTACACCATCAATGTGAATTTCACACCGTCAATATAAATGTTAACATATTAATGTGAATATTCACATTGTAAAATATGAATGTTCATATCACCAAATTACTAGCCCTGTAAAAAAAATTTGTAAGGGTAGAAATGTCCATAAAATATCTTAAATATGAGAATTAGGATTTGGTAGGTCAAATGTCCAAATAATAGGATTTATTAAAATATAAAAATATTTTATGGACGGATATAAACACTATAACTTTAATCGTGTGATTCTATCTTCTTTTTTTTGTTATTATTAAATTAGAGGAGTATGATTTTGTAAATAGATGTTATTTGTTGAAGATAAATATGATAAAATCATGTAATTACAATTATTAGATTAATTATATTTTTTTTATGAGTTCTTTATGTGTAAGATGTAAAAAATAAACAAATTAAATTATCAAAATAAAATCACATAGACTTTAACTTTACAAGTGAAGATAAGCAAAAAGTTAGTAGCTCTGACCTAACATTTGGTTGCATGCCAATCTTATAATTGACACATAATTGTTGTCTAATATATATATATATACAAACTAATTATGTGGCCTAATACACTTAGAATGACAAACTAATAAGATGTGAAAAAAATTATAAATAAATGAAACAATCATAAAATAATTACATTATATATAAAATTTTATCTTGTCAACTATTTCTTTGAAATGTAATTTCATCATATAATATGCACGGACCTACTAAATTATTTCTGCCAAATAAGCATTTTAGTTTCTGGATCATCATGCATTTCATTATTGTACGACATCACGTGATCTAACTTGAGGGGTGTTTTGGGAATAAAATAAAAAGTTAATTTTTAGCTTTTTATTCATTTTGAATCACATTACTTTTCATATTTTTTACTTATAAAAAGATAAAGTAAACTAAAAAAATTAAAAAATTAATTTTTTATCAACTTTTCAAAATACGACTGAATTGATTTGTAGCAATGCGGGCACTGAATAATTTTTTCACTAGTGCAGAGAAATTTTTAGTCGAAGTAATGCCATCACCAGGGTGCAAGGCCGGGGATCAACCCACCCACCCACCCACCCGCCAACTCAGTTTTGAAATTTTTTTTTTAATTTTTTATTGTCATGTGCAAGATATATTCTCTTTTTTTCTTAATATATTTTTTAGTTGAGAATTTATTGTATTGTTCATAATAAGTAATTATTGGATACTTTGGGAACACTATGTGGTATTATTTATATAATAGTTTAAATTAATAGTTAGCAAAAAATATTATAGATTAGATATAATGAACTCATTATTTTCAAGTAGTTGACATACCACTTAGTGTAATTTGTGATTTCTATGCTTTGAGCATCACGTAGGTAACGTCATATGATACTCTAAGATTATTTAATAATTTTCATTCAAAACACATCATTTATAAGTAATGTCATTTCTTTAATATTTTTCTGTCAAATAAAATTAAATAGGTTTTATTATAATTTATGCTATAAACGATGTGTTTTTATTTTTTAAAATTAGGAATTTTGATCCATAATTTTTTGTGCTAAAATTGCAAACTTATATCATCATCCCACACCGAACTATTTCATACTATTATAGAATTTTGATTTGTTTTTATTAATAATGAATATGTAATTTTTTATGTTTAAATTTATCTCATAAAATCATTATTATCTTAATGTTACTCATAATTTTTTTTAAATAAAAAATTATAATTAATAAGTGTCCCCTCTAACTTAATTTCCTAACTCTGCTACTAGCCATCACTGTTTATGAATTTGAATGCAATTTTGTTTCTGAAATTTGAAGTGTAAAAAGCTGACTTTTATTTAGCTAAATTATTTTGAAATTTTGTTAAAATTGTGAATAAATATCAATTTGAAACAAAATAAAAAGAACAAAAAATAGCTGTTATATATATATATATATATAAGGGGGGGGGGGGGGGGGAGGATTTAGTGACAGTGAAATTAGATTTTAAATTTAAGTTAATGGAATGATGACTTAGAACTCGTTTGGAAAGATTATTTTAGTAATTTTTTTATTGTTTACGAAAAGATGTGTCAAAAAATAAAGAAAATGATGTTATAATTTATAATAATATTTTTGTCTTTTTGACTAAGATATATTGTTGACAAACGGGACTTTACCATAGTATAATTTATTAATTTTCTAACATTCTATTATTAAAAAAAGGAAAAATCGGCCCATATTATGATAATTGAGAAAAATTACAGCAGAAATTAAGCGAATTTAAGCACAAAAATAAGAAGCAAGCTCTCCTTTTTATTATTATTATTTTGGGGGATCATTTTATCATGGGCGAATTATAAATAAATCTTTGAATTTTACTTAAAATACGAATTATTTTTTGTAACTTTAAAAATTATATTCTACCCCTTAAAATTTATAATTTCATAACAAATTATACATTTTATTAATAAATCATAAAATCAATTAACAATTTTTAATAACGTTAGAAATTTAATTTAATTCTTAATTTATGTAGTTTTATTATTGAATAAAAAATTAATTAAGAATTTTATTTTTTTAATTAATTCTGTTGAATAAAAAATTTTGACAAAAAAATATTTATAATTTTTTAAATTATAATAAATAATCTATATTTTAGGTAAACATCAAATATATATATATATATATATATCTGTAACTTATCCTTTTATCATTTATATTTGCATTTAAGTCAAAGAGAGAATGTGGCATGTGTGAGCAACGAACCATTCGTAAAATCCACCTCTCCCCTAATTCAAACAAACTACTGGGGTGGTTGACGCGTGGCATGGCACGTGATAGCAACTGCCTCTCCTCTCCAACCAAACGATCAATGATAGGGGTGGGTGTTCAAAAACACAAATTAGAAGAACCGATAAATCCAACTAATTTGATTTGAAAATTGTTTAAATTAACGATTTTGAACCGAAATCAGATCGAGACATATTTATTTTTTATTTTTTATTTTTTCATATGAAAAATATATTAAAATATAAAATATTTCTTATAAGATTTGAACACTAGTCATAATTGTAAAATTGATAGATTCTAATCAACTTAACCAAACTAATTCTTATTAATTTGTTTAATAATATCACATTTATTGTCATATAAAATTCCTATAACTATGAACCGAATTGAACTAACCCGGCTTCTATGGTTCGATTTTGGTCCGATTCTACATTTTGACCGTTCAGTTACGGTTTCAATTTGATGGAACCGTAAAAAATGGTTCAATTCCTCATTTACTCTAAAATCGGTCCAATCCAATCATAGCACACCTATTCACTTACCAAACCTGCTTCTACATATATGTCTATTGTTTTATTCATACCCAACAAGATTCGAAATCTCAGCTCGCTCTCTCTCTCTCTCTCCCCCTAAACAAAATGGACAAAAAAAGAGTGTTCACAATTCCACAAGTTGCTGAACACAAATCCAAGGAGGATTGCTGGTTCATCATCAATGGCAGAGTAATCCTCACTTGCCAACACTTCTGTTTCTCTATGATACATATATTTATATATGAATACACTTAAAACATCATAACTACAAATGCTTTAATGGGGTAGTTTTTTGGTTTAAATTTGAGTGAATGTCAATGCAGGTATTGGACGTGACGAAGTTTCTGGAAGAACACCCAGGAGGAGAGGAGGTTTTGATCGAATCAGCCGGAAAAGATGCAACAAAGGACTTTGAGGATATAGGACACAGCAAGGCTGCTAAGAACTTGATCCTCAAGTATCAGGTAGGGTACCTCCAGGGCTACAACATTCCAGAAGGCAAGGACTCCAATGTTGAGATTGCTTCTAACAAGGAATCCAAGCCCAAAGAAATGAAAGCTTTCGTGATCAAGGACGATCCACTGCCCAAGTATGCGGCTTTTCTCGAGTTCTTCGTGCCTCTGATAGTTGCCGCTGGCTTCTTCAGTTACCGCTACCTCACCGGAGCAGCCCAGTTCAGCTCTTAAAATGATTTTGGATTTTGGAATGCCTATCTCTGCTCTTAAATTACTATGATGATGTAGCATGCATGATGATGTAGAAAACGTGATTTTAAGAAAGATCTATGATAATGTAGTGATTTAGTTTATTGATATGTTAAGAAGGCTTATAATTGCCAATTTTAAGTATATATATATAGCCTAAAGCTTTCATGTCCTGGGACCCTATGCAAATATGGGGAAATCCTTGGTGCCTCGAATTGAGCTGCCTCGAATGGCTCGAATTTCTGTTCACTAGTCCACCGGCCGGACGACCGCAGCTGTCAACCCTTTTGCCGAACAACTGGTCGGATGGCCGGCTAGACAACCAAAAAAATGAAATTCAAGCCATTCGAGGCAAGCTCAAATTCGAGGTATGTAGCATTGTTCGCATATATATATATATATTCACAGCTTCAAAGTATGTCCTAGATCTAGCAGTGATGTTCACTGATGTTGTATGCATCTCCACCCCCTCTAAAGATGTTGAGGCAAAGGCATCTTTGAACCTATTTTAGTTGGAGTTGAGTCATCCTTATAGACACAGTTCTCTTCAAGCAGGGTAAGACTATACATACATCTAACACTTCTTAGACCCTACAGTGGTAGAAGTCCTGTATACTGGAGCCCTTTTTAGGCAAAGGGATCCTTGACAGTTCGATTTTCAGATTCGAATGTGCAACAATTTGGCATGAATATGCTCATACAAAATAATAAAATCAAGTTATTGCCAAAGCAACTTCGATATGAACATTTACAAATAACTCTTACAAAAGTGACTGCCAAGTCAGTGGGTCTTTTCCTTATAGAAAAAGAAATGATGATCACTTTTTCATCTATAGGATAAAGGAACAGCATTGGTAGGAAGCCCGAAAATCTGTGGCTCGAAATTGTCAAAACGATGTCGTTTTGCTGTCAAAACGACGCAAAACGACGTCGTTTTGGCAGTTCCGAGCCATTTGAGCCATACATTTTGTGGCCCTCAAACATTATTCGATAAGGGAAAATGAAGAATAAGGTGTTCAGTTCCCTAAGGTTGGATTTAACACCCCAAAATTATTTTGTTAAAATTTGTATGCAAAATGGAGCTGATGATGAGTTCAGCCCACCATGACCTACGCCTAACCACTAGTAATGACTCAGGCATACTGTTCCCAATAAAGGTCCACTTGTATATTTGTTAGGTATTAAAACTTCAAGCCAAGAAGTCAAATTCAAGCATAATCCCCATTTTCTTTAACATATGCAAAGGCTGCAAGAGTCAAAACTAGCTTAAAATATCACAGCAGTATAAATTTCGAATAATTAAGAAAGCGTTGTTGACATGTTCTAAGAATCCTGTGTAGAAAAGGCGACAAAGGGAGAGAGGGGGGTAGGGAAGAAGAGACCTAAAACTGGCAGCACAATATAATCAACTGAGCACCTGAACTAGGGGAACAATGAAAAGCTCATCAACTTCGAACATCGCTATCTAAGTTAGTAACCCTTGTAGATTATAAGGAGGTTGTTCGACGCCCCACTTACGAGTATATCTTCTCTCCCACTTTGGTTGCTGAATTTACATTCTGACTTTTGTTGCTGCATTTATATTCCACTATACAGAAAAAAATCTCATTGATGTACTCTTCAAACTAACCAACAGGATTAGTCCAGTAAGACAGAGCCTTTGCATCTCAGTACGAGGTTAAGAGTTCGATTTTGGAAATTGTATTTGCATTCCGATATACAGATAAAATTGAAACTAACCAACATAAAAAACAGAACCATTGCACCTCTCACTAGGAAGAGGTCAAGGATTCAACTTGGTCCACCACCGTGTAATTCTTCTCTCTCACTTTGAAAGTTGTATTTGTATTCCGATGTACCCAAATAATAATAATAATAACTAAGGGCAGTACACTGCATTTGAACTACGAGTACTCTATTCAAACTACCTTACACATGATTGAAGCGTTGATACAAACAGTTGATGCCAGCATTTCGAATTTTTGAGTCACTCTTCAAGCACCCTTTATGATCACTTATTCAGTTCCCTGTTTCATCATGTCAGTAATTTATCAAAATCAAAAGGAAACGCCATTCATACATGCATATGTGTGTGCCACAAAAGGGGGCTAGGCTCCTTTTCTGTACAAGCATCAAGCAGAAGACCTTTCTCAATAGGCCTAAGCCGGAAGTTCGCTCTGTCCCTATTTATTTATCTTCCTAAGTCGTGAACTAAATAAATAAAGTCATTATCCCCTGCCCTGCCATAACTGAACTGACGAAGAACTGGTCAGTGTGTGCCACAAAAATAAGTATACCAAAAAAACAAAAAAAAAAAAGTTCACCCATCGAGTTCAATATGTTATAAACAGGGGCAGAAGGTCCCTCTGATTTTTTACAATTTATTATTAATTTTATATTTATGTATTCGTAAAATATATAATGGGATGATCTCTTAAATTTATTTTACCTTCTATTCCATTAATATTTCACAATGTATAATGAAAATGATCTCTAATTATTTTATATTTTAGATAATAACATCAATTTTATTGAGTAGATTTTATTGATATAAGAGATATATATCACTTATTTTTTAACTTTAAAAATAAAATGGTATATATACTTTTTATGAGTAATGCTAGAGAACCTAAAACTTCACTCCTAAATTTATTCACAGTGACATGGTAGGGATGGGGTCTTAGTTGATTGATTTTTAAACAATCAACTGACATCTAATGTTCAATGTCATTGAGTATAAATTTAAGAGTTATGTTTTAAGGGTTTTATACAATTTTTACTTCTTATTTATTAGATTATATTAATCAGAAAAATAGCTTAAAACAATGGTTTAACCGATTGTATACTAACATCTAATAGTTCAAAACTTCTAAAAACTAAAAAACTATTTGTTAGATTTATTTAGTTTTCTCATGAAATACTTCTTTCACAACGTTTATATAAGAAATTAAGTTCAATTAGTAATGTACCAAAACTAATTTAGTATTTTTTATGCATATAAAATAGCCCCTTCTGAACAAATTTTTTAGTTCCGCCCTTGGTTATAAATAAATATATTATATATACACATTGGAGACTGTAGCTTAGGAAGGGAAAATCTTGCATGTGGCAATACTTCCCCTGATGTCCTAGTGAGATGCAGGAATTTTGGCTAACTGAACTATTCCATAAATAATTTTAAGCATTAAAGAAAGCTTTGATAATTGACTGAATGATACACTTCGCTACTCTTTTCCCTTTGCAGTCACCAAGCGAAACAAAAAGATGGAATGAATAACAGAAGACTATTCAAGGTTCTACATGCTACACCAATAGTTCTATAACTACAAAACACAAATGAAGATTAAGAAAAAATTAACTATATACATCCAAAAAAAAAAAACTGCAAGTGGCAGAAATGTGGATTTTTCTGCTTTTTAGGAATACAATGTGGACCAAAATCCTCAGATATCCCCTTGGTTCATACGATAATAATACTACAGAATTTACAGGTCAAGAAAATCAAAACTGGGAAAGAAGTGGATGAGGCTATTACCACAGCATCACAGTAAAATTATGACCATCGACATTCAACATTATATGACATCAAATAGAAGACAAAAACACACCTGCCTTGATCAGCTATCAGCATGAAGAATGTACAACACTGTTTTGGGACTTGTCCACCCCACATACTTGCTATCAATGACAAAATGCTGAATGAAGAATCTACTGCTGCTCCTTAAATTGCATGCAAGGCAAATAAAACTGCATGGCGAACCAATACCAAATTAAGACTCCAAAAACAAAATAACTCAGAGAGAGAAGAAAACATTGAAAAGCATTATATATTCAAAAGCGTGAGAGGATGAAAGCCAGTATTCCAAAACACATATATGAAATACAAATTATAGTTATTTCACACAAAAACAAGCATGTACATACAACATGCACACCATCGTCTCTTTTTTAACAGATGGAACCAAAGTAAAAAGAGTGCTTCCCAATTGAATTTTAAGTGAAACTATTTACAATGTGCTATGTCATCACTCATCAGGTCACCTCACAATTTGCTTGACTATCGGTGATGAGGCCTAGAAAAAGCTGCTGCTAGCAATCTTAAAAGAGAATTTCCAAAGATTCATCTCATAACTTCCAAGAAAATTTCTCCTTCCAATAAAAACATTCCAAATCCTGCCTATTTTTATTAAGAATAATATATTGTTGAAGAAGCATTATTGGGAAGTGTTTGGGTGTGCAACCCCTATGCAACTTGGCGTAAGTTCTCACAAATATACGTAAGTCACCTTACAAAATCACGTAACTTAAATACAAATTCACGTAAGTTAACCCATAAAAATTTGAAAAAATCACAATTTGGCGTTAGTTCTTACAAACATACATAAGACACTTCACAAAATCGCGTAACTTAAACACAAATTCACGTAAGTTAACCCATAAAAATTTGAGAAATCACAACTTGGCATAAGTTTTCACAAACATACGCAAGTCACCTCACGAAATCACGTAACTTAACACAAATTCCCATAAATTAACGCATAAAACATGTGGCAAGTTTTTACAAAAATGTGTAACTTAAGTCACAAAAATACATAAGTAAATGGCATACAATATACCTTGCACACTCAAGACTTTTCTTTCCAGGGAAGTCCATGAAAAGCAATCTAATGCAATTGAGATTGGGAACAAACTTAGATTGCCATGCTCAACTGATATATTTCACCTAGAATATGAAGAGTGAGGTTTCCTCCAAAGGAATGCCCCTAGCACTATAACGGAAGCTAATGCACCACGTCATTAACCTATAGTCGGGACAAACATGGTTCAAGCCACAAGGAAGCGCATAGGACACGCATCCTAGTACTAGTGATCCGTGTGAATTAAGTTCTATAAAGTGTGGAAAGTTGGCCCTAAGGTGACCGAAGTAGGGCCTTCTAGTAAGATGATAGGCACTACTGATATGGCAGGGGACCACTAGAGGTGGAGGAAGTGAGAGTTGAGCAATCTTGAGAGAAAAAAAATAATGGCAATTGAGAAGTCTTGTTCTTTTTCCGGAGGAGCTAAGTTGTCCAAGGGTAATTAGAAAGTAGGAAGCCTCAACTCAAGGAGATCCCCTTATACAGAGACGATGAACCACTGGGGGACAATTCACTTCTGGATTGGTGGCTCAACCCGCCTTAATTCAATATTATGGAGATATTCCATCCACCATTGTGTCCCATGATCAAACCTCGAGAATCCGCAGTCGTATCATGAGGTCTGTAGTGGTAGGTATGATATGTTCTTCAGAGAGTCATATGTCCTGGTCAACGCCTCTCTCTTGGACTCGTCAAGGTGGATCCACTTGAGGAGGTGGGCTAGACAACCTTGACGATCCTTCAACTTTAGCCTCCAAGCCAGGAGTCCTTTAGTAATCCCGAACAGGGGTTTACTAGGCCTTAATCCCAACCTAAGCGACAATGGGCAATGCTAGGATGCTCATGGTGAGTGAGACACCAATCGGTAGCAGTCTCTAAGTGAGCTAAGCAAGCCGAGTGGGTGCCAGGGGTGTGCTATAGCTCAATGTGTGGAGGGCAAATAGAAGCATGAAGCCAGTGAACCAAAGTCTCTAAGACAAAAGATGAAGCTCACTACACAAAGGAGATTAAGTTTCCATACAATATTAGGATTTAAATTCCTACTTTGAAATAGGGTTTCTAGCCTATAAATATTAAGGTCTTTGCATTGTAATATTAGCTTTGGAATAATATAGTGTGTTTAAGGTTGTGGTTGTTGTGGTTGTTGTGTTAGGGTTGTGGCTCTTTTCTTCTTCTCTATTCTTCTTTTCTCCTCTTCCCTGCAGCATTTTAATCAAGAGGTTTCAACAGTGTTTTTTGGTGAGGAGAATAGAGAAGAATATAAATTAGAGGGAAGAAAGATAATAGAGAGAAGAGAGGAGGAAACAGAAAAAATGTGAGAAGAGAGCAGAGAGATCGAATTGGAGAGAGAACCATGTAAGAAGAAAGAAAAAAGTGGGTCTTTGAGAAATGTATATGCTGCTTGCTTATGTTGGGAATTGGAAAAAGGATAAACTATAAGAAATGAGAGCAGTGGCACGTGTAATGAATGGGGGCGAGAAAGAGGTATGATAAATTGCTTTCATTTGGAAGTAGGAATAAGGAATACATTGAGGCAGACTTTGCTGCTTTTGTCTTTAAGTGGGGTAATGAATAGATGTAGAGAAAGTCATTTGTTAAACAACTGAATAATACATGAGAGAAAAAAATGGCAATTTTTTTTTCAATTGAACCCCTACAAACCAGTTTTTCAATTGAACCCCTACAAACCAGATCTAGTAAAATAACAGACCAAAATTAACTGGTTTTGGTGGGTTTTGGTTGGTTCAGTCGGTTTGATCAGGTTTAATGCCAAGCAGAGGAAGATAAAATGAAAATCTCTCACAGCATCCATCCAGATTTTCATTCAGTTCCATTACGATCCTAAACATCCAAAACCTATTTAAAACACCTGAAAGGGATTCTATGGGTAGATGGTAGGCACAAAAATAAAATATCTAGGTAGCATTTGGTTTACTTTTCAAACTCATCTCTATTTTTAAATCATGATTTGGATGAAACATATTAACCAAACATATTTTCAAAATACAACTCAAAATTACTTGCAAAACTCCTTTCTTCTCTTTTTTTTTTAATTATTATTCATCAATCAATCAATCACTTTTTCTCTCTCCTCTCTGCTCTCACATTCTATACATCAATCAATCAAAAAAAAAAAAATTACAAATCATCCCAAAACTATTTTCAAAACTCATAACCAAATAAATTTTCTCTTTTCAAATCATGATTCAAAAACTCAAAACTCAAAACACAACTCCACACTCAACTCACAATTATAAAACTAAATCAAACGGACAGTATTTGCTTAACTGTCTCATTCCCATCAAACATATATAAATGTAATGCATACTTTACATACACGTGCATGTAAGCTATATAAGCAGACTGGCAATAAATTTTTAACAGCTCAATAATTTCAGCTACATTTTACTGAACCTTGCTGACAATTCACATGCTGCATGTAAATAAGAATAATTGCAGATATATTGTGAAATATTATAATCCAATAAAAAGATAACAATCAATCTAGTTACAGAAAACAATATATGGTTAGAGTTCAAGAAAGCTCACCAATCAAGCAAAGAAGAACAATCCAAAAAACCATTTGAATAGGCCGACTATATTGCATTTGATACTGAGACCTTTGAAGCAATCTCTGAATAGCTCCATACCAAGTATAGAGTTGCTTGTCATAGCAATCATCACAACCAGATGAACCATCCAGGCAACTCTTACTTTTTTCGCAACATGCATTAACACCCTGTGCAGAGGAAGCAGGAATATAAGCATTGGCAACATACTACATAAATATGGAAATCAAGAAGTAATACCCTTGTCAATGGCAGAGATTGTGATATACTGTCAGCTTCTTGGGGATGATCCATATTCTTCAATTTCCTGTACCCATTTTTTGGCCACTTCAGCTTAGATGCGGCTTCCATCGTATTTAGGAACCCTGAAAAACTGGGTATCTTTCGAGGGGATGGCCCAGTGTGTCCAGAGGAACTCTGAGGGAAAGCATCATCAATAACTGCAATCTTCCAGGAACCAATATCAGCACTAGCACTTGCCGTCCTGCGATGCCCAGGCAACTTCTCCTCCATAGCCTCGACTAGATTGCACTCTAGTAAATGATGTGAATTCTTTGAACACTCGTGCATTAACAGTTTATCAGTCTCTTGTGGGTTAGCCAATAGTTCAGCCTGGACATTAATTTTTGGAGAAGTTTTGTCTGCGTGCATTGCTGGTCCCGAAAGAAACATTGCAAGTTCATGGGATTCTCCTTCATCCAATCGCACCCATGGCAAAGGTGGCTTGCCGTCTGAAATGGATAATTCCCGCAATGAACTCTCAGTTTTTGAAATCTGGCACCCAATTGCATTTACGAATTCACAATGCCTCTCTTTGGCATCATCAGCTAAGGTACTATCGTAACTAGACTTGACAGCCCGTTCAAATTCCTCCAACTGCATGAACCGAAGAATAAGCAATTCATCATTCATTATGCAAACATGGGATCAGCCCAAAAACACCCTTTGTTCCCATGACCAAGGACAGACCTAGGGGTGGCAAGCAGGAGCAATTGCCAACCTTATGATTTCAAAAAATCTGCTTATTATACTAGTATTATTAGCTACTAATTATTTCCAAAATATATAGCCTTGCCCCATTTAGATTTTTACTTATTTTAAATAAATTTCATCTCAATCTACATTTCACTTTCTATGTCCATACATGATACATCCTAATTCATACATTAACAAATGATCAAAGTATTTGAATAAAGAGAAAGATTAAAGTTTCAAAATATTGAGAGTGTTAAATAAACACGACAGCAACCATTTAAATTTCTTAATTAAATTGTGTGCACAAATAGATGTCATTAACACAAGGAAACAAGCTCATTTATATATATTTTTATTATTTTTTCATTTCTCATGCCGTTACAAATTAATATTGCAGTTTTTTTTCCCCCAAAATTCTTGTTAGTGTATATGTTCGTCCCCTCTAGGTTAGAATCCCGAGTCTATCCCCGCCACAACCCAACCCAAACCAACAACAACAGAAATATATATATATATATATATATCATGGAGAGAAGGTGAGGCGGAGATGACCTGCCATTTGGTAGTGCCGATGGCAGTACGCAGGTCCCTACGAAGTTCTTCAGAATTCCACTTACTGGAATCTTTCATTGAGTGAATCCATGTCCTATAAGTCGATTCCATCCTTCATAACATAATAGACAGCAAAACATTAATAAGAAACAATCAATAATCTCTCATTAATATGCATTAAAATCTACACATTCATCTGCATAAACATAAAACCAATCTAGAAATGTGCAAGGCAATCAAAATCAAAACATAAAAACCCTAGGTGGGCAATGAAACGGCACCTGTCGGCGGATTCCTGGACCTCCTCCGCTGCAGAGAAGAACGGATCCTTTTCCCACCGGTCAAAATGCGACGCCATATCTAAATTCACAAGCTTTTCTTACCAAAATCTGTCTAATTTGGGGAGAATCTATGAAAGTTTTGAAACTTCCAAAAGATAAATGTCAGTATCTGTCAAAATATCAGCACAAGGTCTCCAGAAACAGCAATACAACAAACCGATGGATCATTGGCTTCAACAATAGGAGGGCCTGGTTTGGTTGAGAATTTTTTTTTATTTTTTATTTTTTATTGTAGTATGAGAGAAATATTTTCATGTCTCTTCTCATAATAGATAGAGAGAGGGAGAGAGAGAGGGAAATAAATGATTGGCTGCCGAGAAGAGTAGTTTACGTTTTACACCGCATCCATAGATCGAGGTCGATTACGGTTTCGTCAACGGAGCCGTTCGATTATGTTTGTCGTGGCAGTTGGGACTTTCTCCTTAAAAAATATAAAATGTCTTAAAAATTTTAGGATAAATTACATTTATACCCCTAAAGTTTGGATTTAATACATATCACCCTTAACGTTTGGAAATTACACTAATCTCCTGTCATTGTAATTATTTAGACGGAATGAAAGTATTAAACTCATGCAGTTTCTCTTTTTTTGCTTTGCTTTATTTTCTTTTTGTTTTTTTTTCCATTTCCTTCACTTTTTTTTTTTAATGTAATTTCTTCTGTTTTTCTACTAGGAATTGTTACCTTTTATATAAGCAGGGATTTATGAAATGAAAGTATTAACCATAGGAGTGGAAATGTAATTTTTAAAACGTCAGGGGTGGATAGTAATTAGACCAAACCTAAAGAGGTGTCAATGTAATTTATCCATAAAACGTCTTAGCGTAGGACTTAAAAAATTATTTATAGATTTATGAGTATTTGTTTTGGGGGTACGTAATGTTTATGAGGCGTGGCTATGTGCTTAATTAATCACAAATTATTATATTTTGTTATGTTTTTTAATTATTCAATACAAAATCGTGAATCTCGCTATCGATTATAATGTACATAAAAGTATCACATGGCGTTGTCCTGAACTAATCAACTTACACCATGCAGGTTCATGTACCGCACCTACGTGAAATATTTTGTAAAAAATTTGATAGAATTTTTCATATTTCTAACATTACTCTTAAAAGAATTAGGGAAATTATATATCAATGACATACAAAAATATATATTTATAAAAAATAATAAATATTATAAATATTAATAATTAAAATCATAATTTTTTATTTTTTTATTAATTTTTTTTTCTATGACACTGATGTGTAATTCCTCAAAAAAAAATAATAATAATAAGTCAAACAAAAATTAAAATTTTTTTTATTCACTTTTTTTTTTTGTTTTTTTGGATGAATATGAATTTTTTTATTCACTCTATAAAGTCAAATATTTCTTTTCATTTACATTACTTTATTATGCATTTCACTATAAAAAAAATTAAAATAAATTTAAACGTTAAATTTTTGGAAATTTTTTTTTAAGGTTCCTGAAATTAAGATTTTATAAGATAAAGGACATGTAATATTTTAATAGTAGTTAGAGTCCCTCAACATTTTTACAGGAAAAAAAAAATTGACTAAAAGATTTTGGCCTGAATCAGATAAATTTCGATCTCGACACAAATTTCTCTGACTTGCCTATAAAATTTCTCTGCAAATGTAGTCAAAGAAATATACTCTTGTGTATTTGATTTTCACTAGACACATTACACACCTGTATGTTGATTTCTTTGACACAGATTTTCTCTGAAATTTCTCTTCTATGTTGATCTTCTTTGACTATCACACACTTGTAATCTGACTTGCATATAAAATTTTCCTGCAAACGTAGTCAGTGAAATTTACATTCTCTGCAAATGTAGTCAGAGAAATTTACTTGCAAGTTGATTTCTCTAGCACATTTGATTTTCTTTGAAAGTTTTCTACAGATGTAGTCAGAGAAATTTACTTGCATATGGATTTCTCTGGCACATTTGATTTTCTCTGAAATTTCTCTACCATGTTGATCTTCTTTGGGCACCACACACTTGCATGTCCAGAGAAAATTACAAATTACAAATAAAAGTCTAAAGAAAATTACAAACTTATAAGCATATTAAACATAGAGAAAATCATAGAAAATTACTAACTAATCCACAAAAATACAGAGAAAAACATATTCGCACACAATTCTAATTAATTTCTCAATCCATACATCTAATCCAAAGAAAATTAAAAATCACAAATAAAAAATAGCAAAAACAAACTTGCTTTAATTTAGCAAAAAATTTGAACTTCTTGAATGCAACCTTGCATTTGTTCACAATAACCCATAACAAAACACTTTTTTGGTTTGCTTCAAAAACATAACACTATTTTCCGATTTGCTTGTCTAATGATATTCACAAACAAATAAAAGACAAGACTCTGAAGCTATCTTAAACACTCTATGATTTGCAATTCTCTTGTTTCTCTCTATTTATCTCTCTGAAAAGTTTCAATTTTCTATGCTTTTGCCTCTCTTGTCCCTTGAATTTGAATCACTACCTTTAATCTTAACTTCTAGAGTATGTAAATCTATTTCTAAGGTTTTAGATGTTTAGAAAAGTGCAATCTTGTAATAACCCCGACCCGTGATTAGCTATTAATCAGTAATTAAGGATGTTAATTAAGTGAATAAAATAAATTACAGGATTATCATGTAAATTGCATGAGGTTTGGCTTTCTATCTGTCACTTGTAAAAATATCTGTTTAGAATTTCGCTTTAATATATTAATTGAAAGCCTTATCGGCACCCGAAACCGAAATTGACTACACCAATGTGTTATTTGGAATTTTTAGAATCATTTGGCAAATTTTATTAAAAATTGATTCAGAACGATTAATTAGGTTGTGTTTTGGTGGACCAATGTTCCAAGTGTTGTGTTATTTAGTATACCAACTATAAGTGAGCTTTAGACTCATTCTTGAACTCATACATGTCTTCTTTGAGTGGAAAATTTTGAGAATTCATTTTAGAGAGAGAGAGTGCAATTCTAGAGAGAGAAAGGTAGAGATTGAAGAGAAATTGAAGGCTAGCTTGAATTGATCAAAAATTGTACAAGTACCTAACTAATTGGAGACTCTAGGTAAGGATTTAAGGCTTAATTATGAGTTTTAACCATCAAGTAGATCATTTCTAGAAGAATTTGTGATTATGTACAAGAATTGGACCAAAGATGATGAATTTAGAGTTAATTCATGCATGCATACATAAATTTCCTTGTTTTGAGTTTGAATTCTAAAATTTCTTCCATGCATGTGTTAATTTCACTCACATTATGGTCATTCAACTTGTTTTCCATCAAAATATCAAGTTTGATTATGTTTTGGAGGGTTTGAATTCAAAGAGGTTCTTGCATGTTGAATTAATAGCATATTCATAAAGTTCATGTTGATTTTGCACAAATTGGGTTGCTCTTAGGCCATGATTTCTTGAAATGATTCTTCAAACATGTTGTTCTATGAGTTATTAAGTGTTTTCCAAAAATTTAGCCCAGAAAAATGTGTTTTGAATGGTTGAATTCGAGTATTGAACTTGGGAGGTCGATCTGGATTTTCTAGAAATTTAACCTACGCTCGAGCGTGAACCCTGAATTTATGCACCACGTTCGAGCGTAGGTCGAGCACCCGTCGAGTGTGAAAATCTTGCTTCCAGTACTTTTAGAGTTTACAGTTTGCTCAAGCGGGGAAAGGCATGCTCGAACGGAGCTTCATTGTTTGCATGTCCGCTTGGGCGGGAAAACCCACGCTCGAGCGTAGACCTTATTTTCAGAAATTTTGCCTAAGTGTTCCAAGGCATGTTTTGACATTCTCATTACATCTTAGGCATTCCTAAGCCTTATTTAAGCCATAGTAATGAGGTTATGGATTAGAAACACACTAATTAGAAAAGGTACAAAGTTATGAGATTCAGAGTGTATGTTGAGCATATGTTAAGGAAGAATAGGAACTAATGTAATATAAGCTAAGCCTTAATGGCCACTTGAATGTGTAATGATAAGACATGCTTGTATTATGTATTTTGTGACTGTAGGTCAAGACTCGAAGATTAATTGATCGCTTACTGGAACCACTGTGAGTAACATTATCGTAAAGATACGTTCATATAAATTATGTTCCAAATGAAATGTGATAAGCTATGATTTCTGTTATGATATCTGTTTTACGTGAACGAGCATCCCAAGTTTGAAATCTATTATGGCATCCATAAATAGTCCCAAGTCATGGGGGACGGCATGAAAATGCGGGTCCATGATGCACAAGTTTACGAGATCTCGTTAGCCACTTCATTGTGGTAATATGTATTTAATCGGTATCCGGAACCGATTACTCTAGTCAGAAGACGTTCTGTTCTGTGTTCTATGGGATGTACCATTATTATGTTCTGATATGAGAACGATTATGATTATGCTCTGTTCTGTTTTCTGCTTATGATATATTCGGATTTCGTTCACTAACCCCTTTACCTTAATGTTATTCACTGGGTTTTAGCTCACTGTTTGTATATATGTATTATAGGTGAGCATTCTGGAGTTCGAGCCCGAAGGCTTCTGTCTAGATCTATGTTTTGTTATCAGCCAACCATTGTGCCTCCCGTGGAGGTTCCCGAAGAGTTCTGTGTTTAAGTTCCGTTGTTTCTGTTTACTTAAGTCTTGGTAGTTTTGTTGGCTGTACTTCAAATACTGTAATGTGTGTGGGTATAATGTATGAATACCTGTTGTGTATATAAAGTTTTAAATACTCTGTTTCATATAAGTCAGCACAGCTCATTGGACAACTATATTTATGTATTTGCTTCCGCTAGCCCCCTTATTATATGTTTATCTATTTAGAGACCTTCGGTAATCCAAGGATTACTGGCCAGTTATGATGCTAAACCTATAGGGGTGGGTTTGGGTCGTGACAAATCTAAGGCCTAAGCAGTTGTTGAAGAAAGATCAGTAAATGTCACGACCCAAACCCGGCCCTATGGGTTTAGCATCAGAATCGACAAGAATCCGAGATTACCAAGGCTCAATAACAAGAATACAAGAGATGCCTATACAACGGTACAAAATAGTAAGGAGACCGATAGGGGACACAAAAACACCCCAAGCCATAGCATGGCAACTCGGAACCTCGCAATGAGGCACATAGGCTGGCTTGACAAAACTGGGGACCAACCCACGCTCTTAGCTCCGGTCTGGTTCCTGAGAACCTACATATATATATAAACAGTGAGCTAAAGCCCAGTGAATAACACAATGCGTAAAGAGGTTATGAATGAAATGTCCTTACAGTAATGAAATCACCATTAAACAAGATTTCATTTTCAAGATTTCAATCAATCACCATATGTGGTACACCAATTAGCCTATAAGCAATGAGTCCAAAGGGACCAGTCTTAACAGACCTGAGAATGATGGCCATCAACAAGAAATGTATGGTTCCACAAGGAAACCGACAGAGCTCAGAATAATAACAGAATTGCTAAGGATGCCACAATACAGCCTGTATCACAGGACATACATTCATTCAGTAAACAATAGTAGTTCAATAAACAGTTCAGTTCAGTATTCAAAAGATAACCATTTTGAACATATCTTTACACAATTGTTACTCACAGAGATTGGGCTAATAGCAGCTAGAGCGCGTCCCCGAGAGCCAACCCTAAACAGTTAACAAATAGAACACACACTAAGTTTAACAGTCGGGAAGGATGATAATTAAATCCCTAAATTTCCTCGGTGTGATTCTATGTCTAAATCCTCATTAAGATGTTTAAAACTAGGCCTAAGAATGCCTAGGATGAGATGAGGATGCAAAAATACAGTTGGAAGGCATTTTTCAAAAGTTGCTGAAAACAGGGGTCTCGCTCGAGCGAGACTTCCTTCGCTCGAGCGAGGTTGCAAAATCAAAGGCTTCGCTTGAGCGAACAATCCTTCGCTCGAGCGGTCTGATGAAACAGTAAAAGTACTGGATGCTCGATTTTTATGCTCGAGCCACCAATCCTTCGCTCGAGCGTGGCTCAGAGAAAACGTTGGTCGCCGAAGGAGAATCCTTCGCTGAGCGAAGAAGCCAACTGAATTTCCAGATTTGCCTTCCAAGCTCAAACCAAGCATTCTCAACTCAATTCTCGACCTCTTGGGCCAAAATTCTGGAAAATACATCCCAAAACAATGTATAACAAGTTTCAAAAGCCAATTTATGAATTCAAGCCCCAAAGGTGAGTCAATTAAATCCAAAATTCAAACCCATTCCAAGAACAATTTCAAAACATGCAAAGCATGAACTTTAAACCAAATTCAAGGTTCAAATCTTGCTCTAATGAGCTCATTAGTTGGAAAATAAAATGAAATCATGGACTTTGTTAGAAACATGAGCATGCATGTACAATCTACCTTGAATTCAACTTCAAAATGCACCAAAATGGCATGCATGCAACAATTCAAGCATAAACCAACCTATTGGCTCTAAAACATGGTTTGATTCTAAAATGGAGCCTAGAACATGCAAGATGGAGCTCAAAGACAACAAGAGGATGGTGAATTCACTTACCTAAATCTCAATTACAAGGTTTATGAGCTAAATTAGCAAGTATACTTCAATTCTCAAGCAATTCTTCAAGATGAATTCAATTTTCCTCTCTCTCTCTCTCTCTCTATGTTTGGTCGGTTAGAGGCAAAAGGAGCTGATGAAGATATGTCTCCAAGTGTATAAGGCTCAACAAAAATGATAAACAAAGGTCCACTAAAGGTGGCAATTTGGTAATTAAGTCAAACTTGACGATTAATTCGTTTAAATCTAATTTAATCATTCCTAATCAATTTTCAGATAAATATACCATTAAATCACAAATATTCTACTAAGTCCAAAACACTAAACGATTCCTAATTCGGCCGCCGATAAGGCCTCCGATTAACAGTTTAAACATATGAATTCAAACAGATAATCAAATAATCAAACAGATGCAATATGCAATTCAATAGATAAACTTATTTGATTTCGCCGATTTCAATCATCCATTCAAGATTTCGCTTAATCCAATTATCAATATTATCGGTAACGAAGAGCTAATTCAAGAAGGTTTATCGATAATCAGTACGAGGGTTGTTACAGTAAAAAAGGGTGATCGTTGAATTGGTGACTAGTGACGGCAATGCAACACTGCAATAGTGTACAGATGGAGAGGGTCAGTGGTTCAATGGGTGAAAAGAAAGAAAGTTGAAAACGGAAGAGAGAGTTTGCTGGGTTAATAGTAAGGGACCTTAGCTAATAAAAAAAATATATTGGATCTCTCATACTATTCAAAGTTTAGTAGGGATCTTTCATTAATTTTTTCTAAATTTTTTCATCTCATATTTTAAATAATAATAAAAAAAATCATAAAAAAGTCATTTTCTAAACAATCCTATATATAGTTTTGTGATGCATGTTTAGAGATGGCGTTGAGGCCTATTCTTATACCTTAAAATAATTCAGTCTAAATTTGTTTGTTTACACTTGTTCACTAAAAAAAAAAAAATTTTTTTTTAAATCTTTATTTAGTAAATGTGTTTCAACAAATTTAGTTAAAATAGGTATGTATCAAATAATTAATTTATTTAATTAATGTATTTTTTAATTGAAATATGTATATTCATTTAAAAAAAATTGCACCAATCAAAGTCGAAATAATTTTTAAGCAATTGCATATACATATATAGTCATGTATTTAAAAAAATAATAATAAATAAGAATAGGATTGGATCTTATGATTCATGTATTTATATGAATTTCGGATTATTGTCGTTTAAGTGGATTTTTGAAAATTTTGATATTAACCATGATAAAATATATAAAAAAAATTTTAAAAATCTCACACAATCTAAAAATAGTAAAATATCAATAAGAGGAAAAGGTTGTTTTCCTTAATGATTAAAATTTAAACTCCCTTCCTAACATTAGGTTAATGACAAATGAAATAATGTATCCCATTGGGCAAATTAATAATCCATAGTAAGATTTTGTGTGACTTGATCTCGTTTGGAAACATGTTATTTTTTTTTAATTTTTTACGAAAATATGTGCAAAAAAGTAAAGAAAGTGATGTAACAATTTATAATAATTTTTTGACTTTTTAGCTAAAATAGTTACTCCCCAAACAAGGCCTAATATATATTTTATCAATGGTAAATATTTAATTTATTTACTTATAAATTTTTAAAAAGAGAAATTAAAAAAAGAAATAAAATTGGACCTTTATAACGAAATAAAATCTTAATTTTTAATTTTATCAATTTAAATTTTTTTTTTTTTGGATTGGTTTTAAATCTAAAAATTCTTATGTTTTTTGAACTAAAACCAATAGAAAATTTCTTAATTTAGCTTGATGACTAAAATATAATTCCTTCCGCCAAATTTATTTAGCAAAAAATAAGTATAGAATCTAAATTAAAAATAATAATAATTTAATAAAATTAAAATTTTATTTTGTTAAAATAATATAAAGGAAATTTATCTATAAATCACATCTTAAAGAATGGTGATCCATTTAGTCCTAAGGATTTTTTTTATAGACTAATTAGTCATATTAATTTTGGAAAGGTATATTTAAATATTATTTAAAAATTAAATTTACGGTTATACTCTTATTTCTATTACATTCCTTCTCTTTGCTTTTCTTTTCTTTTTTTTTTTCTGTGATAAAAAGGTAAGGTTGAATCAAATTTGGGATGAATTTTTATGTTAAAAAAAAAATAATTATTTGAAAAAATTTCAAAATGAATACAAAAATGACTTAAAATATGAGATTCTTCAAACATCCCAAATGGATGTGAGACTTTTCAAATATTTCAAAATGAGTACAAAAACTACTTGGTAAGTTTTGGCCAAATGTATAATTTCAAACTGTAATACTCAATGTAACACTCAAAAAAAAAAAAAAATCTTAGTGTAATACCCTAATGTAACACATACAAAAACTCTTTATTGTATTTTTCTAAAACGTAACACTTTAATATAACACTTCAAAAAAACTCTTTAGTGTAACATTCTAATGTAATACGCAAAAAAAAAAAATTTATTGTAACACTCTAATGTAACACACAAAAAAAATTCTTAGTATATTTTTACCAAACGTAACACTCTAATATAACACTTCAAAAAAACTCTTTAGCGTAAAACTCTAATATAACACACAAAAACTCTTTAGTGTAATTGTAGACGCGCCCGTGGGCTTCGTTATATAGTTCGGACTCCCTTTTGTTTGTTGCGGCTCTTAATCTGAACCAAAGAGTCCAATTCTAGCAAATCGTTTTGAGAAAAACAGATTTTGAAAAGAAGTGTCAAACATGGACTGCTTTGCCAGATACAGAGTCGCCACCTAAATATTTTATTTTGAGAAATTTAGGAAACCCTGACTCGGTGCCAAAGGCCACGTGTTCGTCATCACCAAAGTTGCCTCGGCTCGGGAACTTAGGTACGATTGGGAAAGGGCAGCTATGAGCACCCCCTCTCGCCCGATCCGAAGACCGGCCTCTACTAACCGTGATATCTTGTTTTGAAAACGTTATGTGTTCTTATTCCAGTTATTAGCCTAGATTTACTATGTTATGTGCACAGCAAACAAGTATAGACCAAATCGCCTAAATTGGAACAAAACATTTAATGTTTGTTTTGAAAATGGTTTACTACTCGCAAGTAGGCTAAAATGCAGGTTTTGCACCCTCAAATGCGCTTTTAGAAAAGATGGTTTTGCCACTAACTAGTGGGCTTAAAACTCACAGTTTTAATGCATTATCCCAATTTAAGCAATTCGACCTCCATCCACAGGCATTCAAGCAGTTATATCACATAAGCAGCTAGCCTCATGGTAATCATGCTATTATGGCAACAATCACACGGATGCGGTATGCTAAAGCATAACAACTCATCTAGTACTCCAAGCCAAAACAGAAACCAGTTAGTAATCAAATGCATGATCCTAGTTCATGTTAAGTGGCTAATGCAACACAGGCAAAGATGCAATCTAGACATGCTCGGCTATCCTAAACATGGCATGTGAAATACACAGGTAGCATGTATTCAATTTGGAATTGAAAATACGATGCAGTTAGTATGATGCGCCGAGCCCGGTGCATGTAAACGAATGTATGGATGCACGCATGCTATCATACTGTTATGCTAATTTAAATATGCCCTAATCTACCATCATAAGCAGGTAAATAAAAGGGAGAAAGAAGTGGAGGTTGGACGACATACACACCACTCACACACACTTATTACAAATGTGCCCTCACACGGAGGGACCAAAAGAATATACAGTCCCAAATAGTACAGTCCAAATACAGAATAAATTATTACAAAAATTCTAATTATCAAATTAAATCGAATGTAAAAAGAAGGGGGCCTCACCGCCTCGGTGCGAAATGATGCATGCTCGATCCGTCTTGCCCGAAAACCCGCACCATACCACTGCCTCGTTTTTCAGCATCCGCCTTTCCAAAGACGGCCAAAGTCCCATAATACCTTCTATGCACACTGCTTCACACCATCGGCTGGATGAAATAGCCACCGGCCATGTAAAATGTCTGTCGGCTGCTTATGAGGTTGTCGGCCACCAATACATTGCCGGTCGGCACTCCTTACTGCCGGTCGGCAAACAATTCCTGCAGAATCTGGTTTTTGACAGCAACAAGGACAGACAGTGTATGGCATGGAATTTTGGGCACATGTATGCATGGCCATGTTTCCTATCATGTATGGGACCCAAAGAAGCATGGCCCTTGGTCCTTGGGCCACCAACTATGCATTTTGATGCATGATGGCCTAAGGGACCAAGATTGCATTTCAATGAATATGCATGCAACACGTAAATGAAGACCAAGACCCTATCATGTCAAGGTCAAGGGCCTTGCGACCGAGAGTTGAGACAAGTTGCATCACTTGTGGTATGAACTCTCAACCTCACACTTGGCTTGACACACCCCAAACCAAGTAATGCAATGCATGTTGTGCAAACATGGCTCCACAATGCAACCTAATACTAAAGTGCAAACATGTCACATGTAATGCAATCGATCATATTGAATATGCAATGCTAGACATGGATAATCATGCAAAAGATTAGCATGTGACAAGACCTTATTAAACAAACATGCAACAAACATGAGATAAGCATGTAATAGTGGACTTAAACCATAAGGGGCAGACCTCAATCCACCCCAAAACAGTGGCCAAAAGTGTCCAAAAAGGTGGACAAGTGTTCAACCAATATGCAAGCCAATGGGCTTAAAGCTAAGACACCAAAGAGAGCATCTTACCACCACTAACATGACCACTCATGGCATGTATTATACAAGCAAAAATAGAATTCTAGCATGCGAAAATACACCCAAACCCTCTGATATGGCAGCCCCAAAGTACCCTAGACATACAAGCATGCACAAGGCCTATTTTAAGGCACAAAAGAACAACCTTCCAAGGCATGAAAGTGATGACCAATGCAAGCATGTAAGCATGGATCAGGGACTGAAATATAGCCTACAATGATGCCAAATCATGAGAAGAAGCTAAGTTAAGCATGCTAGTGATCTACACAACCAAGGCTTACGAGCCAAAATGCAAAGCAACCATACCAAGCATGGCAAACATGGCAAAATCAGTGACTAACAGACCTAAAACATGACAAATCATGACCAAAAGCTTCAATAAGCCAAGCTAAAACACAAGGATATACAAGGCTAAACACATGGCACATTTCTAGGCAAAGCAGAGCATTTCAAAGCAAGTATAAGATGCATGCTAAGGGCTACAAATCCAACCAAAAACAGAGATATAACATATCATATGAACATCAAATAAGCTCTGAAATGAAGCCAAAACAAACCAAGTATGCATGCTCCCTTATGAGCCAAAAACAAAGGCAAAAGAGGGACAAAGGGGAGAGGAGTGTCCCTCCCCTATACAAGACTTCAAACCACCTTCCTCACCACTGAAAACCAGTGGGTTTTCAGTGGTGAGAAGACCAAAACACCAAGGCAAACAAAGCCTCAAGAAAAGGCACCAAAGAGGCCAAAATAAGGCCTAAGAGGGTAAGTTTGCACTCAAACCAAAAAGTGACCTTAATGAAAGTTCTAAAGCAAGAAAATATAAGACTTTTTCATATTATACACAAGACCCAAATCAGTATACAAGGCAGGTAGAAACTTGTTGCAAAAATGGGGAAACTAAAGTAAAGTGCTCACCCTTGAAGAAACCTTGAAGAACAGATGATCCAGCCACTCTCTATTGATCAAAACCAGTCCAAAAGCTCAAGAATCAACCCTCCAAGCCTCCCAATCTCGAGCTAAGGTGTGATAGTGTGTGTGTTAGTGCAAAAGTAAGGTAAAACTACACTTTTAAGCCTAAAAACACACACACAAGAGGAGAGAAAGGAAAAATCTAGAGAGAGGAGATATATGACAGATATATAGATACAAAGCTCTGGTTTTTTGTTCAAGAATGGCCAACCCCAAACAAAAGGAGAGATATGATGCTTATATAGGCAAAATAAAGCCAAGAAGCTTAGTGGCTAAGCAAAGGAGAAAGGGTCAAGAGGTGCAAAGGGGTCTTGGCTTCTTGGAGAAGCTAAGATACCGCCAAGCTTCTCCAAGAAGCTTGGAAAGGGTTCAACCTTCTAGAAGGTTTGGGGTTCAAAGGTGCAAAGGGTCATCCCTGCACGGGATGAGTGATGGTGCATTCCAGCGGCATACCGCATGCACCATGCCTCAGGGGTGCAAAGGGTGCACGCCGGCCACCAAAAGGGGTCACCAGCCAAGAGAAGTGCCGGTCGGCAAAATATAGTGCCGACCGGCCAAAGGTTTTTAAGAAACCATGGCCGGTGGTACACATATGCAGCCGGTGATGGTAGGGGAGGGCCGGTGGTGTGTGGGGATGGCCAACAAGCCATTCCCTGCCCTTGAAGGCAAAAACACAGGTGTTTGGTACCAAAACCGAACACGAAGCAGTCGAGTCAGGAGGTCCTGAGGCAAGGCGCGCAACCGAGACCTCCGGGAGCTCGAGACGAACACAAACATGGATAATCACCGAGTGTTCAAACGGTGACGTCCAAGTCTTGAGGACGGTCAAAAATGGGGTGTCTACAGTTGCCCCTCTTTGACAGAACTCGAAAGTCATAACAATGACGGGAGTGAATGTCAAAGCCCAGAGGCGACCCATTTTTGACAAGGCCGAAGACTTAGACAAATACGCAAGACAAACAAGGCATGTGCCCGAAGGTAGGGGCAAAATGCAACTGAAAATGCAAGAAGCCGAGCATAACTTATGATCACGCAAAAAAAACTGTAATGAAGCACGCATGCAACAGTTCTAATCTAGCATACACCATGCAGAAAAGATGTAAGAGAATTATGTAATTCTCGATACGTCTCACGCGGAGGATACAATACCTGTCCGGTTCGCCCGATTGCGCCGGCCTCAAATGAGCCGTACATACAATATCTTGCCTGTAAAGAAAACAAACTTAACAGGTACAATGTCGTTAGTAACATGCATGACAAAGCAATCGAACGTGCGTGACAACGCATGCAATGTGTATAGAAAAATAGCGGGATTGAACACATGTGAGTAAAGCAATGCACGCATGCAGGCAATGTGTATACAAAGAAACTTGGAATTGAACATATGCAAGTAAAGCAAGCGGTCAATGCGAGCAATGTGTATGGAAAGGGAATTTGAACACGTGTAAGTAAAGCGATGCACGCATGCACGCAATGTGTATAAAAGGGGAACTTGAACACATGTAAGTAAAGCAATGCACGCATGCACGCAATGTGTATATGAGGGGAACTTGAACACATGTAAGTAAAGTAATGCACGCATGCACGCAATGTGTATGTAAGGGGAACTTGAACACATATAAGTAAAGCAATGCACGCATGCACGCAATGTGTATATAAGGGGAACTTGAATACATGTAAGTAAGGCAATGCACGCATGCACGCAATGTGTATGTAAGGGGAACTTGAACACATGTAAGTAAAGCAATGTACGCATGCACGCAATGTGTATATAAAAGGAACTTGAACACATATAAGTAAAGCAATGCACGCATGCACGCAATGTGTATATAAGGAGAACTTGAACACATGTAAGTAAAGCAATGCACGCATGCACGCAATGTGTATGGAAGAAACTTGAAATTGAACATGGTAAAACATATTTCCCATGATGCTGGAATATAATGTGTTACAACACGGTATAATTGAAATGATTCATGGAATCACAAGATATAAAAAGGATACGGAAAGGAACGTCCTTCGCATGTACCGAGCATCGCTCACAAAAGTCATGACCTGAGGTCAACTCGAAGGTCAGCTTATGTTTCGAAAATGCATTTTATTGTATTGCCTTGAGTGATGAAGGTGCTTAACCACACAATTGACCCAAATAAGGGCGCGGAAGGTACAATGACCGAAAGGGGAGGTTATCGGTGTCAATCCCGGTACTCTACTACCCTGCTATTCTCCTGCTTTACTTTCCTTTTTATTAGGAGTTTAAGCACATTGCATTGCCTCAGGCAGATTCTACTTTTTGAAATTGCATATTTTTACAAAAAATACATGACGGAAATGAAATAGCTATTTGTTCAAAAGGTGTTGCATTTGCACGTTCTACGCATCGCATCGCAAGGCATCATATAACAATGTGACTGAAATTAACACTGTGTTTTGAAAACGAAGCATCGCATCGTAATAATCAGGTAGTGAACCAATTACAACTCGATAAGCAAAGCAAAGGGACTCGTTATGACCAACCAGGTGCGAGTACAACTCGATAACAGCACAAAGACTTAAAGAGAGTGAAATACAACTCGATAAGTAAATATACAACAACTCGATAAGCAAATGGGCGCGCCCTCGTGAGAATCGATCACTGGAGGGTATTGGAGGGTGGTGGGATTCCCCAATCCTTAGCATAGAAAGCTCAGGGGACAAGGGGGAGAACCACCGGCCCAGCAGAAAGTCCATCGGCCATGAGGAATGGCCATCAGCCGGAAAATTGATCCACCGGCCAAAACTGATGGCCGGTCGGCAATCTATTTGGCTGGTCGGCCAAGAGTGGAAGGAACCAGCAGAATGCTGACACCTGTCCTCCATTCAATCTTATCTTCCACAAAAGGATCTTAGCTTCGTAGTTTTCCTCATTTCCACACTGGTTTACTCCAAATGGAGGAATTTCTTGCCCAAAATCTCGCAACTTGGATTAACAACTTGGATGGTTCGGAAAAGCTGAATTTCTGGGCCTTCGGCATAAACGCACTATTCACTTTGCGTCGTACCCCGCTGCATTTTCCATTTCTTCGTGCCGCGGCAAGGTTTTGGAATCCGGTGACACATGTCTTTAGCTTTAGCGGGCAAGAGGTGTGCCCTACCTTCGAAGATTTCCAAGCTCTGATGGAATTTGAGCGCAATGAAGAGATTCTGCCCCAAGTTCGTTTTGGCCATGCCCAAGCCTTAGGGCAAATGTGTGGGCTCTCAATACCCGATGCTCGTTCTTTAATTTGTGATGGGATGCTAGATGTTCCGAGCTTGGTTTGCCATTTTTCTGAGACCGGTGATCGCGGTGACCATCACTGGCAAGGCTTCCGGCGACATGCCCTCTGTTTGTGCATGCTATCTCATTTTCTGTTTGTCTCAGGTTCCGGAGGGTCTAGTGTCCGGTTGATTGAGGTTGCCCAAGGCTTGAAGGAGGGCAAAAGCTGCATTGCCATGATTCTAGCTGAAATGTTGCTGGGTTTAGACGCCTTTTATCGTCGATAGACGACCAAATTAGTAGAGAGTCCACTATTACTGCAGGTAGTGTTTCCCACCCGATCTCACATATATATTTGCTCACATCACTCGGCCCTCAGGCTCGGTTTTTCTAACAAAACCCTTTTCTTACTTTTTCTCTCATCGTACATCTCTCTATTCTTTATTCTCTCATTTTTCATCCCTCCCTGTGTATGGTTGATGGATAAACCGCAGTTGTGGACTCTTGCCCGGCTTACTCGGTTCATGGTTACTTTTTCGGCAACGCCTAGTTGATGCCCTTGATGAGGGTTGGTGGTTTGATCGATGTGCAAACTTGTCCGCAGATCAGATTGTTTGGCGGTGCCCTTGGCTCAATCTCCTGGTAATGAGCTACAGCATGACCCGTCAGCCCAGGATTCGATTGATTAGCTTGACTCACTGTGTCTTCTACTTTTCATTTCGTATCCTGCGCCAGTTCGGTCATGATCAAACTTGCCCACCGGAAGGGATAGAGTACCCGACTACAGTCCCGATTCGAGGCGCACAGCTGGCCCGATATGTCACAGCATGGAGGACGAGAGAACTCCTAGCCCCCGCTCCCACCTTCAGTTGCACTTTGTCTGATGAGTGCTTGGATTGGCTTAATGAAGAGGCACAGGAAGGGCCCACTTTGGCATCAGAGGCTTCGACCAGCTCTGGGAGGGGGCGCAGGAGCACCTGACTTGACTATGCCCCGGATTTATTGCTTTATTAGTACTTTTAAGTTTTCTTTATGAGTGCAATAAAAAAGCAACTTCAATTGTATGCAAGAGCAAGAGAACCCTGTATTGAAATCAATGAAATTGAAGGTTGTGGTACTGAAAATTTTCCGCTTTGGTCCAGAAATGGTCTTAGTTGTAAAAAAATTTATTTGAACAAAGTCACCTTTATTAAAACTTTTCAAAACTATTTTCGGTATGGATCAGAACTGGACATGCCTGAAATTTGTCATTGAGATACACAACCCTGGATCCTAGCAACTGGAAAGTTGTCCCTTTGTTTGAATCCAAGATCTGCATCAGACAAAGAACGGAAAGTTGCCCCTAGTCTGAATAGCACTGTACCGGAGATTGCGATAGACGTTGATGGACAAAGATGACCAAAATGATCAAATGGACAAAGTTGATCGGGGAAAAGTTTATGGCTGAACTTCAGGATGAAGCTGCCTACGTATCCCAAAGATGGGAATCAAGCCTTACGTAGTTCAGGCTTGGGTTCACTCGAGTATTTTCACTCTCTTTTTGCGCTCTAACTTTTGCCAAAGCTGCCCTTTGCAGGTTTTCAACCTTGCGAGCTCAGTTTTTATATTTTCTAATTTTTTGCGCTTTGAATTTTGCCTAGGTCGCCCTTTCGGGTTTTCGGCCTAGCGAGCCTCTCACGGGTAATATTTCTTCAACTTGTCTATGTTGATCGGTTGTGAGAACTCTAGGCCATCTAGGTCCATCAGAACCACAGCTCCACCCGACCAGATAGCTTTGATGATGTAGGGACCAGTCTAATTGGGTCTGAACTTGCCCCTTTGGTCATGGATGGGAGCTCGGTTGTCTTTGAGCACCAAATCTCCTTCTTTTAGGTTTCTGGACTTAACCTTCTTGTTGAAAGCCCGGGCGATTCTGCGCTGATAACCCTGAACATGATACAGTGCTTTCAGTCTTCTTTCATCAAAGAGCATGAGTTCCTCGAATCTGCTCTGCTGCCAATTTGCCTCGGCTATTTGACACTCAGCCAATACTCGTAAAGACGGAACCTCAATCTCTATTGGTAGGACGGCCTCCATCCCATAGACTAAGGAATACAGAGTAGCCCCAGTAGAAGTTCTAATCAAAGTCCGGTAGCCCCACAGAGCGAATGGCAACTTATCTGGCCAATTCCGGTAGGTTTCCACCATCTTCTACAATATACGTTTAATGTTTTTGTTGGCGGCCTCAACTGCTCCATTGGTCTGCGGCCGGTATGTGGAAGACTTATGGAAAGCCACATTGTACTTCTCCAACAAATCAATCACCTCCTTCTTGAAGTGGGAACCATTATCTGAAATAATCTCGTTCGGGACCCCATAGCGGCAGATAATGTTGTTTCTGATGAACTTTGCGACATGCGAAGCCTTCAACACCGCATAGGATTGGGCCTCGACCCACTTCGTAAAGTAATCTATTGCTACCAAGATAAACTCATGCTCATTCGACCCCTTCGGAGTAACAGCCCCAATCACATCAATTCCCCAAACTGAAAATGGCCATGGCGACGTCATGTTGTACAGCTTTGACGGCGGGATGTTCATGCGATTTGCATGGATCTGGCATTTGTGGCATCGTCGAACAAAGCCGATACAATCCTCTTCTATGGTAGACCAGTAGTAGCCCTGTCTGAGGATCTTCCGTGCCAACATTACCCCGTTCATATGTGCCCTACATTCTCCTCCGTGGATGGCCTCCATCAGGCGGTTCGACTCTTCAGCTTCTACACACAGCTTGTGCATTCCCAGGTGACCTCTTTTATACAACTTACCCCCGCAGATGATAAACTGAACAGTCATTCTTCTGATTGCCCTTTTGTCCTTGGCATTTGCCCCTGGTGGATATGCCTCATTCTCCAAGAAGTTCCATATGTCGTAATACCAGGGGTTGTTGTCCTGTACTTCATCTATGGCAGAGATTGACTCGTAGGCAGGTGCAAATTTCTGGTCAATAATGACTGGACGCATCCGGACTCCAGATAGGATGTCTATCATGGAAGATAGAGTTGCTAGCGAATCTGCAAACCTGTTGTTCTCTCTTACTAGGTGAGTGAAATTTAGCTTCTCAAACCGAGGAATTAACAAATCCAAAGTCTAGTGGTAAATTATCATCTTTTCCTCCTTGACTTTCCAGTCTCCTTTTGCTTGAGACACAACAAGGTTCGAATCCCCAATGACGTCCAATCGTCTTGCCCCTAGTTCTAGGGCCGCTTCTAAACCGGCAATACATGCCTCATATTCTGCCTCATTGTTCGAGACTTTGAACTGGAGCTTGAATGCTAAAGGGATACGGGAATCGTCAGGTGCTATTAGGAACACCCCTATCCCATACCCGTATTGATTTGACGCTCCGTTAAAGTACATCGTCCAAGTTTCATCTTCGATGTGCAAAATGGCTTCATCTGGGAATAGGTACTCAACCGCTTCATCCCCTTCAACCGGGTGGTCAGCAAGGAACTCTGCTACCGCTCTCCCTTTTACCGACTTGCGCGTTACATACTTGAGATCAAATTCGAAGAGCAACAGCAGCCAACGAGCTAGCCTACCCGTAAGTGCTGGTTTCTCGAAAAGATATTTGATGGGATCGAGTCGTGAAACCAACATTACAGAGTGAGCTAACAGGTAGTGCCGCAGCTTCCTGGTAGCCCATACCAAGGCCAAACAAGCCTTCTCCAATGAGTGTAGCGGTCTCAGAATCCAACATCTTCTTGTTCGATAGTAGATGGCCCTTTCCACTTTATCTTCCGACTTTGTGCGAGCATGCAGCCCATTGTAGTCTCTTCTCGATAGATACAATATCAACGGTTTCCGCTTTGGTGGTGACAACAGGCGGATTCTCAGAATATTCCTTAACCTGTTCAAAAGTCGCTGGCATCCGTCCCATTGGAACTTCTTTCCTTTCTTCAGAGACCAAAAAGTGGTTCACAAGTTAAGGTTAGTTTTGAGATAAACCACCTTATGAATTGCACTTTACCCGTAAAGCCTCGCACCTCCTTTTTCATATTGGTGGTGGCATTTCTAAGATGACCTTGATTTTGAAGGGTCGACTTGATGCCCCTTTGGGTAATCGAAATCCCAAAGATTTTTCCCTCAGAACACCAAATGTACACTTCGAGGATTCAACCGCAGCCCAAAATTCTCTCGATCCTTTGGAAAAACTTTTGCAAGGGTGTAGTGGCCCTCTTTCTTTGGACTTGACAATCATATCGTCCCGTACACCTCGACCTCTTTATGGATCATGTCATGTAATATTGTAGTTGCTTGAGTTGATATGTAGCCCCAAAGATTCTTCAAATTTCAAATGGCATCACTCTGTAGCAATATGTACCCCACGGGGTGGTAAAAGCAGTCTTTTCCCGGTCTTTGAGTGCCATTACTATCTGATTATATCCTGAGAAACCATCCATAAACGAAAGCAAAGCATGCCCCACTGTGAAATCTACCAACTCGTCGATATGCGGTAAGAGAAAGTCATCCTTCGGACTGGCTCTGTTCAAATCCCTGAAATCCACACATATCCAGATTCTGCCATCCTTCTTCGGCACTGGAACAATGTTGGCCAACCAAGTTGGGTATTCGGATACCAGCAGGAAGCCCGTGTCAATCTGGTTGGTGACCTCTTCTTCAATCTTAATGGCCCAATCAGGGCGGATCCTCCTAAGTTTCTGTTTGACAGGTCGGGCCTCGGGGTCAAGAGGGATCCGGTGCTGTACAATCTCAGGATCGATTCCAGGCATGTCTTCGTAGGACCACGCGAAAACATCTTTGAAATCTTTTAATAAAGCGACCAAGCGCTCGCGTTCCTCCGAAGACAACGTGGACCCGATCTGGACCAGCCGCGGGTCCTTCTTAGTGCCAATGTTCACGGTAGTGATTCCATCAATTAAGGGTTTAACAAACCTTTCCTGCTCTTGTTCAATTAGTCGTTGCAAAACCGGAAAAATTTCGTCCTCGTCGTTTTCATCAAAATTTTGAAAGTCCTGATTTAAGCAATAAATCAAAGGCACAGAAAAGTACTCAGAAACCACATTCACCTCATTCTCATTATGTACTTCCAAACCGTCCAATTCTTCTGTTACAACAGACTCAAAAGAGAATGAAAAAGACGACCTGGACAGGACTGTGGCATCCGGGTTATCACCCCCAGGAATACCGAACTCAAACTCAGACGAGCTGGAACCTGATTCCGACTCACAAGACTCGTTGGAATCAGATTCCGACTCACTACCTGACCCGGTGCTGCTCAGAAATCCCTCTTGGTACTGCCAGACGAGAGAGGGTGCGATGGATGCATCCAGAATGTTGGCTAGTAGGCCCGCAGCCATTTCATCTTCGATCATGGACACCGAGGAGTTATCCCCCAAGCACAACTGGTCGATCAAAGGATCTGAAAGTAGACATGCCAGTGCTACCCCCATTTCAAACTCTGTGTCCGCAGACTTCAATTCTTTGCTATGCTCAACCTCGACTATTGGGTCCGCTCATCAGAACCTCATGCGCGGACCTCATGCCATTCGGACTCGATTTTGTTATGTTCTCAATCTTGAACCAAAGAGTCCAAATCCGCAAATCGCTTTGAAGAAAAACAGATTTTTTGAAAGAAGTGCCAAACATGGACGCTTTGCGATAACAGAGTCGCCACCTAAATATTTTAAAATGGGAAATTTAGGAAACCCCGACTTAGCCAAAGGCCACGCGTCCGTCATCACCAAAGTTGGCTCGGGAACTTGGGTACGATTAGGGAAGGTCACATCGTGAGCACCCCCTCTCGCCCGGTCAAAGACCGACCTCTACTAACCATGATATCTATTTTTGAAAACTTTGTGCGTTCTTATTCCGGTTATTAGCCTAGGTTACTATGTGATGCTCGCAGCAAACAAGTATAGACTGAATCGCCTGAATTGGAAATAAACATCTCATGTTTGTTTGTGAAAGATGGTTTGCTACCCGCAGGTAGGCTTAAAATGCAGATTTTGCCACAATCTAGGGGGCTTAAACAACAACAATGAATTGTCCCAATTCAGATAACTCAACCTCCACCCACAGGCATTCAAGGCAGGTATATCACATAAGCACATAGCCTCCTGGCAAGCATGCTATCATGGCAACACTCACACGCATGCAAGTATGCTAAAGCATAAAACTCACCGAGTACTCCAAGCCAAAACAGAAACTACATTAGAAATCATGCATGATCATAAGTATACTGTAATGCCTAATGCAACACATGCAAAGATGCAACTATAGCAAAGCTCGCTATTCTAAAGATGGCATATGAGATGCTCTGACTATCAAGTACTCAACTTGGAATTGGAATACGATGCATTGTATGATGCTACGAGTCTATGCGTGCAAAACAGATGAATGATGCAAACATCTTTGTCATCTTGTTATGCTAATTGAAATATGCCCTATATCTAACCATTCAAAGCGGGTAAATAAAAGGAGAAAGAAATGGGGTTGGAAGACATACATCACTCTCACACACTCTTATTACAACATTGCCCTCGCGCAGAGGTTCTGAATAAATATAGAGTCCGAATAAAAGAATATACAGTCAGGAAATAAATATACACATTTCTAATTAATTGACAAATTAATTAAGCAAAGCGGTAATCATGCAAGCCGTGGATCGCTTTTGCTTCGATGTATGTTGTATGTTGGGTCGCTGAAATCCACCGATGCCCTAATTAGCCTCTGTTTACACTTTTTCTAATGCGTGCGGATTCTAAAGCTGATAATTCTTCATTTTTTGCTACAACGGAGAGCAGGAAAAGGGCATAACAGTGTATTTCACAAATATATGCATGTCTCGATCCTCGCGCCACCAATCACGCATATCGATGCATGATGGCCGAGGAGCCGATTCGCACAACTCAATATTGGGATGAATACACATGAATGCTACAATGAAAACCTAACTCCATCATGGATGATCCGGAGTGTCGGCGACTCGGGAATTGAGACCCGTTCCGTTACTCGGAGTACGAAACGTGCCTCGTTTCCCATGCAATACGCATGATATGCATGAAATGCAACTGCTATACAATCTAGCATGCTCAATGCTATGACAATGAGATGTCCCGAAATGCGTGTCCATAGACACGCAAACCGAGAAACGCGGAATGACATGCGAAATGCAATGATGGGCTTATACCAACATGAGAGAGCCTCAGCCCACTTACATAGGAGGCCAGAGTGATGAAAGGAGGTGTCTCGAAAAGCGTGTCCACTTGACACGCAAACCGAGGTAATGATGTAAAATGCAAAACGGAAGAAATGAAAGGTGCCTCGAAGTGCGTGCCCGCGGGCACGCAAACCGAGGCGATGATGAGATGAGAATCGGGTAAAACCGAAGTGCCTCGAAATGCGTGCCCACAGGCGCGCAAACCGAGGCGATGATGAAAGATGAAAATCGGATAAACCGGCGTTTCAGCGTGCCTGGCGCGAACCGAGGCGATAATGAAAGATGAAAATCGGATAAAACCGAAGTGCCTCGAAATGCGTGCCCACGGGCGCGCGAACCGAGGCGATGATGAAATGAAAATCGGATAAAACTGAAGTGCCTCGAAACGCGTGCCCACAGGCGCGCAAACCGAGGCGATGATGAAATGGGATGAAATGGCATACGGAATGCAACGATGGGCTTACACCAACATGGGAGAGCCTCAGCTCACTCACATAGGAGGCCGTCGGGTAAAAACAAAGCTGCCTCGAAACGCGTGCCCGCGGACACGCAAATCGAGGCAATGATGTAGAAGCATGAAAATGCAAATTGGGCTTACGCCGACATGAGAGGGCCTCAACCACACTCACATAGGCTGCCGGCGGATAAAACGGAGGCGCCTCGAAAGGCGTGCACACTGGCACGCAAACCGAGGCAATGCGAAAATGATGCAAATGGCATGGGAAATGATATGCAAGCATGGCAATGGAATTTCAGCACCTAAATAAAGCGGGAAAACAGCCCCGAAACAATTTGAAATGACACTCGAAGCATGCATTCATCCCGAAAGTGTGAAATTAAGCCCCGAAATGGCCTATGGCCATGCTATACATGCAAAATATGATCATGGAAGCAAGAACAGTAGCAAGGCGGTCCCAAATATGGCATTTTTCAGTAACAAACATGGCCAAAATGCAAGCATAGATAGATCAACAATAGCATGCAAAGTTAGTGGCCAAAATAGGAGTATTGAGACAAGTGACATATGAAAACCCCAAATGGACAAACTTTCTTCTACAACATTGAAGATGAGATAAAAATAAGCACAATTTCAGAAGATGACATCCTCAAAATCAGAATACAAACATGCTATAAAATCCATGCAAAGTAGGCTTCCAAATAGGCTATATCATGAGACATGCAATGCACACACCAAATGACAAAACTTTCTTCATGAAAAATGTAAAGGGGGTCAAAATAAGACCAAAACCAGTAGGGGTCGAAGTCCCAAAAACAAACACAAATAGGTCAAAAATTGCATGCAAAAATGGCACACTTGATGAAATTTGAAGGAGGTGGTATATACAATGACCAAATGAGGTTGAGCCCTTCTACAATGTTGTAGAGGGGCTCAAAATGAGCACAAAACCAGTATGGGTCGGACCCCTGAAAACAAAAGGAACTAGGCCTAAACTAGCATGCAAGATAATGGCATAAAAGCTAGGTATTGAAACAAGTATATCATAGGAGCATAAAATGAAGTTGAGCCCTCTACAAAGTTGTAGAGGGGCTCAAAACAAGCACAAAAGCAGTAGGGGTCGGAGCCCCAATTCTCAACCAATTGGAGTATAGAAATGAATCAAGAAAAAGCCCTAAAAGTTGGTTTTGAAGACTTACCCTTGAAGACTTGTCTTTCTTTGATTCTTGGCTTTGATTTGTAGCTTTTCAACCTCTGAAATTCACTTCCTAGCTGCTGGAATGGTAGTAGGGATGGTGAGGCTAGGTGTTGATGAAGGGAAGACCTAGGGACTTAGAAGCTTTTTGAGGTTTTGAGCTATGAAAATGGAGGAATTTGGAGAAGTGTTCTTGAAGACAAATTTTCCAACCTTGAAGAAGGAGAGGGAGGGCCCTTCAAATAGGCAAGAAATGGGGTGTAAAAGGGGAGGGAAAGCACCCAATCTTTCCCTCCCGAATATCCGGATGCCCCGGATATCTTTGGAAGATATCCTGGACAGCCGAAAGCAAGAAGGTGGCCGGCAGTAATTTGTGGGAGGTGGCCGGGCCACCCCACCGGTCGGCCTACCCTCTCTGCCGCCGGCCATGGCACAAAATTGAAGTGAAGATTTTCGCCGACCACCATGCCAAAGTGTCCTCCCAAGTGTGTAGAATAAGGTCCTGTGGTCGAATCGCAACGCCAAGGTAAGTCACAACATAGAGCTTGAAGAAGAGGCTCAAAAATGAACTCAACAATTTCTCGCCGACCATATACTTTTGTGTCCTCCAAGATGTGTAGAACAAGGTTCCAAGGTCGGGAAATTGGCAACAGGCGTGAGCCACAACATAGAGCTTGAATGAGAGGCCCAAAAATGAAATCTGAATTCTGGCCGACCAACCCTTAGGGTCCTCCTAGATGCCCTCATCACGGATATGTAGCTTTGGTTGGAAGAAAATACCCCTAGGGTGTTCAACATTGGCGGAAGTGAGAAAAGCGGGCTCGGGAGGAAGCCCGGTTATCTGGGATAATTGCTTGGCTTCTCCCCAGTGATCTTCTGATGTTGAAGCAGAGGTACCGCCAAGTTTGAACAAAACTAATGAGAAATGAACTCTCGGAGCCAAAAGCCGAGCAATTCGGGATCCCGAAAATGAGTCTTGGGAAGTGGTATTCAAGCGAAGTGGGTATCTGCGACCCAGTGTCCCTGAATGACAAAAGCAGAGGTCCTGCCAAAATCGAGAAAACCGATGCAAAATGAATACTCGGGACCAAAAGGCGGTTTGGGGTCCAAAACCGTCTGAGCACGGAAGTGGCATCTGACCCGAAGTGGGCATCGGGGGCCCCAGGGTTCCTTGAAATGATAAAACAGAGGTTCCTGCTAGAAACCGGAGAAAGGGGATGCGAAATGAATGCTCGGGACCAAAACCGCTCAATTTGGGGTCCCGAAAACCGGCTATGAGCACCGCAAGTGGCATCTGCCACGAAGCGAACATCGAGGGCCCAGTGTTCCTTGGATCATTAAAGCAGAGGTCTCGCCAAAACCGGAGAAGTCGGAGATGGTTAGGCGATCCCGAGCCGTGACTAACGGCCCCGGCAAGGAACCGACTCGAAAAGGGCAAAATGGCCTCTGACCACGAAAAAGTAGCTCACGGCCCAGGGAGATAATCTCTGGGATCACTCCCTTCCCTTAGGAAAGAAAAAGAGAACTGGTTATGGCAAGAGACAAGGTAGAGAAGATGGTTCGGAAGTCCGGAGGCAGGGCACGCGGCCGTGACTCTGGGACTTCTGAACAAGCACAGTATGCAACATCACCGAGCGCTCAACCGGTGACGTCTGAGCCTTAAGGTCGGTCAAAAATGGGGTGTCTACAGTTGCCCCTCTTTGACAGAACTCGAAAGTCAAGAAGTGACGGGAGTGAATGTCAAAGCCAGAGGCGACCCATTTTTGACAAGGCGAAGACTTAGACAATCATACAAGATAAATGAAATATGTGCCCTTGCAAAATGGGGCAAAACGCGAATGATAGGCCGCAGCGGTGATCATGCAAATCGACGGCAAGTAATGAAGCAAGTATTGACAAATAGGTGCAAGTTATAAGCAAGAATGCAAAGCAAACAACTACATTTCATGCGATTAGGAATGCGGAGAATCATTCAATTCGTCGCGTCTCACGGAGAAGATACGATACTGCTTGCGATTAGATGCAGTCGCACCGACCTCAAATGAACCGTACATACAATATCGTGCCTGCAAAATAGAGAAATGCAACAAGAACAATATGCCAACAACATATATATTCAATGTGATTCCTATGATTCCAAAAGTCTGACACACACGGTCTTGGATGAATGAATGCAACATAGCGAGAAAAGATAATGCGCGACAACGCATGTTTAAGCATAGAAGTATGGCACATCAAGAAAGCATGCATGACAATGCAAAACATTCATGAGAATGCAAATTATAAGCCAAATAATGCAAAACGGGCACAAATCAGGATGCCTAGTCGTTGCACAATAAATTTGGAAAAGCGCTAAGATTTCGGCGGCAAGAACTTCGGTCATGACCTCCGATTTACATTCCGGAGAGGTCACAACATGTTTAAAAAGAATACGCTCCGATTTTGATGAATAAGGACGAGACACATGTCAATAAATGCAGTTAAAGTTTCAGCGGAGCAATTCGCGCCAGAAAGTGTACTATTCTGCAACTTTTTCGGGTCCGGAGCTCAATTTTCCTCAAAATTTGAGGAGAGGTAGGGGAGGGAGGGGGGAAGATGGTCGGCCAGCCCATTGCCCTAGGAGAGGCCATCGGCCAAGGGGGAAAAAGGAGGTGGCCGGCCAGCCAGGTTAGGTGGTCGGCCTAGGCCCCTTTGCGAGGGCAAAATGGTCATTTTTCATGTTTCTATATATACACACCTCCATTGCACCCGAAATCACACCCAAAGTTGCAAAACTTCTTCCTCTTGCTCCCCAGACCATTTTCTCCTTCAGATCTGCATTTTATACGCGTCCCTCGGCCTCCCACGCAAGTTGTTTTCTTGAAATCTTTGATTAAGCACATTGAAGCGACTAAATTTCGACTTTGGGGCTTCTCTTCTCATTTTCACCAGTTGAGGTAATTTTGTTTCAATATTTGGAAAATTTTCCCGGGGGTTGACTTTTGTTGACTTTTCATTTCCCGAGAGTTGACTTTTGTTGACTTCTTCCAATATTGGCGCATCTTGCACATTTTTGCTCCTCTTTCAGATTTCTCGCAATGGCGGTCATTTCCCTCACGACGGAGGTTTTCCGGTCGGAGATGATTTTGACTTTATGGTATTCCCCAGGGTCCGCCTTTCTTTCCGTCGATATGCTCCGTGGTTCATAGGCTTCCATGAGCCACTTTCCGTCATTTCACCGATTTTAACGATCGAGCACGGGGATCTTCTCTTCGAGCCGAGCAGCACCTCTCCTATGATCAGAGGTATTTTTTATCGCATCTTCGTGCATTCTGTACTTTTGCCGTGCTTAGACACAGTTTAGCTTTGACACGATACTTGTATTTTGAGCATGTGACTTAGCCACTTGAATTTCATGAACACTTGGCACATTGAATAATTGTGAGCATACGGTGCACATTAGTTAGAAATTGAACACAGCTCAACATTGATTCACGAAGACCACGGCCGAAGTTGAAAATGAGCACCTGAGACATCTTGACCAAGAGTAGAACCGCGATCTCCAAAACTCAGATTTTACGAACACCTGACCCAGCTTGAAGCGAACACACTGACCCCGATTAAAAGTAGAACCTGACCCTAAACTTGAAGCAGAACACCGTACCCAGTTGGAGGCGAACACGGCCACGACGTTGAGTAGAACACGGTCCCAATTTGAAGCGAACACACGATCCGCGATGTTGAGTAGAACACCACGATCCCAAACTTGAAGCGAACGCCTGCTTACGATGTTGAGTAGAACACGATCCCAATTTGAAGCGAACACACCACTGATGTTGAGTAGAACACCAGTCCCAATTTGAAGCGAACACCACGCTGATGTTGAGTAGAACACACTGATCCCAATTTGAAGCGAACGCCCATTGATGTTGAGTAGAACACCAGTCCCAATTTGAAGCGAACACACTGACCCGATGTTGAGTAGAACACACGATCCCAATTTGAAGCGAACACCTGACCAGCGATGTTGAGTAGAACACCGATCCCAATTTGAAGCGAGCATGACCACTGATGTTGAGTAGAACACGCCGTCCCAATTTGAAGCGAACACACAGACCACTGATGTTGAGTAGAACACGCAGTCCCAATTTGAAGCGAACACACATTGCCCTGATGTTGAGTAGAACACCAGTCCCAATTTGAAGCGAACACCTGACCAGCGATGTTGAGTAGAACACACGATCCCAATTTGAAGCGAACACACATTGCCATCGATGTTGAGTAGAACACACGATCCCAATTTGAAGCGAACACACGCCCGATGTTGAGTAGAACACGATCCCAATTTGAAGCGAACACCTGACCCTGATGTTGAGTAGAACACCTGATCCCAATTTGAAGCGACGCCTGCATCGATGTTGAGTAGAACACCACGATCCCAAACTTCGGATATCTTGAAACTTTGAACACCTGCCCAAATACCAAATTCTTGAACACATGGCCGTTTTCACTTCATTTGCACACTGCAGCTCATTTTCACTTCATTTCTTTGATCCATGCATTGATTCTAAATCTGAGTTCGTTCTCGCCAAGTCGAGGATATAGCTCGGCCATGAGGAGTGGTATTTTGAGCTTCCGGATTTGTCCGGCTTGGTTGATCTTGGCAGATTTGGGCCATCCTGCAGAGGGTTATCTCGTTGCCTTATCAGTAGGACTCTATTTGCAGCTTTAGCAGAGAGGTGGTGGGACACTACCAATTCCTTCCATTTTTCTGCGACGGGGGATATGACCATGACCCCGTTGGATTTCGCTATGCTCACCGGCCTAGACTTAGGCGGTAGGCCCATTCCCTATGACGAGGATATGGGTGGCAAGTTACTGGATGCATTGTTGGGGACACACCGCTTTGTAAGCGGGGTTCGGGAGAGTCGATACTCTGGTTTGTTTCCATTTCCGTGACCCACAGATGGAGCCTGAGACTCATGAGGAGGCGGAGCAGTATGCCCGCGGTTTCCTCATGTACCTCCTCGGCACCACCTTGTTCGCCGATAGAGGGAACATGGTAGGACTGCACTTACTGAGTGCTCTAGTGGACCTATCGCAGGTGAGCCAGTATGATTGGGGCGGCGCTGGCCTGGCTACCCTTCTTGCTACATGGCTTGATCTCTCGCTGAGGGACTTACTCGTGACTCTTGGAGAGCTGGGAGGTACATTCCGTCCTCTTGATTTACATTTTGCTCCTCATTACTTGTTCCCTGCACACACACGGCGCACCTTGCATTCTGTATTCTGCCTTTAGCACTTTGTACTCATATTCGCATTGCTTTTCTCACGTGGGTGTATGTGTACTTCCCACATTGGCTCCGGAGATGGAGGTGGTGGGACCTCCTATGACTCCATTTTCATTGATGTTTGAGGCGAGCATCTGGCGAGGCCTCGAGACTCTCTCTGCGACGATACTTTGATCTTTGTTCGGCGAGGTATTACTTGAACTCTCAGTTCCTTTTATTTTCATCTTTGATCTGCTCTGTATATCTGATTTCCGACTGATTTGTACACTGGTTATCTACAGATCACCTGGCAGCCTTGGGCAGTCTTCGGCGACGAGCTCGAGACTCGGACCTGGGCGTCGAGTTGTTGTCGATATAGATTCTGCCGAGGACGGTCGGCGGGGTTTGGTTCTGGGGAACGCTTCAGTCGAGATATGGGGCGATTCTCAGGACACTCCTGCTGTGCCTCCAAACACCATGCGGACTGTTGATAGATTATCCCCTGAGGAGGTCGGCGATATATGCGAGCGATGATGCTTTGTTGCATCATCTCGATGGGAACTACGCCACCGCCGCATATATTTGATGCCCCCGCGGGAGTGCGGGCTCCGACGGAGGTCTCTTGGCGCACCATCTTGAGTCGCGCCCATGCTCTGATATCCCTTCTTCTAGCGAGTGGCACATCGAGAGGTGAAGGCGATTCGATCCTCCGATCCTCCGACTCTTGATCATCGGGGTGGCGGACATCGACCGAGTTAATGACTGGCGATTTGGGGCGCCTTACGGTCCGTTAGAGCCTCCTCTGCGATCACAAATATGTTAGAGACCACGACTTCGCCCGGTATGTTTTCGACTTTGATTTATCGATCGAATATTTGAACATTGATTCCGATTCTTGATAGTTTTGCATTTGTATTTGCGACCTCTGTTGAATATCTGGACGAGCTTTCGGGATGCTAGCCACATTCGAGGGCATGATCGCCGGAGGAGACGCAGATGAGCACCGTGGGTTTAGAGGTACTCTTCATTTTCCCTGTACTAGCATGTTTCTGATGCTACTCTAGCTTTAGACCTTCTGCTGCATTGATAGACTGTGTAGAGCACATCTGACACACACCCTTTTCACATTCTGCATTTACACCTTTTTATGCTTGAGCGATGTATTGCACTTTGCATCTTGAGATGCCTCCCATATATGCTTCATCACGGGCGACCACGGGGCCCTCTCGGGGAGGTCGAGGTGCTAGACCTACCCGAGTCTGAGGGCTGAAGGAGCTGGGCCATCCAGTCTCATCGAGGAGTGGCGGAGGGTCGTCTCATGACCTTGAGGCACCCATTGTTGAGGATGAGGAGGAGGTGGTTGCAGGCCACATATCGAGACATCTCTGGAGAGGGAGGCTCGGTCTCGGCTCACGGAGTGGGGGATCCGGAGGATGACAGCTCCGATCCAGATGGTGATGATGATGTAGAGATTATCCCGCAGAAGAGGATGAGGGGGCCTCCCCCTTCTCGCTCCTGAGGGCACTGATGTTATTTCCTGCTTTATTCTACTTTTTAGCTAGTAGTTTGTAGCACTTTGCACATTGTTGGGCAGTTTTATTTTCTGTAAAACTTGTACCTTTATTGTTGTAAGACATGATGAAATGAAACAGCTTTTGAAAAGATGTTGTATTTGAAATTCTCAGCATCGCATCGCATTATTTTGCCCAAAATGGAATTGAATGGAAATGCACCTCATGTATTTACCGGGTTAGGTAGGGAACCGACGCAACAAAGTAAAACAAAACGACTCACTAAGAAATAAAACAGAATCTTAGCGAGTTTACAACTCGATAAACAAAGTACAATAATGTTAACGACTCAATAGACAAGACTTAACAAAATTGTGTAATCAAAAAGTAACAACTCAAAAGCATAAGCGACGGACTCGACAAACTTACAACTCAATAAGCAAAAACAACAACTCGATAAGCAAAAATATAACCACGATGTACTTCGGATGGACTATACGGATAATGGAGTGTATCCAAAATTGATAGGCACGGATGCCTTCTCTTGGGGAGACAACCAGTTGCGGGGAGTCCACTCTTGCTATAGGTAATGTTTCCCACCCAAGCTCACTTGTATTTGCTTACATCACTCGACCCTCGGGCTCGACTTTTCTCGCAAAACCCTTATCTTACTTTTCTCTCGTCGCACATCTCTCTATTCTTTATTCTCTCATTTTTCATCCCTCCCCCAGATATGGTTGACGGAGAAGTTGCAAGTTGTGGACTCTTGCCCTGCCTATTCAGCCCGCGGCTACTTCTTTCGGCAACGCCTAGTTAATGCTCCCGATGAGAGCTGGTGGTTCGAATGGATGCGCAACTTGTCAGCAGATCGCATTGCATGGCGCCGTCCCTGGCTTAATCTTTCAGCGATGAGCTACAGCATGTTCCAGGATACCGGGATCCGTCTGATCGGCTTGACTCACTGTATATTTTATTTCCCATTCCGTACTCCGCGCCAGTTCGGTCATACAAGTTGGGCCTAAGTTGGCATCTGAAGCTTTGACTAGCTCTGGGAGGGGGCGCAGGGACACCTGACTAGACTATGCCCCAGATTTATTGCTTTATTAGTACTTTCAAGTTTTCTTTATGAATGTAATAAAAAGCAACTTCAATTGTATGCAAGAGCAGAAGAACTCTGTTTCGAAATCAATGAAATTGAAGGTTGTGGTACTGAAAATTCTCCGCTTTTGGTCCAAAAATGGTCTTAGTTGTGAAAAAGATTAATTTGAACAAAGTCAACTTTTATGAAAATTTTTCAAAACTATTTTCGATATGGATCGAGCGGACACGCTGAAATCATCCTTTGAGATACACAACCCGAATCCTAGCAAGCGGAAAGTTGCCCCTAGTTTGAAAAGGTGCTTGACAAAGTGTGGCAGCGGAAAGTTGCCCCTAATCTGGATGATGTGCGCAACACTCCATTACAACGGAAAGTTGCCCCTAGTTTGAATAACCTTGTCTTGGGAGATCGTAGTGAATCTTGATGAATAAAGATGGTGAGGTGATCAAAATGGACTAAGTTGATCGGGAAAAGATTGTGGTGAACTTCAAGATGAAGGCGCCTCGTATCCCAAAGATGGGAATCAAGTCTTCGTAGTTGAGTCGGAGTTCGCTCAGTGTTTTTGCTCTCCTTTTGCGCTCTAACTTTTGCCAAGGCCGCCCTTTGCGGGTTTTCAACCTTGTGAGCTCGGTTTTATAATTTTCAAATTTTCTATGCTCTGAGTTTTGCCTAGGTCGCCCTTAGGGTTTTCGGCCTACTTGAGCCTCTCGAGGATAATATTTCTTCAACTTGTCCATATTGATCGGTTGGGAAAACTCCAAGCCATCGAGATCCATCGAACCACGGCTCCACGACGAGTTGACTTGATGATGTAAGGACGGTCAATTGGGTGCGAACTTGCCTTGGGTCGTGGATAGGAGCTCGGTTGTCCTTGAGTACTAAATCTCCTTCTTTTAAATTCCTAGACTTAACCTTCTTGTTAAAAAGCAGGCGTCTTTGCGTTGATAACCTGAGCGTGGTACAGTGCTTTCAATCTCCTTTCATCAAAGAGCATGAGTTCTTCAAATCTATTCTGCGCCAATCTGCTTGGCTATCGGCACTTTCGGCCAATACTCTCAATGACGGAACCTCAATCTCGATAGGTAGAGCGGCCTCCATCCCAGTAGACTAACGAGTCTGGTCGCCCGATGAAAGTTCTAATCAAGTCCTGTAGCCTGAGCAAATGGCGGCTTATCGGCGATCCGATAGGTTTCCACCATCTTACGTAGTATCGCTTGATGTTCTTGTTGGCGGCCTCAAGCTGCTCCGTTGGTTTCGGCGGTAAGTAGATGACTTATGAAAAGCCACGTTGTATTTCTCCAACAAGTCAATCACCTCCTTCTTGAAGTGGGAACCATTGTCGAAACTATTTCATTTGGGACTCGTAGCGACGATAATGTTGTTTCTAATGAATTTTTACAGCGTGTGAAGCTTTCAACCTTGCGTAGATTGGGCCTCAACCCACTTCGTGAAATAATCTATCGCTGAGGATGAACTCATGCCCATTCGACCCCTTAGGCGTAACGACTCCGATCACATCAATTCCCAGACGAAAAAAAAGCCATGGCGAAGTCATGTTGTGCAACTTTGTGGCGGAATGTTCATGCGATTTGCATGAATCGACATTTGTGGCATCGCTGGAAAGCGATACAATCCTCCTCCATGGTGGACCAATAATAACCTTGCCTAAGGATCTTCTAGCCAACATCACCCCATTCATATGTGCACCGCATTCACCCACTGTGGATGGCTTCCATCGAACGTTTGGACTCTTGACATCAACACACGGTTTATGCATTCCCGGATGACCTCTTCTATCTGATTTACCCGCGGATGATGGCGGGTGACATTCTTCGATTGCCCTCTTATCTTTGGCATTTACCTGGCGGATATACTTCTTTCTCCAAAAGTTCGGATGTCGTAGTACGGGGGTGTTAGTCTGAACTTCATCTATGACCGCAATTGACTCATAGCGAGTGCAAATTTACGGTCAATAATGACCGGACGCATCCGGACTCCTGGAATGTCTATCATTGATGATAGAGTTGCTAAAGCGTCTGCGAACTTGTTGTTCTCTCTTAGTAGATGGCGAAATTCAACTTTTCAAAGCAGGAATCGGCAAGTCAAGGTTTGGTGATACATCATCATGTTTTCCTCTTTTACTTTCCGGTCTCCTTTAGCTTGAGACACAACAAGGTTCGAATCCCGATGGCGTCGGCCGTCTTGCCCCTAATTCGGTGCTTCCATACCGACAATGCAGCCGTATTACTTCGTTATTTGAGACTTTGAAGCGGAGTTTGAAGGCTAGAGGATCTGAGGAATTGTCGGTGCTATCGGCAACACTCTATCCCATACCCATGTTGATTTGGCTAGTCAAAGTACATTGTCCAACTTTCCTCGTCGATATGCGATTGCTTCATCAGGAATAGGTACTCAAGCGCTTCATCCCCCTCAGGGTGGTCGACAAGAACTACGCCTTTGCTCTGCCCTTCTTGACTTGCGCGTCACATATGTGAGATCAAATTCGGAGAAACAGACAACCAACGAGCTAGCCTACCGTGGCGTTGGTTTCTCGAAAAAGATATTTGATGGGATCAAGTCGTGAAACCAACATTACAGTGAGCTAACGGTAGTGCAACTTCACAGTAGCCCATACGAGCTAAGCAAGCCTTTTCGATGGCGTATCTGGGGTCTCATACTCTAGCATTTTCTTGCTCAAATAATAGATGGCTTTCTCCACCCTATCTTGATTCTTGTGCAAGCATGACCCATCGTGGTCTCGATCCAGCAGTACAAAATCAACGGTTTCCACGGTTCTGCGGTGATAAAGCGGGTGGAGTTACGTAGATATTCTTTAATCTGTTCGGCGACTTGGCATCGGCCGTCCCATTGGAACTTCTTTCCTTTCTTGAGAGACCAAAGAGTGGTTCACAAGTCAAGGTTAGTTTTGAGATAAACCGTCTTATGAATTGCACTTTACCCGAAAGCCTCGCACCTCTTTTTCGATCCTTGGTGGTGGCATTTCTAGGATGGCCTTGATTTTGGAAGGGTCGACCTCGATGCCTTTATTGTGATCGAAACTGACATTTTCCCATTGTAACACCAAGCGTACATTTACGAGGTTTAGCCAAGCGAATTCCACGATCCTTTGGAAGAACTTGTGCAAGGCGGTGTAGTGGCCCTCTCTTTCCTTGGACTTGACAATCATGTAGATCGCGTACACCTCAACCTCTTTATGGATCATATCATGTAATATTGTGGTGTGACCCGTTGATAAGTAATGTGGCGTTCTTCAAAAGCGGCATGACTGATAGCGATATGTCCCCCAGGTGGTGAATCTGATCTTTTCTCGTCCTCTGGTGCCATCACGATCTGGTTGTACCTGAAGCCATCCATGAGCAAAGCAAAGCATGCCTTTGTAAAGTCCACTAACTCGTAGATGTGTGGTAGGGAAAGTCGTCGCCGGACTAGCTCTGTTCGGATCTCACGAAGTCTACACACACTCGGATCTTGCCATCTTTCTTGGCAGGAACTATATTGGCCAACCAAGTGGGATATTACGATACTAGCGAGGCTGCGTCAATTTGTAGTGACCTCTTCTTTGATCTTGAGAGCCCAATCCGGGCGGATCATACGAGCTTCTTGATAGGTCGGGCCTCGGGGTCAAGGGATCGATCTTTGTACAATCTCGGGATCGATTCGGGCATGTCTTCGTGGGACCAGCGAAAACATCTTTGAAATCTTTTAATAAAGGCGACCATGCGCTCGCGTTCTGCGAAGACAATGTGGACCCGATCTGGACCCGGTAGCGGGTCCTCCTCGATTACCAATATTCTGAAATGATTTCATCCGTTAAAGGCTTAACAAATCTCTCTGCTCTTGCTCAATTAAGCGTTGTAAAAGCAGGAGGCACGTCCTCGTCGTTTTGATCAAAATTTTGAAAGTCGAATTAATGCAATAAATTAGGGGCGCAGAAAAGTACTCGGAAACCACATGATTCATTCTCATTAAGTACATCAGATCATCAATTCGCCGGTTACAGACTCAAAAAAGAAAAAACGACACAGACAAGGCTGGCATCGGGTTGACACCTGAAGTACCAGACTTCGGACTTCGGTCGGTTGGAACGGTCCGACTTCGAAGACTTCGGTGGAATCGATTCGACTCACTACTGACCGAGCTGGCTTGGATAAGAATCCTCCTCGTCTTGCCAAGTGGCGAGGTCGCGATCGATCGTCCAAGATGGGCTGGTGGTTGGCTCGCGGCCGTTTCATCTCAATCACGGAAACGGCGTTATTCCCCAAGCAATCTGGTCGTCGGAGGATCGAGAGAGAACATGCGGTACTACCCCATTTCAATTCGGTGCCCTCGAGATTCTCTGCCGTATTGCTCAATCTCGGTTATTGGAGTGCATGCGCTCGCGACGCGTCATCCCCGATTGCGGTCGAAGAAGATCTCGAAACACAATGCAGCGCTTCCCCTCGCGTTCAACCATGGTTACGGGAAGCATAAAATGGAAAATCTTCCCCCTCGGACGGCGTCCGTTCGGTACCAGATGGGCCTATGCATTAGATCAAAAAGGCTTCCCGGCTCGCCTGCCGTGCATTTCCTTTCCTTTTCTTGCCGGTCTTCTTTGGTGGGCGGATAACCCAATCAAGGTATGTGGATTATGTGGCGCTTGACCTTGCAGCAGCGCCTTTCCGACCACTTCTTCCCAATCCCATCCGAGGATATCTTTGTAGCTTGTTCATGAGGTAAACTGGCGGCTGACGACATACAAACCCTCATTCACAGCCATTATGTTTGCACCACAGGCCTCGGCCAAAGTAAATCCGACATGAACATGTCCTCCATACCATGTTCAATCTCGGGAATGGCGTGGATACCTCCGGAGGATGGATTGATGAATTCCCAAAACAATGGCTACTCCTTTCCAGGGGTATTTCACCATTTGATCTGAGTAGATGAAAGCGGCCTTCACCTGATGCAACCAGGGTCGCCCCAAAAGCATGTTGAAAGATGCAGGGACCTCCAAGACATGAAAATCTATTTCGTGTTGTCCAGGCCCGATCTTGGTTTGGATTTTCACTGTCCCCAGGACATCCCTGCTTGTATTATCATATGCTCTGATTACTTGAGTAGTCGGTGTGAAGTCATGACTTTAACCCAATTGCATACGCCGTTCTGGCCGGACAGACATTGATAGCGGACCCGGTGTCAACAAGCACCACCGGAATCCATTTGTCCCTGCATTCTACAGAGATGTAGAGAGGTCTGTTATGATCCACGCCCTCGGGCGGCAATTCCTTGTCCGAAAAGGTCAATGCTGGGGAACCTCCTCCCGGAAAGACCAGCCCGACTAGTTGTTCTGGCGTAGTTTCGATGGAAAGTTTAGCTCTGTCCATGGCAGATAAGACAGCCTGCCGGTGCACCCTCGAAGCCATAAGCAGTCCCCAAATGGAGATGTCTGCTTGTATTTTCTTTAAATTGATCTGACCTCTTCTTCCACTTGCTTCTCTTTTGTTTCTCTGCCTCCTTATCTTTCCACGATGCCTCGGGTTGATCAAGGTGTGGGGGCTTGAAATACCGCCCACTTCTAGTCATATGGTCTACCTCCTCGAGGTGCAGTCTTGTCCGGTTGGCCACTGCCCGATCTTAAATGCGTGTGGGCAAGATACAAGTCGTCATCTTCCCACCACATTCCATTAGCGTCTAGCGAGCATCTGTCAGTTACGGCTTGTTTGTGCTCTCGATAATTTCATTCCTCATGCTCACGGCATGTTCGGTCTTCGTGCCGCTGACTCTCAACTTCCTCATGGTTCTTTGCTTTTGGGCTCTCTCGAGTCCCATCTCTTTCTTGTTTCTCCAATAACAAGCTGTGCGGTTCTCAAAATGTTTAGTTCTGGCGAAATTCTTCGTCTGGCGCTCTCCGGCAATGTGTCGATCCTCGGCCCTTAGGCCACAAATGGTACAATATCGGTGATCATCCAACCACCCGAAAGCGACCTGCGACTCCTCATCTTGAACCGGTTAATCGATGCATCCACGATTCTGCTCGTAGAATTGAAGGTTGGCGAAGTCCTCTTCCATGATCAAATCATCCCCGATTCAAGCTTGTCCCCGGATCATACACAACTCGGCCTCTTGGCAACCCCATACTCGGCTTAGGCGGCTCATTGACAAGATATATCCACTCGGATCATAAGCTCTGCCGGCTAAATTCTCGAGATAGCTCCACAGTTCATTGTTTTGCTCTCCTCGGCTTTGCCAGTTCCATCCTCGGTGGTCACCATCTTTGGCTCGGGTTGGGTTGGGGAGATGTCCAACTGCTAAGTTAGTCTTTGTCGGGAAGGACCACCTCTGGCTTGGGTAGGTGGGAGGGAGTTATGTAGATCTTTGGGATCGTGAATCGCCCCGGTGTGGATAAGGTTGACTCTTTTGGTGGATCTTGGTTGTGTTTGGGGAGTGGGTTGTTTGTGACGTTGGGTCCTTGAGGAGGTAGAATGATGTTCTTGTCGATGAGGTCCTAAATCTCATGGCCTTGACTGTAACATTGGTCGGTGTCATGACCATCTTCTTTGGTGGTATTGGCAATATTTGGGTGGGTTATGGGAAGGGGAGTGGATTCGGTAGAGGCCTCGGTTCCAAGGGTTTGGTGCCTTCGACTAGAACCCGGGACTTTAGACAAAGACATATAGAGTGGGGAGAAGGTTCGTTGACCCCTAAGTTGGTATCTTGGGGCTTGATTACTGCTCCCAGAGGCATCAGAAAAAGGTGTGGCCGCTGCGGACCTTGGTTGGGGAGGGGGATTGGTGGTGACCATTCCGACCTCTGAAGTTCTTGTATTGGAAGAGCCACTCGGGCCTGCATTAGTATTCCGGTTAAATGTTCTCTGGGGTTGATCCCGATCATGGTCAAACAAACCCTGTTTCAACGCATCCTCTATTTGCATCCCCATATCATGCAGATCTGCGAAAGTTGGGAAGGGAACTACAATCATCTTCTTCATTAGAAATTTGGAGATTGCGCACAATCATCCGTATTTGATCTCTGTCAGTTGGCCTTAAGGTCATCATCGATGCCTTCGCCCTCCACCGGGTTACAAAATCAGAGAAACTCTCTTTCTGTTCTTGCCTGGTTGTCTCGAGATCACGAGTCGTGATCTCGGTCTGCGTGTATGAATATTGTGCCCACGAAGGCCTCGGCCATCTCATCGATTTATCTTCACGATCTTCGACTTTGAATACCAAGTGGATGCCACACCCGGCGAGTTCGACCGAACAAGAAAGTTTTTGCGGTCGGGTTAGGCCATTGGTCTTAGAGAGCGTCGAGAATAGCGGGAGGTGAACCATAGGATCCGGATCCATCAAAGCGATCGATCTGGGGCATCTTAAATCTATCCGTGATCACGGCCACATCGGTATAGCCGTCTTCAATATCAGGATGGCCTTCACCTTGAGACTTCTTAAGAGCTTCTCCAACTTGCTCAATTTGGCTGTCTGGTCTACTCGAACTCAAATGGAAGTCGGGTGGTTAGGGGTAATGTTTTTAGACGGTTGTGGTAGAAGCGGGGCGGAGCCCGTTGGAAGACGTGTCCTCTTGAATGTTTGAGGTTTGGCGAGAATGTTACGTTGATTCGGGAGGGTATTGCAGGCATTTGGGCATTTTGAGGTTTGGAGGGCATTACGGCGTGAGTAGTTGTTGGTAATGGGACCGGGTGGAGGAGCGATTTGAAGCGACGCTGCGTTCTGTTGTTATGTCTGGTGATCAACTCGGTGTTGGGCCATGATAATGACTTTGTTATGCAGAAAATTCCGCTGGCGGATAGCATCATCTTGCATTTGCTTCATGCTTTCGATCATCTGGCGCATCATCGCCTCCATTTGTATTACATGTTGTTCCATTTGAAAGCGGCGGTGTACCTCTATAAGCAGAGGAAGCTCGACCCGACTATCGACACTATAGTAGGCTAGCATTACGGTGATCGTGCTCACGATATCTTGTGCCTTCTCGGCCTCGCCGATAACGGGGGTAGTGGTGAAACCTTGGATGTCCGTCAACTAGATCCTCGGATCGGTTGAGTCGGCGACCTCGTGTCGAATTGCTTGGGGTATCGGCGGGTTGGAAGCAATTGTGCTACAAACTGTCCCTAGCAAAAGATAAATAAAGAAAAAAAAAAATAAATAACCAGAAATAAAACGGGCAGCATAACGGCTTAAATTGAATACACCACACACAGTCGGGGATACAACAACACACAGTTGGTAAGCTGGCTATACTGCTTGTCCTCAAATCTTGGTCAATATTCTGTATCAACATTACGATAAAGCGAATCGATATCCGCGGACAAGCGATTCCCAAATCTTGGATAATGCCATGAACTGATTCCCAAATTCAAAAGCGATGCCTTGAACTGATGCCCAAACTCATCTTGATACATGCATTCCTGTAGAGGCACACTCTAACAAGCACATAGCGAGATAAGTGAGAGCCAAAACACCCCTATGTTGGGGTAGGGTTTCCCTGTCCTATTTTGTCAAGAGCTAGGGTTTCACTCGCTGCAATGACTTCAAACAACCTATATTGGGTAAGCAACTTTGTCCTAGTTTGGAATGGTCACTGTGGATCGAATATGCACTAGGTCGAATGGTCAAAAGGGTGCCGGTAAAAGCAGGGTTTGTGTTCCATCTTGGCGAGCCGTAACCGTCGACCTTATGGACATGCCTTGACAAGACAAGCCTCGACAAACCGCTCGAGAATAGCGGATGGCAAACCACGGTGTCCTAGGCACCGATGCAAATGCAATGCAAAGAAACACACAAGTGTAGTCAAAAGCAGATATCACGAGTTCGAGTTAAGTTCTCTAAATCCCAATGAGTCGCGAAGCGTAACAACGCCCGCATGAGGACCTCGCTTCTGATTCGGACTCGATTTTGTTGCGGTTCTCAATCTTGAACCAAAGAGTCCAAATCCTAAATCGTTTTGAAGAAAAGCAGATTTTTTGAAAGAAGTGCCAAACATGGATGCTTTGCGGATAATGTCGCCACCTAAATATTTTAAAATGGGAAATTTAGGAAACCACGACTCGGTGCGAAAAGGCCATCGTGTCCGTCATCACCAAAGTTGGCTCGGGAACTTGGAGTGCGATTAGGGAAAGGTCACATCGTGAGCACCCCCTCTCGCCGATCAAAGCAAGCCTCTATAACCATGATATCTGTTTTTGAAAACTTTGTGCGTTCTTATTAGGTTATTAGCCTAGGTTACTATGTGATGCTTTCATGACAAACAAGTATAAATGAATCTTTGAATTGGAAATAAACATCTCATGTTTGTTTGTGAAAGATGGTTTGCTACCCGCAGGTAGGCTTAAAATGCAGATTTTGCCACAATCTAGTGGGCTTAAAACAAACAGTCAATGAATTGTCCCAATTCAGATAACTCAACCTCCACCCACAGGCATTCAAGGCAGGTATATCACATAAGCACATAGCCTCCTGGCAAGCATGCTATCATGGCAACACTCACACGCATGCAAGTATGCTAAAGCATAAAACTCACCGAGTACTCCAAGCCAAAACAGAAACTACATTAGAAATCATGCATGATCATAAGTATACTGTAATGCCTAATGCAACACATGCAAAGATGCAACTATAGCAGGCTCGGCTATTCTAAAGATGGCATATGAGATGCTACAGCTATCAAGTACTCAACTTGGAATTGGAATACAGATGCAGTTTGTATGATCTTGTAGAGGCAGTGCGTGCAAAAGCAGATGAATGATGCAAACATCTTTGTCATCTTGTTATGCTAATTGAAATATGCCTATATCTAACCATTCAAAGCGGGTAAATAAAAGGGAGAAAGAAATGGGGTTGGAAGACATACATCACACTCACACACCCTTATTACAACATTGCCCTCATGGAGGTCGAATAAATATCTGATCGAATAAAAAGAATATCTGATCAGGAAATAAATATACAAATTTCTAATTAATTGACAAATTAATTAATAAAATGAAAAGCTGGCGTGCAAGCCGGGGCGCCTTTGCCGATGTATGTTGTATGTTGAAATTTGCTGGTGAAATCCTTTGGGATGCCTAATTAGCCTCTGTTTACACTTTTCTCGAATTGCGTGCGATTCGAAAGTGATAATTCTTCATTTTTTTGCTACAGCGAGGAAAAAGGGCATATGATGTATTTCACAAATATATGCATGTCTCGATCCTCGCGCCACCAATCACGCATATCGATGCATGATGGCGAGGCCGATTCGCACAACTCAATATTGGGATGAATACACATGAATGCTACAATGAAAACCTAACTCCATCATGGATGATCCGATTGTCGGCGACTCGGGAATTGAGACCCGTTCCGTTACTCGGAGTACGAAACGTGCCTCGTTTCCCATGCAATACGCATGATATGCATGAAATGCAACTGCTATACAATCTAGCATGTTCAATGCTATGACAATGAGATGTCTCGAAATGCGTGTCCATAGACCGCAAACCGAGAAACGCGGAATGACATCACGAAATGCAATGATGGGCTTATACCAACATGAGAGCCTCGGCCCACTTACATAGGAGGCGGAGTGATGAAAGGAGGTGCCTCGGCGTGTCCACTTGACCGCATAAGCCGGCAATGATGTAAAATGCAAAAGCGGAAGAAATGGAAGGTGCCTCGAAGTGCGTGCGCAGACGCATAAACCGGCGATGATGAATGAGAATCGGGTAAAAGCGAAGTGCCTCGAAGTGCGTGCCTGGTAGCGCATAAGCCAAAGCGATGATGAAGATGAAAATCGGATAAAACGAAGTGCCTCGAAGCAGCGTGCCCACTGCGTAGCAAACCGAAATGATGATGAAAGATGAAAATCGGATAAAACCGAAGTGCCTCGAAAGCAGCGTGCCTGGTAGCAAACGGCGATGATGAAAGATGAAAATCGGATAAAACCGAAGTGCCTCGAAACGCGTGCCTGGCGAACGCAAAAGCGATGATGAAAATAATCGGATAAAAGCCGAAGTGCCTCGAAGCAGCGTGCCTGGTAAGCGCAAAGCGATGATGAAAGATGAAAATCGAATAAAATCGAAGTGCCTCGAAATGCGTGCCCATAGCGCATAAGCGGCGATGATGAAAGATAAAATCGGATAAAACCGAAGTGCCTCGAAATCGTGCCGCGCGAAGCGAAAGCGATGATGAAAATAATCGGATAAAACCGAAGTGCCTCGAAAGCGTGCCTAGCGTAGCAAACCCGGCGATGATGAAATGGGATGAAATGGCATACGGAATGCAACGATGGGCTTACACCAACATGGGAGAGCCTCGGCTCACTCGCATAGGAAGGCCGTCGGGTAAAAACAAAAGCGCCTCGAAAGCAGCGTGCAGCGGATACGCAAATCGAGGCAATGATGTAGAAGCATGAAAATGCAAATTGGGCTTACGCCGACATGAGAGGGCCTCAACCACACTCACATAGGCTGCCGGCGGATAAAACGGGGGCGCCTCGAAAGGCGTGCACACTGGCACGCAAACCGAGGCAATGCGAAAATGATGCAAATGGCATGGGAAATGATATGCAAGCATGGCAATGGAATTTCAGCACCTAAATAAAGGGGGAAAACAGCCCCGAAACAATTTGAAATGACACTCGAAGCATGCATTCATCCCGAAAGTGTGAAATTAAGCCCCGAAATGGCCTATGGCCATGCTATACATGCAAAATATGATCATGGAAGAAAGAACAGTAGCAAGGCGGTCCCAAATATGGCATTTTTCAGTAACAAACATGGCCAAAATGCAAGCATAGATAGATCAACAATAGCATGCAAAGTTAGTGGCCAAAAGAGGAGTATTGAGACAAGTGACATATGAAAACCCCAAATGGACAAACTTTCTTCTACAACATTGAAGATGAGATAAAAATAAGCACAATTGCAGAAGATGACATCCTCAAAATCAGAATACAAACATGCTATAAAATCCATGCAAAGTAGGCTTCCAAATAGGCTATATCATGAGACATGCAATGCACACACCAAATGACAAAACTTTCTTCATGAAAAATGTAAAGGGGGTTAAAATAAGACCAAAACCAGTAGGGGTCGAAGTCCCAAAAACAAACACAAATAGGTCAAACATTGCATGCAAAAATGGCACACTTGATGAAATTTGAAGGAGGTGGTATATACAATGACCAAATGAGGTTGATCCCTTCTACAATGTTGTAGAGGGGCTCAAAATGAGCACAAAACCAGTAGGGGTCGGACCCCTGAAAACAAAAGGAACTAGGCCTAAACTAGCATGCAAGATAATGGCATAAAAGCTAGGTATTGAAACAAGTATATCATAGGAGCATCAAATGAAGTTGAGCCCTTCTACAAAGTTGTAGAGAGGCTCAAAAAAAGCACAAAATCAGTAGGGGTCGGAGCCCCAATTCTCAACCAATTGGAGTATAGAAATGAATCAAGAAAAAACCCTAAAAGTTGGTTTTGAAGACTTACCCTTGAAGACTTGTCTTTCTTTGATTCTTGGCTTTGATTTGTAGCTTCTCAACCTCTGAAATTCACTTCCTAGCTGCTGGAATGGTAGTAGGGATGGTGAGGCTAGGTGTTGATGAAGGGAAGACCTAGGGACTTAGAAGCTTTTTGAGGTTTTGAGCTATGAAAATGGAGGAATTTGGAGAAGTGTTCTTGAAGACAAATTTTCCAACCTTGAAGAAGGAGAGGGAGGGCCCTTCAAATAGGCAAGAAATGGGGTGTAAAGGGAGGAAAGCACCCAATCTTTCCCTCGAAATATCCGGATGCCGGGATCTGTTGGAAGATATCAGGACAGTGGGACAGTGGAAAGCAAGTGGCCGGCGTAAATTGTGGGAGGTGGCGGCCGGCCACCCCACTGGTCGACTACCCCTCTGGCGGCCACCATGGCACAAAATTGAAGTGAAGATTTTTCGCCGACCACCATGCAAAGTGTCCTCCCAAGTGTGTAGAATAAGGTCCCGAGGTGAATCGCAACGTGACGAAGTCACAACATAGAGCTTGAAGAAGAGGCTCAAAATGAACTCAACAATTTGGCCGACCATATACTTTTGTGTCCTCCAAGATGTGTAGAACAAGGTTCCAAGGTCGGAAATTGGCAACAGGCAGGAGCCACAACATAGAGCTTGAATGAGAGGCCCAAAAATGAAATCTGAATTTCTGGCCGACCAACCCTTAGGGTCCTCCTAGATGCCCTCATCACGATATGTAGCTTTGGTTGGAAGAAAATACCCTAGGGTATTCAACATTGGCGGAAGTGAGAAAAGCAGGCTCGGAGGAGCAAACCGGTTATCTGGGATAATTGCTGGCTTCTCCCCCGGTGATCTTCACGATGTTGAAGCAGGTACACCAAGTTTGAACAAAAACTAATGAGAAATGAACGCCGGAGCCAAACCGAGCAATTCGGGATCCGAAAATGAAATTGGTGCGGAAGTGGTATTCAGCGAAGTGGGTATCTGCAACCCAGTGTCCCGCGAAATGACAAAGCAGAGGTCCCTGCCAAAAACGGGAGAAAAGATGCAAAATGAATACTGGGACCAAAAGCAGGCGATTTGGTGTCAAAACCATACGCACGGAAGTGGCATCTGACCACGAAGTGGGCATCGAGGGCCAGGTTCCTTGAAATGATAAAAGCAGAGGTTCTGCTAGAAACCGGAGAAAGCGGATCTGAAATGAATGCTCGGGACCAAAACCGCTCAATTTGGGGTCTCGAAAAGCTATGAGCACGAAAGTGGCATCTGACAGAAGCGGGCATCGGGGCCCAGTGTTCCTTGGATCATTAAAAGCAGGTCTCCGCCAAAACCGGAGAAGTCGGAGATGGTTAGGCGGTCGAGGCAGCGCCTAACTATGACCAAAGCAAGGCTCCGAAAAGGCAAAATGGCCTCTGACCCACGAAAAAGTAGCTCACGGCCACGGAGATAATCTCTGGATCACTCCCTTCCCTCGGGAAAGAAAAGCAGAAAAACCGAACTGGTTATAACCGAGACAAGGTAGAGAAGATGGTTCGGAAGTCCGGAGGCAGGGCACGCGGCCGTGACTCTGGGACTTCTGAACAAGCACAGTATGCAACATCACCGAGCACTCAACCGGTGACGTCTGAGCCTTAAGGTCGGTCAAAAATGGGGTGTCTACATCTGCTCTTCAGCAACATCATCCCCAAGCAACTGCAGGTTAAAGAAAATTTCAAACCCTGGCAAGCGCTTCTTCTCTGCGTTCAGCCATGGCTCCGGAAAACCACAGAATGGAAAATCCTCTCCCTCCCGAACGAAGTGTCCGTTTAGGGTACCCTGGATGGGCCGATACATCAATTCAAAGGGTTTCCCCATCTGTTTTGTTTTGGCTCTTCCAGCCATCTCTTTTCCTTTTCTTACCCAATCTTCCTTGGTGGGCAGATAACCCAAGCCGAAGGTATGAGGGTTGTCTTGACACCAATCTTTGCAATGCCCTTACGGCGCTCTTTCCTAATCCCATCCGGGGATGTATTGGAGCTTGTTCATGAGATACCTTTGCTTGAGCAGCGACATATATCCCTCGTTAGCGACCATGATATTACATGCGACCTGAGCCTCGGCCAAGGTAAAACCTGATATAAACACATCCTCCATGCCATGCTCGATTTCTAGAACAGGCGTGGATACCTCCGGTGGTGGGTGGATTGATGAATTCCCAAAGACAATGGCTACTCCCTTCCCATAGGGGTATTTCACCATTTGATGCAAAGTAGATGACACTGCCTTCACCTGATGCAGCCACGGCCGCCCTAGAAGCAAATTGAAGGTTGCAGGAACCTCTAAGACATGGAAATCTATCTCGTGCTGCCCCGGCCCAACCTTTGTCTAAACTTTAACTGTTCCCATTACTTCCTTACTTGTATTGTCATACGCCCGGATGACTAGGGCTGTTGGTACAAAATCAGCGACTTTCAAGCCAATTGCAAATGCCGTCCTCGCCGGGCAGACGTTGATGGCGGATCCGGTATCGACGAGGACCACCGGTATCCATTTATTCTTACATTCCACAGAAATGTAGAGGGGTTTGTTATGCTCTGCCCCTTTGGGTGGCAACTCCTTGTCGGAAAAAGTCAGCGTCGGGGTAGCTCCTTCCGGAAAGACCAATCCCACCAGCTGCTCTGGCGTGGTTTCTATTAAAAGCTTTGCTTTGTCCATGGCTGATAAGACAGCCTCTCTATGCACCCGTGATACCATGAGCAGTCCCCATATGGAGATGTCTGCTTGTATCTTTTTAAATTTGTTTAGTCTGACCTCCTCTTCAAGTTGCTTCTCTTTTTGCTTCTCGACCTCTCTATCCTTCCCCGAGGCCTCTGGTTGATCTAGGTGTGGAGGTTTGAAATACCGCCCACTCCGCGTCATATGGTCGACCTCTCCCAGGTACTAGGTGTTATCGGGTTGGTTGTTCCCCCAATCTTCATCTGTGTGGGCGAGACACAGGTCCTCATCTTCCCACCACATTCCATCACGCAGACAGAGACACATCGTCCGCTCACAGTTTCTTCATCCACATGCCTGCAGATTCTCGGTTCACATGCACACATAATTTCATCCACATGGGCCTTCGCCTTCCTGATTCTCTCGGAATCTTCAAAACTTGCTTGTTTCGACATAACTGACTGTTCAATAATCCCCGTACTCAAAATACTCCAATCTCGGGCAAAATTCTTGACACCGGAGCTCTCCGGCGATGTACTCTGTTCTTTAACCCTCCCGGCCGTTACTGATATTCTTGCCCCTGCTGGGCCCTACTCTGCCTGAAATTCTCCTACTACATCGGGTTGATCGTCCAACCACCCAATAATTTCTGCTGAATTCTCATAATCGAACCACACTATTGCTACATCTTCCGGGTCTTGGTCATTGTAAAACTGGAGATCGGCAAGGTCCTCCCCTACAGCTGTTACATCATCTGCTCCCTGTCCCAGACTATCTCCTTGGATTACACACAGTTCTCCTCTTGCTGGAAGTTCCACAACTAGCGCATCCTGGCCTATCGATAAAATGTAGTCACCCGGACTATACGTTTTCTCAACACAAATTCCAGATCCCGTAGATTCTGGCCCAACAATCCTCTTTTCCTTTGGGATCTCCTCTCTCCTGTTCTCGATGGTCACCACCGCTGGCTTAAGTTGGATTATGGAGATGTCCATCATGCACAAGTCGGTGCAATCGGGAAGGAACACCTCTGGCTTGGGCAGGTGGGAAGGTGTGATATAGATACTAGGATCGTAGGACACAATCCCAGTTTGGATGAAATTGAGTCTTTTGGGTGGTGGAGCTTGGTTATGTGTGGGGAGAGGGTTTGTAGTAACATTGGGTTTCTCGGGAGGCAGAATCACCCCGTTATCAATGAGATCTTGAATCTCATGACGTAACCGGAAGCACTGATCGGTGTCGTGACCGTGCTGTTGGTGGAATGAACAATATTTGGCTGGGTTATGGGTAGGGGGGAGTTTCTCTGGTAAGGGCCGCAGCTCTAGGGGTTTCAAGTGCCCTTTTTCGATTAGCACCCCCAAAGCCTTGGACAGGGGCATGTAAAGTCGGGCGAAGGTTCTGGTGTTCTTGGGTGGGTATTTGGCTGTTGGTGGGTTACTTCCGGACGCACCGAAGAATGGTGTAGCTGCCGTATTTCTTGGAGGGGGGTTAGCGGTGACCATGCTCACTTCGGAGGCTCTCGTAGTTGTAGTACTGCTCGGGCCTGCATTGCTGCCACGATTGAAAGTTCGTCAGGGTTGCTCCCGGTCGTTATCAATCAAGCCTTGCTTCAAGGCATCCTCAATCTGTACCCCCATTTCGTGTAAGTCAGAAAAAGTAGGAAAGGGAAGAACGATCATCTTTTGCATCAACTTCGGCTGAAGATTACGCACAATCATCCGAATCTGGTCTTTGTCCGTAGGCCTCAAGGTCATCATCGAAGCCTTGGCCCTCCATCTAGTTACAAATTCTGAGAAACTCTCCTTAGGCTCTTGCCTAGTCGTCTCGAGATCACGGGTCGTAATCTCAATCTGTGTATTGTATGAGTACTGCACGATGAAGGCCTCAACCATTTCGTCTCAATTCCTCTTGACGTCATCTTCTAGCTTAGCATACCATATGACCGCCATACCCGACAGGGTCCGACCAAATAAAGACAACTTCTGAAGCCTATTGAGGCCCATTGGCCTTAGGATATATGAAAACAATCTTAAGTGCACCATGGGGTCCCCGGATCTATCAAATCGATCAATATGAGGCATTTTGAATCTGTCAGGCAGCGTCACGGCTGCGTTGGTATATCCATCTTCAATGTCGGGGATAGTCTTAACTCCCTGAGATCTCTTGAACAGCTTTTCAAGCTTGCTTAACTTTAGTGCGGTGGGATCAGTCTCGAACTCAAAGGGAGAGTCCAATAGGTTGGTGGGTGTTTTTGATAGCTGAGGTTGGATTTGAGGTAGGGTTGGAGGTGGGGTTGGTCCTGTGGAAAGTTCTGTATCATTCTGAACATTGGCTGTCTCCCCGAGGTTTGGAACTCCTGGTGGGGGAGGAGCTTGATCTGCAGTCTTTCGGTTCTTTGCTCTAACCGCAATTGTCTCTGCTGTTCCTTCATGGCCTTGGCCTATTGCTGTGGTCTGCTGACGCAGCATCCTGCTGCATTGTTTTCATGCTCTCTTGGAGGTGGCGCACCATCTCCTCTAAACTAGCCATACTATTCTGCTCTGGTTGAATTACCGGTATATATTCTCTCTCTGTTGGTGACACGGAACCCTGATCCCTACTAAACACAGGTGGGGTAGATAAGGCCCTCTGGATGGCCAGTCTTGATGTCCTCTGCTGTGACCTTCGTCTAGTAACCGGGGGTAGTGAGTAGTACACTAGTTGTCCGTTTACCAGATCCTCAGATCGATGGAGTCGATGACCTCTAATCCAGAGTGCTTAGGGAATATCTACCGGGTCAGAAGCAATTGTGCTCAACTACCTAGTAAAAAGATAAATAAAACATAATGGCATAAAATAAACATACAACACACGGTTGGATATCATAACACATTGCTAGTGAACTGGATACACTGTTCCTCAAATACTGATCACTGTTTCTGAATCATTGCCCCCAAGTTTGAATCTGGTACCCACAGATAACTGATTCCCCAAAATACTGTTACTGGTGTCCTCAGGCCTGATACCCAATCTTGCAAACTGACATGCGCATTCCTGTAGAGATACACTCTAAAAGCACATAGCACGTAAAAGAGAACCAAAACACCCCTATGTTGGGGTAGGGTTTCCCTGTCCTATTTTGTCAGGAGCTAGGGTTTCACTACGCACGCAGCGGTTTCAAACAACCTATATTGGGTAAGCAACCTGTCCTAGTTTGGAATGGTCACTATGGATTTCGATATGCACTAGGTCGAATGGTCAAAAAGGGTGCCCCGGTAAAACCGGGGTTTGTGTTCCCATACTGGCAGAGCCCGTAACCGGTCAGCCTTATGGTCATGCCTTGACAAGACAAGCCTCCGGCAAACCGCTCAGGAATAGCAGATGGCCAACACGGTGTCCTAGGCGCACCAATGCACATGCAATGCAAAGAAACACATAAGTGTAGTCAAAACAGGATATCACGAGTTCGAGTCAAGCTCTCTAAATTCCCCAGCAGAGTCGCCAGAAACTGTAGACGCGCCCGTGGGCTTCGCTCTACAGTTCGGACTTCCTTTTGTTTGTTGCGGTTCTTAATTTGAACCAAAGAGTCCAACTCTGGCAAATCATTTTGAGAAAAACAGATTTTGAAAAGAAGTGCCAAACATGGACTGCTTTGCCAGATACAGAGTCGCCACCTAAATATTTTATTTTGAGAAATTTAGGAAACCCTCACTCGGTGCCAAAGGCCACGTGTCCGTCAACACCAAAGTTGCCTCGGCTCGGGAACTTGGGTACGATTGGGGAAGGTCAGCTATGAGCACCCCCTCTCGCCCGATCCGAGGACCGGTCTCTACTAACCGTGATATCTTGTTTTGAAAACGTTATGTGTTCTTATTCCGGTTATTAGCCTAGATTTACTATGTTATGTGCACAGCAAACAAGTATAGACCAAATCGCATAAATTGGAACAAAACATTTAATGTTTGTTTTGAAAATGGTTTGCTACTTGCAAGTAGGCTAAAATGCAGGTTTTGCCACCCTCAAATGAGCTTTTAGAAAAGATGGTTTTGCCACTAACTAGTGGGCTTAAAACTCACAGTTTTAATGCATTATCCAAATTTAAGCAATTCGACCTCCATCCACAGGCATTCAAGCAGTTATATCACATAAGCAGCTAGCCTCATGGTAATCATGCTATTATGGCAACACTCACACGCATGCGGTATGCTAAAGCATAACAGCTCACCTAGTACTCCAAGCCAAAACAAAAACCAGTTAGTAATCAAATGCATGATCCTAGTTCATGTTAAGTGGCTAATGCAACACAGGCAAAGATGCAATCTAGATAGGCTCGGCTATCCTAAACATGGCATGTGAAATACACAGGTAGCATGTATTCAATTTGGAATTGAAAATACGATGCAGTTAGTATGATGCGCCGAGCTCGGTGCATGTAAACGAATGTATGGATGCACGCATGCTATCATACTGTTATGCTAATTTAAATATGCCCTAATCTACCATCATAAGCAGGTAAATAAAAGGAAGAAAGAAGTGGAGGTTGGAAGACATACACACCACTTACACACACTTATTACAAATGTGCCCTCACACGGAAGGACCAAAAGAATATACAGTCCCAACTAGTACAGTCCAAATATAGAATAAATTATTACAAAAATTCTAATTATCAAATTAAATCGAATGTAAAAAGAAGGGGGGGCCTCAGCCCTGCCTCGAGGTGCGCAAATGATGCATGCTCGATCCGCCTTGCCCGGAAAACTCGCACCATACCACTGCTGCCTCTGTTTTCACTGTCCTGCCTTTCCAAAGACTGCCAAAGTCCCAGAATACCTTCTATGCACACTGCTTCACACCATCGGCTGGATGAAATGGCCACCGGCCATGTAAAATGTCTGTCGGCTGCTTATGAGGTTGTCGGCCACCAATACATTGCCGGTTGGCACTCTTTACTGCCGGTCGGCAAACAATTCCTGCAGAATCTGGTTTTTGACAGCAACAAAGACAGACAGTGTATGGCATGGAATTTTGGGCACATGTAAGCATGGCCATGTTTCCTATCATGTATGGGACTCAAGGAAGCATGGCCCTTGGTCCTTGGGCCACCAACTATGCATTTTGATGCATGATGGCCTAAGGGACCAAGATTGCATTTCAATGAATATGCATGCAACACGTAAATGAAGACCAAGACCCTATCATGTCAAGGTCAAGGGCCTCGGTGACCGAGAGTTGAGACAAGTTGCATCATTTGTGGTATGAACTCTTCTTAACCCTCACACTTGGCTTGACACCCCAAACCAAGTAATGCAATGCATGTTGTGCAAACATGGCTCCACAATGCAACCTAATACTAAAGTGCAAACATGTCACATGTAATGCAATCGATCATATTGAATATGCAATGCTAGACATGGATAATCATGCAAAAGATTAGCATGTGACAAGACCTTATTAAACAAACATGCAACAAACATGAGATAAGCATGTAATAGTGGACTTAAACCATAAGGGGCAGACCTCAATCCACCCCAAAACAGTGGCCAAAAGTGTCCAAAAATGTGGACAAGTGTTCAACCAATATGCAAGCCAATGGGCCTAAAGCTAAGGCACCAAAGAGAGCATCTTACCACCACTAACATGACCACTCATGGCATGTATTATACAAGCAAAAACAGAATTCTAGCATGCGAAAATACACTCAAACCCTCTGATATGGCAGCCCCAAAGTACCCTAGACATACAAGCATGCACAAGGCCTATTTCAAGGCACAAAAGAACAACCTTCCAAGGCATGAAAGTGATGACCAATGCAAGCATGTAAGCATGGATTAGGGACTGAAATATAGCCTACAATGATGCCAAATCATGAGAAGAAGCTAAGTTAAGCATGCTAGTGATCTACACAACCAAGGCTTACGAGCCAAAATGCAAAGCAACCATACCAAGCATGCCAAACATGGCAAAATCAGTGACTAACAGACCTAAAACATGACAAATCATGACCAAAAGCTTCAATAAGCCAAGCTAAAACATGAGGATATACAAGGCTAAACACATGGCACATTTCTAGGCAAAGCAGAACATTTCAAAACAAGTATAAGATGCATGCTAAGGGCTACAAATCCAACCAAAAACAGAGATATAACATATCATATGAACATCAAATAAGCTTTGAAATGAAGCCAAAACAAACCAAGTATGCATGCTCCCTTATGAGCCAAAAACAAAAGCAAAAGAGGGACAAAGGGGAGAGGGGTGTCCCTCCCCTATACAAGGCTTCAAATCACCTTCCTCACCACTAAAAACCCACTAGTTTTCAGTGGTAAGAAGACCAAAACACCAAGGCAAACAAAGCCTCAAGAAAAGGCACCAAAGAGGCCAAAATAAGGCCTAAGAGGGTGAGTTTGCAATCAAACCAAAAAGTGACCTTAATGAAAGTTCTAAAGCAAGAAAATATAAGACTTTTTCATGTTATACACAAGACCCAAATCAGTATACAAGGCAGGTAGAAACTTGTTGCAAAAATGGAGAATCTAAAGTAAAGTGCTCACCCTTGAAGAAACCTTGAAGAACAGATGATCCAGCCACTCTCTATTGATCAAAACCAGTCCAAAAGCTCAAGAATCAACCCTCCAAGCCTCCTAATCTCGAGCTAAGGTGTGATAGTGTGTGTGTTAGTGCAAAAGTAAGGTAAAACTACACTTTTAAGCCTAAAAACACACACACAAGAGGAGAGAGAGGGAAGATCTAGAGAGAGGAGATATATGACAGATATATAGATACAAAGCTCTGGTTTTTTGTTCAAGAATGGCCAACCCCAAACCAAGGGAGAGATATGATGCTTATATAGGCAAAATAAAGCCAAGAAGCTTAGTGGCTAAGCAAAGGAGAAAGAGTCATGAGGTGCAAAGGGGTCTTGGCTTCTTGGAGAAGCTAAGACAGCTGGCCAAGCTTCTCTAAGAAGCTTGGCCAAAGGGTTCAACCTTCTAGAAGGTTTGGGGGTTCAAAGGTGCAAAGGGGTCATCCCCGTGCACGGGGATGAGTGATGGTGCATTCCGGTGACACACGGTGGCATGCACCATGCCTCGAGGTGCAAAGGGTGCCTGCCACCAAAAGGTCACCACCAAGAGAAGTGCCGGTCGGCAAAATATAGTGCCGGCGCCAAAGGTTTTAAGAAACCATGGCCGGTGGTACACATATGCAGCCGGTGATGGTAGGGGAGGGCCGGTGGTGTGTGGGGATGGCCAACAAGCCATTCCCTGCCCTTGAAGGCAAAAACACAGGTGTTTGGTGCCAAAACCGAACACGAAGCAGTCGAGTCAGGAGGTCCTGAGGCAAGGCGCGCAGCCGAGACCTCCGGGAGCTCGAGACGAACACAAACATGGATAATCACCGAGTAGTCAAACGGTGACGTCCAAGTCTTGAGGACGGTCAAAAATGGGGTGTCTACAGTAACACTCAAATGTAACACACAAAAAATTTCTTAGTGTATTTATCTCAAATGTGACAATCTAATATAATATTTTTAAAAAAATTCTTTAGTGTAACACTCTAATGTAACACACAAAAACTCTTAGCGTAACACTCTAACGTAACAAACAAAAAAATTCATTAATGTACTTTTTTCAAATGTAACACTTTAATACAACACTATAAAAAAATTTCTTAGTTGTAACGATTCTGACCCATGATTAACGTTAATTCATACTTAATTACGCCTAATAAATAATTGAAGTAAAATGTTGTATCATATGTTGCCTTATGTGTGTGTATATATCTGTTTAACATAGAAAGATCTGTTCATGTTTTTACTTCGGTTTGCGAATTGAAAGCCTTATCGGCATCCGATTCAAAAATTGACTTGATTTATGTGTTAATTGGAATTTTTAGAATTTTATAGTAGGTTCAATGGAAATTTGATTCGGAACGATTAAATTAGATTAATTTAATACCCACTTATTTAGTCTTAATTATTTATCTTCAAGTTTGCCTATATAAGGCTTCGTATATGCCTTTATTCTTTCTTTCTTCTTTATTCAACATATTTGAGCTCTCTCATTCAAGCAAAACATGAAAAAGAGTGAGAGAGAGAATGCAATTAAGATCAAAAGTTGGGATATGAGAAAATTGCCAAGAAATATTGGAGATTTGCCAAGAATTTGGGAATGAAGCTCCCTCACTTGTGCAATTTAGACTCTAGGTAAGAGAATTAGCCGTTGATCTTGTAATGTAGTTGATTAATGTATGAAAACAAGTGAATTGAGTGAATTCATGTAGGAATTGAGCTAGAATTGAAGAAAACTAAGTCATTCTATATATGCATGCATATTTTCGTACATTTTGGGTTTAATTTCCAAGAATTTCCTCATGCATGTCTTGAATTCACCTTAATTTTGGGGAATCATCAAGTTTCATGTTACTTTGTAGCATTTGATCATGTTTTGAGAAGCTTAAGCTCAAAGAAATTCATGCATGTCATGTTCATGGAGCATTCATAAATTTTAAGTTGAATTTTTGCATAATTAGCAAGCTATGGGGCCATGAATTCATGAAATAATGCTTAATTCATGATGTTTTATGAGTTTCTAAGTGTTTCCTTAAGTTTGGGCCTAGAAAAATCAAGTTCGATGCTTTAAGGTTGAGTTTTGAATTTGGAGAACAAATTTGGGAATTCCAGAATTTGCACATACGCTCGAGCGTAGGAGTTTACGCTCGAGTAATCACTCTAAGTGTGTTCAATTACGTTCGAACGACTATAAGTCCGCTCGAATGTGAAATGCAAGGTATGTTTGGTTTGAATTTGGGAGATGAGTTTTAGAGATAAAAAGTACGAAAAGTTATTTGGTTTTATTTTTTTTAAAAGATGTTTTGGAAAATTAGTTTGAGAAAGAGTTTTGGAAAAAGTAATTGATTTGATGTGTATGAGAGAGAGATTTGTTTGGAAAACTTGTAAACCAAACAAGTTTTGGGAAATTTTTTTGGGAAAATTTGTTTGGTTTGATTACTTTTGAAAACTTATTTGTAGAGAATTTTTCTCAAAAATTTTTGGGAAACACAAACCAAACAAGGCCGCAATCTCCAAGAAGTTCATGTATTTTTGTAGATCGCTCGAGTGACAAGAGTCACGCTCGAGCAAAGGTCTGAGTCTCATGCTCGAGCGAGGATTGAGCATCCGTTGAGCGTGAAAAGCAAGCAACCAATACTTTTTCAGAATTTACAGACCGCTCGAGCAAAGAAAGTTACGCTCGAGCGAACCTTCACGTTTTGCATGTCTGCTCGAGCGAGAAAAGCCACGCTCGAGCGTGGATCCTGTTTTTAGTAAGTTTTGAAAAATGTTTTCCAGCACATTTGTGCATCCTCATTTCATTGTAGGCATTCCTAGGCCAAGATTAAGACACCATAATAAAGATAAAAGCTAGAAACACACTAAGAACAATGAAATAAGTTATGTACACTCCGAGCTTGTGTTGCAATGTATGCATCCGTTATGTTATGTAGGTCATGCGCCGCAAGACATCTTATTTGCTTATTTTGTCTATTTACCGTGGAGACTCTGTTATATGTGAGTAATAACTTTGTAAAGCTATATTCAAGTATAAGTATTTTCTGAATGATATAAGATGATCTGTTTCTATTTATATTATTTTTCTGCATGAATGAATAGTTGTCCAATGTTTCTGAAATGTATTCGTGGCATTCTTAGCTTCAAATGACATTTGTTATTTGTTCTGTTACATCCCAATTATGGGCAAACTGTATGTCTCATGAGCCGACTGTTATGGATCCTTATGTATACGTCCCTTCATGGGCTAACTGAACGTCTCATAAGTCAACTGTACCGTCTCCGTGCATGAGAATCAACTGTATGCCTTTATAGCAGTTCATTTATGGGTCAACTGTATGTCTTTATAATCGTCCCTTTATGGATCAACTGTTTCTACTAGTGCTAATGAATGTGTCATATATGATTAACTGTAAGTTCTAATTATGAATACGACTTTGAAACTGTATCTGTTATGTACTATGATTTCTAAACATAATTACGAATTCACTTCTGATAACTATTGAATTCTGTTTTTCTGTAACTGTTATGGACAACATTCATTAAACCTCTTTACTCTGTTATTATTCACTAGGCTCCATCTCACTATTTATATTATGTATGTAGGTGAGCAGGCACGTGAGCAGGTCCAGGGTTGAGGGTCTATGTTTCTGTTTTGTCAGTCAACTACCGTGCCTCTTAAGGAGGTTCCTTTTGAGAGGATCATATCAAGGCTTTAGTTGAGCTTGTTTTGTATAACTGTACTTGGGCTAAGTACCTTTTGACCCTATCAGTGTAGTTGGGTGACTAAGACTAATGTATTTTGACGTCACATCTGTATATATATATAAGTTTGTTTTGAAAATTTATGTTCCATGCATGTCTGCACTGCTCTATGGACTACGTTAATTTTGTATATTTGCTTCCGCAACCCCTAACTTATGTTATCATGTTTAGAGGCCTTTAGTACCCATAAAGGCGGGTTTGGATTGTGACATTAGTGTAACACTTTAATGTAACACAAAAAAATTAAAATTAAAATTTGGTGTACTTTTCTCAAACATAACACTTCAATGTAAAAAAAAAAAAAAACTTTGTGTATTTTTTTTAAACGTAACACTAAAAAAAAATGTGAGATTCTTCAAACCATTCCAAAATGAGTATAAATATTCATTAGTAAGTTTTTGGCAAATGTATAATTTTAAACTGTGAGTGTTATGTTTGGAAAAAGTACACTCATGAGTTTTTTTAGTGTTTTTGTATGTTATATTGGAGTATGTTACATTGAAGTGTTACGTTTGGAATTATACTCATTGGAGTGTTACGTTTAAGAAAAATACACAATTTTTTTTTTTTTGTATTATATTGGAGTGTTACGTTTGGAAAAAATATACCAAGAAATTTTTTTAGTGTGTTACATTGAAGTGTTACGTTACTAGAGTATTACATTAGAATGTTAGATTTTGTTCATAACGTGGTATTTATTATAGAATGAGAGAAAATGTAAAATTTCTATGGTACAAATTGTCTAAATGTATAATTTTACATTTTGAAAAACTCACTTTTATCCCTGAAAAAGTTAAACCACGTATATAAGTGACTATTTTTTTTATGTAATTTTTACTTTAGTGAGATTTTTGAATTAATAAAAAAAAAAAGAGAGATTAAACAGTACAAGATTACATTTTGAGATTTAGTGATGTTTTATTTTATTTTATTTCTGGTTGATTAAACAGTACAAGATTATATATTCCGGCGCCTATAAGAAAAAAATTCAGGTACCCTCAACCTCGACATATTGGTATTATACCAGTTGGGGCGAGCGCAGACATGGAGGACGAGGAGCAACTCTGCGAGGCGGCGAGAAATGGCGACACAGACAAGGTGAGAGCTCTCATAGAGTCCGGAGCTGACGTCTCTTACTTCGATGGCCACGGCTTAAGCCCTCTGATGCACGCCGCCAAGCACGGCCACGCCGATGCGGTGAAGTGCCTCCTCGAAGCCGGCGCACCTTGGAACGCTCTCTCTCCTTCCAACCTCTCCGCTGGCGACTTCGCCATGGATTCCGGCCACCAAGAAGCCTTCGACGTCCTTCTCAATGCCGGTTCGTAATTCTCTCTCTCCCTCTCTCTACCCTTCCTTCTCATGTCTTGTGACATTTTTAGATTCATTTTGATTGTATTGGATCGAACCCTAATTATCAGCAATCAAGATTGGGTTTAGCTTGGGATTCAGAGAATTCAAGGAATTATGGGAAACTGAAAGTAGTTTGTAGAAATCTTTAGTAAGTAGATTTTTTACTTTTGTAAACTAGAGAATGACACACAACGAAACCATGAGATTGACATTGTTGTTGGTTGCCATCGCATCACAATATTTAGGATTCGTTTGGGAAGTGTATTTTTAGCTAAATAAATACTATCATCCCAAACGGACCCTTAGTCATCAGTATTGCCCTTGGTTGAACCAGAATCACAGCTTAGTCTCATTTGCTTCCTGGTTGGTTTCTAATGAATGCGGGCTCGTGATTATAAACAGGTCTTGCCTTGGTTGCCTGCCTGCCTAACGGTATTTGATATATATGCATTGTTGATCTATTATGATGTGTGTCCTTTAAGTTTATACTTACATGTCGATTCACAGGAAGTCAGTCAGAAGTAAATTTCCACTCATTTATTGGACTCCAATGCGATTCTTGTTTGCATTTCGAAATTCAAGCCTAGGATCCCATTTCTGCACAAACTTTTGCACAACGCCGTTAAAAATAGCAAAGAAGAATAGAACTTTGTTGTCCATATAAAAAAGTCCAAAATAGAATCAGAAATAGTTTAATATTTAATAAAAATGCTAGGTACGAACCATTTTTATTTGTGTTCTGGTGATTTGAATTATATTTGAGGGCTGGAACATTCAGCTTATTCATAAGAATAATTAAAATAGAAGTAGTTCTTATTAAAATCATCTTTGATTCCATATGCAAGGCACTAGAGAACAAATTTAAACAATTAGGTTGAAATTTTTGGCTTACTCTCTTCCAAGTCCCAACAAACCACCTCCCCTTTTTTTTGGTCATTTTAGATGCATTGTAAGGGTACTTGTTTTCACTTCTAATGACTTCATGTCTCTTCTCCTGAATAACACATTTCTATATACGTTAAAATTGATTTGACAATAACCCTGCATTCTCACAAGTGTTATCCATGTTGCAAGTTTAGCGTCTATACTTTACCTTCCATTTTCTCATTTTTCAAGTAAGTGTAACCTGACAGGGATACAGGCTGAGTTGATCCTTGGAACAATTGCTAGAAGATCAAACCCAAGTGATGATACTGATGGTGACTACTTGGAAGATAGAATTACTTTTAGTGAGGATAAGCTAATGGACTCCGATAGCAAGGCTATCATGATGGCTTGGGAGAAACCACTAATGGAGGCGCATGCAAAAGCTGTTTGCTCAGGAGGCAAGCACATACTGAACATTGGATTTGGAATGGGCCTCGTGGATAATGCCATACAACAATATGCACCTATTAAACACACTATTGTTGAGGCTCACCCAGAGGTTTATGGCCGCATGCTTCGTTCTGGGTGGGGTGAGAAGGAGAATGTGAAGATAATATTTGGTCGTTGGCAGGATGTCCTTCCGCAACTCAAATCTTATGATGGTAAGACAAGATTCAGTTGCTGTTAACTTATATGCATATGAACAAATGAATACTCACTTTTTTAAACTCAGTTTACAAGGGAGTGGTAATTATATTAATATAATCTTTGAGATCTGTTGCACTTGTGGTGACTTGAGAAGATATTTTTTCATGTTGCCTTTTTAGTAACGTGATAATTACTTTCTAGTAGTTAATTTTTGTCCAAACATGTTATTGGAAAAATGGCTCCTAGCTCAGTTTCTTTTTATTTTTATTTTCAATAAGTACTCCTAGCTCAGATTGTTGTTAGCACTTGTGTGGGTTCTCTCATCCACTAAGGTGCTAAAGAGATAGTTTAGTTGAGGCTTGAACTATTTCTTTTAAACCAAAAAAGGAAAATTTCTTTTTGCACAATCACTTAATGTAGATGGGACTACATCTGGTATTGAAGAAAATTGAATCAAGAAGGAAACTTCTACCACTCTTGCATATAGTGCACAAGAAGTGGCTAGGAGTATACTGAATTTCCTTTGCAGCAGAATTGGACTTTGGTGGTACTTTATTATGAACTTCTGGAATCTACTTTCTTTTCTCACTAGTGGTTACTAATCACTCCCCTTTCCATCCCATTTAATATACCAACCCATAGACATGCAAACCTCATTAAATTAATTATTATTTTCTACTTTTACTTAATATTTTTGATGTATCTAAGACCACTATAAAGAAGGATGTGAAATGACCAAGGAAATGTGCAGTTGTAGCTGATTTCTATCATTGATGGATTAAGTGCATGTTGTATTGTCTACAATCTCCCCTGCTTACATGTGCAAATACTTGTAGAAGCTTGATCAGCAATAGTGGTTGCCCGTGTTTGGGTTTGTTGTTGAAAGAATGACATGTTGTTCAATCACTCAACTCAACTTGACTGACCTGGGAAAGCTTATTAATGACTATTTGGTTGGCTAGATAGCATCTTGTTTATGTCTATATATAATTTGCTAGTTTGAGATTAAGCTTTTCTTTTTCCTTTTTATTTTTTTAATAGAAAATGATAGCCAATTAATTTGAGTATCTTATATGACATATAGTATGCATAACTGTCCCCTTGTAATCATTGATTCTATTCTTTCCAGGTGTATTCTTTGACACTTATGGGGAGTATTATGAAGATATGAGAGAGTTCCACCAACATCTTCCTTCATTGTTGAAACCTGGTGGGATCTACTCATTTTTTAATGGCCTTTGTGGAGGTAATGCCTTTTTTCATGTTGTTTACTGTCAGTTGGTTTCTCTAGAACTTGAGAGTTTGGGTTATTCCACACAGTTAATACCCTTGCCCGTAAAGGATTGTTTGGGAGAAGAAGTTTGGAAGGGTGTGAAACACAAATATTGGCAATTGGACACATATTACCTCCCTGTTTGTCAGTCTATACAGGATTCTGAATGATGCTTGGGTCCACACTAGTTTTTCTTGATCTTCAACATGTTTAATCAGCGGACAAGCCAGTACGTTTTACTGATCATATTTCAAGTTTAGATGGTTAGGAAATTTATGGGAAATGATCCTTGAGAGATCTTGTGCTCTCTTATGGCTGTTTTGTAGTGTATGACCTTGTGAGTGTATGCTCTGGAGGTAACTGAAACTTGGTTTTATTATATTCACTTTATTAGATCAAGACCCAAGAATGAGTTTAGCATTTACTGTTTGTTTGTGTATCAATTCTTGCGCATTCTATATACATGCTCTGAAGTTTTCTAGCTTCTGAGCAGTGGAATAAGATTTAACAAAGTGTGTGCTTTGGTTTATTTGGATGCAATTCCATGGAAGAATAGTAAGTTATAAACTTGTATGGCCACTTTAATGAAATTATCATTGATTGCTTCAGATGACTTTCTTTCATGACAATACAGAATTTAACCTAACTACAGAGAAGTCTTCTTTCAGCCTATTCAAATAGCATTCTGATGTTCTCTGTTTTTTTTTTTTTTTAAAAAAAAAAGGACCTAATGTTCTGAATCATTGAGCATATGATACTTTAAACCATTAACTAGAACACAATCTTAAAAACTGTTTAAGGTTTAATCTGAATTGAAGTCTCGTTTTGGAGGGCATACTAATTACCGGCCGGGGCACACCACCCCAAAAAACAGAACGTAAAAATTCATTGCTGGCATATCAAGGGAAGCTCACAAACTTGTTACAGACTTCTGTTGCTTTTTTGGATTATTAAGGACAATTTGAATATATGGCTTTCCTCTTCATGCGAAACCCATTTTTGAATGGTGGTTCTGCACAAATCTAGTTGTGAAGCAACTTGTACAGTGAAATACCAGCTTCTGGTGGTCCACTATTTATGATAACAGTCCTCCATGTGTACATTCACCATCACTTAAAATGGTATGATAGAACTTTCCCCCACATTATTTCTTTAAATTAATTATGTGGTCCACATAAGAGGGTTGGGCAATAGAACGTAGCATTAGAACCAGGAAAACCAAGTTGTCTATTTTACATTCCAATACATGCGTGGTTAACTGAATAATATATCCACCCCTTTCCTCTATATTTCTATTCTGTTTGCTAATTGTTCATCTTAGAGTTGTTGACAGTGTAGTCATATCTGCTTGAACAGTTGGTAGAAGACGACCAAGAATGTTAAAATGTAAAACACAAACTAGTTATTCATTTATTCTTAAACAGAGGATTTATTTACAACTTGAGGTACTTTACCACTCATGATTCTGAGCTATACCACTTAAATGTTATTATGATTATGTCCAGCCAAAAGCTATTGGACTTCCAACATTGTGCTGTTCATCCGACCATACCAGACGAGCAAAGCTTGTAGTTCCTGATGGCATTGAACTAGCAGTGAAGGTAACCGTATATGTCTTCTTCTCATTAGGTTCGCTGAAAGTCAGCGATTCCGGGTCAACCACTATCTTCACTGCCTGTGTCTCTGAAGACACTGAAACCTTGTATGTTGCCGGAGTGCCGACATTAGTCAAGGTTCTTGTATACTTAACCACAGTCACTGCACTGCTTCCACCACCTTGACCTGAGGATGTCTGCAGAGGAACAGCAAAAGAGGGGTAGTTAAGATCTCCCACGCTGTATTTCTTCCCCAACTCGCAGGTATAACTTTGATTTGTGACTGTCTTAATTTGAGTTGAAGTGTAGTTTAGGGCACAGAGAAAACCTAGGTAATCATCAACTGTGGCATCGTATACAAGGCCTGGGTCAAGGGCTGATACTGGATTCACATGTCCGGCACCATAATCAAATGGTGTCGCTGGTTTCCCAGTTGCAATATCTTGTATGGTTTTGCCGTTCTTGTAGGTGGTGTAGGATGTGGTCATCAGTGCAGACTTGATAGCTGCCGGGCTCCATTCTGGGTGGGCTCCCTTAAGTAGGGCTGCTAGGCCGCTTATGTGCGGGCATGACATGGATGTACCGGAAATGATGTTGAAGTTCACCCGTCGAGTGTCTTCCTGCAATCCCGTAGGTCCAGCTGCACCAGTCCAACCAGCTAGGATATTAACACCTGGTGCTATCAAATCCGGTTTGAGTATGTCTGGTGTTATCTGGTTCGGACCTCTAGAACTGAATGCTGCCACGACCGGTGATGGTTGGACATCCAACTTGGTGCCTTGAAATGCAATTGTGGCTGTTGGATTAGAATCTGAAAACATATATTTCTTTATTGCATTAGCAGTTGTAAGACCAACAGCTGCAGTGGGTACAAGATGTGCGTCAGCCACCAGTTCTTCCCCACTGGAATCAGTGTTTGTTAAGATCATCCCTACACCACCAGCGGCTTTTACCACCAGTCCCTTTTGCACCCTAGAATTCATCCCTCGATCACAGACCACAATTTTCCCAGCAACTTTCCCAGGAATCAAACTGCCATACAGGCATAGATTTCCATTGGAGGAGCTAACGTTACCACCATACACAAGTGGCATCAAGGAATCAGATAATGGCTTTCCACTATAAAGTGAAACGCCAGAGAAATTCTTTCCATTGCCAAGGCTGACATATGCAGGGAAGTCACGGTCTAGAGTTCCAGCACCTACAGTGGTTATCCATGGTGCAACGTTGGACAGGGTACTGGAACCAGGGCCGCCATTTCCGGCTGAGCATGATATGAAGACTCCTTTTGACATCGCCCCATATGCTCCGATGGCTATGCTATCTCTATCATAATCAGAAATTGGGCCACCAATTGACAACGATAGTACATCAACACCATCTTGAACAGCCTTGTCCATTCCGGCTAGTAGGTCAGAGCCAAAACAGCCACCATTCCAGCATACTTTGTATATGGCCACCCTGGCATGTGTGGCCATCCCCCGTGCCGTCCCTGGAGCATAGCCAAATAGGCTAGCTTCGGCTACAGCTGACCCAGTTGTCGTAGTCGATGTGTGCGTTCCATGGCCATCATCATCCCTTGGTGACTTGGATTCTATTTTCTCATCAATTGGCCCATAAACTGATTCATACCCATTTGAAAAGAACCTTGCACCAATTAGTTTTCTGTTACAACTTGATGAGCTGAAGTTCTTTCCCACCTGGCACTCGCCTTTCCAGCTTTTAGGCACCTCGCTTAGTCCGGTGTCATCGAAGCTTTTTAACTCGGGCCAAACACCGGTGTCTAAAACCCCAACAACTACGTCGCTTGCTGCACTAGAATCGGGGAAGAAGAGTGCTTCATCCTTTTCGAGTCCAAGGAATGCTGGCGTGTGAGTAGTATGAAGCTCGTATTTCATTTCTTCTAGGACAGAAAGAACCCCTGGTTGGCCTTCAAGTGATTTGGCTTCCTCAGCAGTTAGCCTCGTGGAGAAGCCATGGAATACCTCAGTATAGGCATAAAGCATGTTGGCTGAATCTGATACCGATTTTAAAGATGAATCATACCATTGGATGTGATCGCTGAAACTCACTGGCATGGTGGATTCTTCCATGTGAATGATGTAAGTCTTCTTTTCTTGGTACTTCTTCTCTTCTGCAACCACGCTCGCATGATTGGTAATTGTAATTAGAAGTGTCAGAATGAATAGTAGCCTGAACCTCAAAGATTTCATGTTTACAATGCCTCTGCAAACCCCAAGTTCGAGAGGCCAGAAAAATGAGGTTGTTTCTTTTTTGTCTAGCACTGTTTTTGTTTGAAGGGTATAATTCAGGAAAAACCTCTAATTTTTACACAGGGGACACTTCATCTGAGAGCGAGATTCTCTTGGCTCCTAGCTCTCAGCTCTCAGCTCTCAGCTCTCAGCTCTCAGCTAGTTTGTTTTCACACGAGTGTTGATATAAGTATTGAGTGTGGTCACTAGCATGGGCAATACAGTACACCTTTTAAAGCTTTCCTAAATCTTGTCTGCCAAGGTTAATAAGTGGATTGGACGCACTGAAAAATAAACTATATGAATGATTCTAGTATTTTATTCTAATCAAATTATGTTGACAGGAAAAGAATTTTTTTGTTATCACCGTGTGATAATAATATGTTGTGTACTTCGTTATGAAATACATGTTATGAACTCTTCAAAACAATCTAAATTTGTATCTGTCAAATGCTATCTAAGACAAGTATTCTTCTTTTTCCATTTGCTTTTGACATAGTATGATTTACTTGAAACCTAATTAATGAACAATACATGGATGAATGTATTTATCATGTGTAGAACATAAATGAGTTTCAAACCGTGGAAACAATATAGGATGGATATATCATGGACCTCGACTGTTTTAATGTTTAACGCTCATATTTACGAGGGAAATTATATACTGCATACTTCATCACTGAACTTTGGTACAACTTGAGGATTCTATGAACTCAGATATAAATTTGATCTGATGACTCTACAAGAAGAATTACAGTTTTATAAATTCCACTTGTTCCATAGAAGAGAAGCTAAACAATTTTTCCTTAATTTTTCTTCTGCAATTTTTTAGAGGTATCTTATGCTACACGAACCTTGTTGAGTTTTCGGAGAGCTTTCAAATAGAGTCCAATTAAGAAATTGATACATTCATCATCATGAAATAATAGGAATCAAATAGATATTGATAGCTTGTTGATTTAGACAATTTTGTTCCTACATAACATAGTGATCTTACTGGCCTTAATAAACCATTATAGACGAGGAAGAAGTGTCGTGTAAGGTGGTTTGAGGGCTCAAACACATCAATGCTTTTCTAGGAGATGAATTTACGTGTATCATTAGAAAATGGCCACATAACTTGAAGAGATGATTTATTCATGACCCACTAATTAGTGGATAGATTGTGGACCATTATAATATTCGTCTGAGGTCATAATCCATACTGACAGACCCCTCTGGATGTTGGACTTTTGGAAGAGATAATCAATCGACACACCACTACTTAATCATAGATAAACAAAAAAAAAAATACAACTAAATTGTGGAATGATACTTTCTTTTTAGGTAACCTTTCTCCTCTAACTTAATAAAATGAAAGAGTTAAAACAATTTCTCGATAACTGTTTAGTAATTAGAGAAGTTAAGATTGGAGCAAGAAAAAAGAAAATTAGAGTTGAAAAATAAAGGACAATCATTGATATTGTGACTACGATCTTATCTGGCAGTAGTGAGTGACCAAGAACCGTGTTAACTCGTTCTTGTATCAACAAACTAATAATATCCTCTTTATCCAACAACCCACCTAGTGGATACTGATCATCCATCCACTAAAGTGCGATGGCCACTGATAAGTGATAATCATAAAAAGCAGAAAAGGATTGGGGGGTTTTGGGCCCTTTCTGGTGATGGTTCTACTTTTGATTAACCTGCCAGTCACACTATTGTAGTGGCCATAATGGAAGTTCTTGGGCCACTGACCATTGCGCAAAACGTACAGTTAACAAAACAATTATTGTATTTCGATTTGTAATTGAATCTGAATCTAAAGAATTGTCTTATATAATAATAATAACCGAAAGAAACGTGATGCAATGTTTGTGAGAAAGAGACAGTTTGATTAGAAAAGATGATAATTGTAAATTGTAATGGATTACTGTAACTGTTGATGATTTATTTGTTTCTGCTACTTTATCATCTTTCTTGTGGCACTTAGCTGGAATGGCCCCTCCACTACTGTTTTCTGGTACTGCATTTCTGCTGTTTTTCGTGTTTAAATAATGTTTTGATGCGTACACCATATAATACTATGAATGATTGAATATTTGACTCAAATAGAAGATCTATCACATCCATTTCTTTGGAACTCAAACCACTTGAGGGATAGGCCACTGCTTTGGTATGTGTGTGTATATGTTATCTGTCTGCCAGGATGGTGTTGCTGGTTTACACTCGCTATATATGTTTGTGTATTGAAAGTTTAAGCTAGGTATAATTCAGAATTATATATAGTGAATGTAGCAAAAAATGAACAAATTTTCTTATTAAGATACTCAACACGAAAACATTATCGCTTCACTTTGATTTGCATCATCTTTTACTTTAGGAAGTGAGTGAAGCTGTTTCTGGTAAAAGTTGCAAGTTGGACAACACCATCTTTTCTTGTCAATGCTCAATAGAGGCATATGTCCAACCCCCACTTGAATTGTGGAGGTACTTCATAATATTTGAAAACAATGTCCATGATACTTGGATCACATGCATGCCGTGTAAAATATAAATATATATATATATATATATATGTATGTATATCTTTTCATGTGTGGTTATGCTATCAATTTCAATTATAATATGTTCAAGCTGGAAAACAGAGGAAGCCGAGAGATGGATTGTGATTTAGTAATTTTTAGGACTCTTATGAAAGCCTGTGGAGCTTAGGCATCAAAAACTTGGTGGGCAGCCACCAATGACAACTCTATTAAAATTCAAGTTCAACCAACCCATCGCTACCCAATTAATTGATTGGATCTTAGTTTTACATAAACCATAGGAGTAGTTGTTGATATTGTGGTTGTTTTTTATTGTTTATTTGTTAATTTTTCACTTTTATCACCTGACATTGCATATGAGAATATGTAAGTAGAAATCGATTGACTTGTTGAATTTAAATTGAGCATGCTATTATAGTGAGCCCACCACACCATCCAATTCAAGTCGAATACGTTTAGTTGGTTTTAACTTGAACTTCAACATGAAAATGAAGGATCATCAAAAAAAAAGTTTGGTTTTCTTTGCTAGCCCCAAAAGGAGTTTCAAAACCTTGATTTCCTTCATTGCATATGAGTTTCGAAATTATTCCTCTGTTTTAATTTAAAATAAAGATATGGATATTTTATAACTAACTAATTGATCATAAAATGAAAATTTCATTCTATCCATGTAATTTAGAGAATCAGGATCTGTTGTTGTTAGGGTATGAGATTAGAAGGGTTTGGATTTGTTTGGTTCATTTGAATATGGTGTTTTTAGTTTTGTAATAAAGACACTCCGTATTATTGTTTCTTAACAAAATTCACTGCTCACCTATTGGGATGTCACTTTCCCTTCCAAGCATAGCCCAATTATTAGACCAATAAAGTCATAAGAAGTTTGCTAATTTCCCTCAAAATTGTATAATTAATTCTTTTATTTTCTTTTATTTTCTGTTCTCTTTTTTTTTTTTGCTTTTTCTTTTTTGGTTTTGGGGATTAGAATTGACTTGCAACAATCTTTGTGGCCTAAAGCTGTGAGGCGGTGTTGTGATCAATTATTGTTAGTAGAAGCAGCAGCCCCACCTTTACCAATAGTAATATTATAAGAAAATTAAAAAAAAGAAAAGAAAAGGTACACGACATGTCAATCCATTCTCAACCACTTGTATACATATTACTGTAAGAATTTTGAAGAATTTTGGTATATTTAATTGTATTTACTGAACAAAGAATACCTCACTTATATAGAATATTAAATCCTAATCCTAAATGGATACATCACTGATATACAATTCTAATAAATATAGAACACTAATCCTAAATAGGAAACAAGAATAAACTTAAACCAATTCCGAATAGAAAATAACAAGAATAAACCTAAACCAATCTTGGATAGGAAACAACAAGAATAAATCTAAACCAATCCTAAATAGGAAACAATATTCACATAATATATATACTAATATTATTCTCACACCCCTGCTCAAACTCAAGGTATTTGGACAGAAAACACTAGAGTTTGCCAAGAAGAAATTGAAACTAAGCAGTGGTGTGAGTCTTGGTAAATAAGTCCGCAAGTTGTAGAGCCGAAGAGGCAAAAGGAAGCGAGATAGAGCTAGACTGCAGATGCTAACAAATAAAGTGTCGATTAATCTCAATGTGCTTGGTCCACTCATAAAAGACAATGTTTAGCACTGCGGTTGTCACAATAGAGGGAGGTCGGAAAAGATTGAGGGACGTCCAAGTCAAAAAGAAGACAACGAAGCCAGACAACTTCAGCAGTAGCATGAGCCATAGCATGATAATCAGCTTCGGTAGTAGTGCGAGTAACAACAGTTTATTTCTTGCTTTTCCAAGAGACCAAGGAATCGCCAAGAAATATACAGAAACCAAATATGGACTTGCGATCAGTAACATTACCAGCCCAATTAGAATTAGCATAGGCCACTAAATCCAAAGAGGAAGTAGAAAATAATAGTAAACCCTGAAAAATAGTACCTCAGAGATAGCGAAGAATCCAAACCAAGGCAGCCTAATGTGTGGAACGAGGAGCAAAGACAAACTGGCTAACCACATGAACAATATAGGCAAAATCAGGACGAGTAATCGTCAGATAGACTAAGCAACCCACGAGCTCTCGATATAGAGTAGGATCATCCAGAAGTACACCATCAGTAGTGTTGAGCTTTACATTAAGCTCTGTGAAGACCCGACCCAACTTTTCGCCTTTTGTTTGACACCGACAATGAACAGAGGTCACATCTCATATTTAATAAGTTTCTCAATGCCATTTTAATAAATATTATCTATACTTCGCCATCCGGCGCGGACCTATAACAGAACAATAATTGATAATCCTCTTCGAGCGTGTCAAAAACGAAACTCCTAAAGATGTATATTTTTTTAGGCGAAACGGATCACACCATCGAACTCAGAATGTCAAAATTAGTCAACAGTGATTTAATAGGATTTTTAATGAACCGATTTTCGGACAGCCCGGATGTCCGCGCACTGCGTTTTATCCGAGCAGTGCAATTTGTGGTGGAAAATCAGCCACCATGGCTGGAATTTTTCGTGAGATGGAATATGCATCCACCTCACTCCCTTTTTTACCACAACATTCACCTTTCAATCCTAGCCTTAGGTTTTCTCCAAGATTTAATCCTAGCCATTGAACCTACCTAACCACTTTCTTCCTATATATATCCTATATGTGTAAAAACTACATCTTCTTGCTGAAATTCTGTGGGTTTAAGAAAGAAAAATCAAACACTTCCATAATTGTTCATCAAGCTTCAAGTCTAGGTAACTCCCTCTCTATGTCTATTCTATGAGTTAAAGCCTTCATTTCTTTCCTTTGATTTCATGTTGCAATGAACCATGAATTTAAGCCTTAAAATATAGTTTTAGACTTATTTCCTTCCATTGATATCATGTTGAAATGAGCCATGAGGCTAGAGCTCAAACTAAGGATTTTGCCCAGCAAACAATTTTTTTTTCCTGAACAGACAGTTTACTTTGAAAATTTCTCAAAAAATATTGAGGCCACTTTAACGGTTGATTTTTGGACGAGAGTTAAAATAAAGCGTTATCTTTTCAACCCAATTTGTTTCAACTCCATCCAACGACTAGATTGTTGTAGAAATGATGTTTTAGAAATTGCAAAGGATCTGAACCAGTTTTGTTTTACTGCCTTTTTACCCTGTTTATGAGCATTTTTGGGAGGCGAGTCCTCATGAAGAAGTTTCATAACATCTTGATTGATAACCCTGTAAAATTTCAGAATTTTTTTAAGTGTTTTGATTTGGATTTTAGCCTCTGATCTGGAGTGCTGCAAACTAAGAAGTTCTGGACCCTAGGAGGAGGACCCCTTTTACGTTGTACACTTTGGGTACTTTGGGATTATGGTTTTGAATATTTATTTCATGCTTAGAATTGGTTCCTAGACCTACTATAATGTAATTTTTCATACGTTGTGTTTAGATCTCGGTTCCAGTCGACTTTACCAAACTTCGTATACTTTTAGGTGAGTTCATACTTACACTCTTTACATGTATTTGCATATAACGACATGCTTTGATCCATGAATTATTTAGGAGCATGAGATTGCACTGATTTATGAATAACTAGCAAGTATGCCTATGATTGGAAAAGCACCTTGAATACAATTTGAAAATCATGTTATGTTTTAGAAAATGTGAGCTAACGGGATAAGCTGACTCACATGTATTGCTTATATACATATTATTTTTGAGAAGCCATGGTTAAGACATTGTTATAAAAATCTTGCAAATGTAATAACGTACATTTGAACGGAACATCCCAGACGTTGGGGGAAATTAAAGATACCAACGGGTGAGGCGTTATAAGGGTGGTTGTCGGGACGCGGCCATCATTCCTTGGCATGATCATGACCATTTGATATTAGTATGGGTAGCTCCCTACTTCTCTGGCAACATATCCAGTCGAATGGACATATGTACGTATATTTTGATATCTATATAAGAGCATTTATTTTGCCTTTCCAGCCATTGGGCTTTGAAAACTTGAAATATTATGTTTGAACCATGGCAAACTTGTAAATTGTGTAAGTATGTTCTCACAAGCTTTATAGCTCATGGGTGTGTTGCTAACCCATTTCAGGTAAGCAGAATGCTTAGAGGATAACCAAAGGCCTTTTTGTGATGTCTCGTGGCCTAGGATGGATTCTGGACCTTTAGTTTTATATAAGTCATGTATTACCTCTTTTGTTGGCATAGGGCCAAGTTATTGTGTAACTTAACTTTCCTTTATGACTTGTATGACTAATATAGCAGTGCTCTAGTTAAATGAACTCACCAAGTATTTGCGATGATTTATTTATTTGTTCTCTAAATTGGACAGTAGATAGTAGGCCTAGGGTGCGAATCGAGGCGCTGGCCGGTCGCAATTCCGATAAGCCCCTAGTTTAGGTCGTGACAAACTCAATAGAGGTATTAGAAATCTTAGTGTCAGTAAGACCGGTATGATGAATAACCTCATTGGCATACTTAGCCTGAGAGAGAAAGTAGCCATTGGGAGAAAAAGCTACCTCAATACCAAACAAATACCACAATGGGCTCAGATCTTTCATTTCAAAGGTGCGGAAAAGATGCTGTTTGACCTCAGATATAGCAGAAGAGTCAAAACCAGTGATGATCATATCATTCACATACAGTAATAACGCAACAAATCCAGTAGAGGTATGGAGAAGAAATAAAATAGAGTCTTGGGCACAAGGATGAAACCCAAGCTCAGTAATAGTATTCTGAAAACGATCATACCAAGCACGAGAAGACTGCTTCAGGCCATACAAAGCACGCCGAAGGTGACAAATCTGTCCAGATGAATGGTGAAGGCCAGGAGAAGGACGCATGTAAACCTCCTCAGTGAGATGGCCATTAAGAAAAGCATTCTTAACATCCATCTAATAAAGAGGCCAAGAACGAACAATAGCGACAGAGATCAAAGTACAGACAGTAGTCATCTTGGCAACAGGAGCAAAGGTCTCCTTATAATTAATACCATACTCCTGTGAGAAACTTTTGGCAACCAGACGAGCTTTGTAGCGCTCAAGAGAACCATCAAAATGAGTCTTGACTTTGTAAACCTATTTGCAACCAAACAGATTCTTACCAGCAGGCAAATGAGCCAACTCCCAAGTACTAGTTTTCTATAGAGTAGACAACTTATCCTCCATAGTTTGAACCCAATGAGGATCCCGACAAGCCTCTTTGTAAGAATGAGGTTTTGAAAAAGAGTGAATAGTAGACAAAAAAGTACGATAGGAAACAGGAAAACATGTATTAGATAACCAAACCTGTTTGGAGGATGACGTGTTCGAGTAGGATATCGGTGTGTAACAGGATCAGAGTCGTCAGAAGCAAGAGGATCAACAGCAAAGGCAAAGACAACCGGTGGAGGAGGAGCCTTGCGATGAGAATAAACTAATAATGGAGGAGGAAAATAAACCGAAGGAGGAGGAGTAGTAGCCAGAGGTGAAACAAGAGGAGAAGATAGAACAAGCTGAGGAGGAACTGTGGAGATGTACTCATCAGATGGGACCTCAGAAGGAAATAGATCAATATGAACCAATTCCTTTTCGGAAACTAGGGCGGTGAGAGGAGGAAGTTGAAAGTAAGGTAGACGTTCGAGAAAAGAAACATGACAAGAGACATAAAGACGATGGGAAACATGGTCGTAACACCGATAGCCTTTCTAAGTAGGACTATAACCCCAAAAGACACAGAGGACAGACCGGGCACTAAGTTTGGTCCTATCTTTGCGGAAAAGAAGGACAAAACAAGCAGACCCAAACACACGAAGAAAGGAATAGTTAGGAATTTAGGAGAACAAAACCTCATGAAAAGACCGACTAGAAAGAAGGGGAGTAAGCATGCAGTTGAGAAGAAAAGTAGCAGTAAGAACTATCTTTTCCTAGAATGGAGCCACAACTGAGGTAGAGAGAAGAAGAGACCTAACTGTCTCAAGGAGATGATGGTATTTACGCTTGGCTCAACCATTTTGGGCAGGTGTATCTGTACAGGAAGTTTGGTGAATGGTACCCAAATTGGTCAAATACTGACAGAACTCATTTTTAAAATATTCCCCACCTAAGTCAGATCATAACACTTCAATTGTATACTCAAACTGAGTAGTAATCATAAACTGAAAGGTACGATATATCTTATAGAAATCTGACTTATGAGTCATAAGATAAACCTAAGTATAATGGGTGCAGTCATCAACAAATGACACATAGTATACAGAACCCCCTTTGGTGAGAACATGAGAAAGATCCTAGACATCAGTATGAACTAAAGAAAACGGTGTAGCAGATATAGAAGTACTTTTACGGAAATGTAAGGCTGTTATTTTGACAAGTTTACACCCCCGACACTCGGTAAGTTGACTAGGAGAAACTTTACCTAATATACCTGACTGAATTAAAGACCGTAAGCGGTTAGCAGACAAATGTCCTAATCTGGAATGTCACAAATAGAAAGGACTTGACAGATAATCAAACTGAAAAGAAAAAAATGTAGTCAGAGAGGTAGTCATAGGCAGATGCAAGCTTTCCACTACATAGAGGTCTCTAATTCTACGATTAGTCTCAATCTGTTGCTTGGACATCCGATCCTGTATAGAACATATAGAAGAAGAAAAGATAACATCAAAACTAGAGACATCAAGTTAACTAATAGATAATAAACTAACAGATAACTGAGGAATATATAAGACAAATGGAATAGAGACTGCAAACATAGCAGACGGTAAGACAGACCCAACAGATATAACTGACATACTAAACTCATTAACAGCATTGACAGTAATAGGAAATGGACGGGGAGTACAATTCTGAAGTAAGGAGAGATGATGAGTCATATGATGAGAGGCACCAGAGTCAAAAAGCCAGACAGACGAAGAGATACCTGAAAAAGACCTAAGCAAACCTGAATGAAGAGAGGAAATAATGGAGACAGACGAAGATGGTTGAGAGGTAGACAGTGTATACTAAAGTTGACTAATCTGAGCACTTAAGGAAGTCAAGTTAGGGTCAGGAGTTTGAGCAGATGTAGTAAAACCGGAGAAAGCCTGAAAAATACTCTGAGAAGAAAGGCAAAATTGGGTCGGAGACTGCTGAGAATATGAGGTAGACAGACATCCTAATCTCTTTTTAGAACAGTGATACTTCCAATGGCCCCTCTGATGGCAGAAGGCACACTCATTTGAAGAAAGGAGCCCATTCTTGGGCTTTACAGAAACAGAACCCGTTATCATCATAATGAACCAAAAAAACGATAGAGAACCATAATAAACTGAGAGCTTATGGGGTAACTATGTAATATCAAGAAACTTGTTCAGTCCAAACAAGAATAAAAGAGAACAATGGTTAGTCAAAGAAAAGCACCTAGGTCCACCGACTTAGAACAAGAGAGAGAGAGAGATGTCAAGATGTAGGTCATGACTCTGATAGGTGCGACTGATGTCACAATTTCAGCAACTGATGAAGACGAAGTCGAAGAACTGATGTCGTAACTCTAACAAGAGATCAATCACTCGTTAGTCACAAGCAGAGAACAAGAAGCACCGAGGCAACTAGCAGATGCGACGAGCAAAGAGTGACGCGAGTCGCGAACTAGAAAGGACGAATCAGCGAACCAGGAAAAAAAACCACGATCAAAGGCAGTCGCGAGTTAGAGAGAAGAAGTCACGAACAGATGAGGAATCGAAGCACAACTACCACGTTGAACAGATGGGTTGACTAGAAAGAAAAGGCGAACCACGTTAGAAGGGAGTCCTTCGGCAAGAGAGAACCATTCGACCCACAAAGCAAGGAGCTTCGATCGTGAACCAGAGAAGGAAACAACAAACCAGAAAAAGAGGTTAGAGTTTCGAACACAGCTTTGATACCATATAAGAATTCTGAAGAATTTCTGTATATTCAATTGTATTTATTGAACAAAGAATACATCACTTATATAGAATACTAAATCCTAATCTTAAACGAATATATTACTGATATAGAATTCTAATAGATATAGAACACTAATATTAAATAGGAAACAAGAATAAACCTAAACCAATCCTAAATAGGAAACAACAAGCATAAATCTAAACTAATCCTAAATAAGAAAAAATATTCACATAATATATATACTAATATTATTCTCACAATTACATACAACAATATTATGTCCTCTTAATTTATCACCTCTAATGATGTGACATTGAGATTAGACCTCATATGATGAATGTTTGACACATAAAAATTTGACACTTGTTAGACATATAATTAAGGATGATTTTAGGAATAATAAATTAAGTGTGTTAAATATTTTTTTTAATTACATATAGACAAATCTTTGTTTGGGGACTAAAGTCTTGAGATTAAATTAATAATTTTTTAAAAAATACATAACTTCATGTCTGGCTAAAAAATTTTAAATTTAACAGTCCATTTGATCATAGTACAGTGCCCAATGTATTTTTTACATTTTTTTTCTATTTTACTCTTTATTTATGTATATTTTAATATTTTATTTTTATTTAACACACACTTTAACATACATCTTAGTATCTCCATTGTAACACCTCATACACTCACAAAACTAACAAAGCTTAACATGTAAAATTGAGTCGCACTTTTATCATTTTTTATCATGACACATTTTTAGCCACTTAATATTTGTCCTTTAGATAAATCATTAAAGTTGGAGTTTGGCAGGTCAATGTGAAATAGAAGTTTTGGAACCACACTTGAAAAAAAAAAATACTAATATTAAGCATAATATATATATATATATATATTTTTAATTCTAATTTTTTAATAGTAAACAAAGTAGTATGACCCATATGGTCCTGAATTTGAGGAATGCTGTTTATATGAACCTGGTGAGCTTTGATTCTTGTCCCTCTTTGTGATTTGGTCTCTTTTGGATGCAAGTTTTTAGTTTTGTTTGGGTAACTTGAAACAAGGCTAGTTAAACTCACATACTTAGAAAAAAGCAACTTAACATGTTCAATACATTTAATTTCTCCCTCTGTGATTACAAACCAAAATGAAAAGTTTACTACAAAAGCGTTTTTCACATTTAAAAAAATAAAAAACATTTTTTTGCTCAAATAAACTTAATTTCAATGATCACAGGAAACATTTTTCTCTCACTTTTATTTGAAGTCATACCAAACGTAAAAAAATATGAACGAAATCTTAGGCCAAGTTTGAGAAGACTAAATAAGTGCATTTTTTGTCTTTTTTGACTAAAAAATTGAGGTTGAAAATATGAATATTTGAGTTAACTTTTTGACTTTTTATGGAAAAATGTGTAATAAAAAACTGTGAAAATTGGTTTTTAGAGGAAAATTTGAATTGGGAGTTGTGCAGCCGTAATTGTTGACTTTTGGTGAATAGTGTTAACTTTTTAACTTCTTGAGTAACTTTTTGATTTTTTGGATTGTTTGGGAGTACCCAAACAAGGCCTTAATTTAAAATCTTAACATTAAGTAGTTGAAAGGCAGAGTTTTACAATACTAAAAAAAATAAACCACAACTATCGTGTAAGAGCAAACATCCTTTATTTTACAACAATATCACCATCAAGACAATGAATCTTTGGAAACACAGAAAGAAAATTCCAGTAATTCAGTAAAATTTTGTAGAGAAGTTTTGTACCATTTGGCATGAGCAGAGAGACAGCCATAGGTTGAGGTTCATAGCAAAGCCCTTCCATGGCAAACTTATAAAGCCCATACCCAAGAAACATGGGTATTGAGGGCCTAACTCATTGGATGTGTGGGCTCCTTCAAGTAATGAGTTTTATTTAAGGCCCGTTCGATAACTTACTATTTTAACTTAAAAGCAAAAAATCATTAAAAAAATTAAAAAATCAATAATATATATCAAAAAAATTAAAAAATTTATTTTTTCTCTATTTTTTACACAACTTTCTGTAAGAAATTAAAAATTATTCCAAACATACTAATTTTTTTGTCTCATATTTTAATTAAAAAACCAAAAAATTATTAAAACAACTCTTTCTCACACGAAGTCTAAGTTTAATAGTTTTTTTATATACTTTTACAGAGGGTAAGTTTATTAAGCTAAGCCCTGTTTTGGCATGTTGGTTGGGAGGGCTAAAATGTCAAAATAGTGACAAAAAGACAAAACAGGTAGGATTGTTTGGGATGTGTTATATGAGTACACTTTTTTTATTTTTTAGTTAAAAAAATAAAGAAAAAAAAGATATATGTTTAGAATAATTTTTTGACTTTTTACGAAAAGATATGTAATAAAATCAAACCCTTAATGACTTTTTGACTTTTGGGTAATTGAATTCAAAGGACGAAATGATAATTTTGCCATCTAGATTTCCTCCACAAGCTTCTTCCAAATAGTATGAACTTTTTTGTTTTTTAAAGTAACTTTTTGACTTCCTAACTTTGGTAGCTTATCCCAAATCAACCAAAAATATCACATTTAAATAATTATTATTTTATTTTATTTTTCTCACAAAAATTAAAAAATCTAAAAAATCTAATCAAAACAAAATTTTTTAATCTCATATTAAAATAATTAAAAAGTCAACTCACTTCCAATTATTATTGGGGGAGCCAACTAACTATAACACAGGAATCAAAGAGCGAAACTTGACAATGTTAAATTTTGAAAATTAGATGGAGGCAACGGCCCTCTCTTATTGGGCCGTGGGAAAAGATTGAAAAAAGAGAGAGGTGAAGCGAAGGGAGGTGGGCGGTTGGTGGTTGGGGGAGAGATTAATGAGAGGGTAATGATGTGGAAGGGAGGTTGAAGGTTGGGGAAGAGATAAATGATATAATACACATTTCAAAATATTTGAAATATTTTAATGCGTAGAATATCTGATAATTTTTCATTCATTTATATAATAAAAATGATAATTATATTAATACGAATTAATATTTTAAAAAATAAAATATATTATTTTCGTCTCAAAATATCAATTTCATATTTTATTTTTTATTGTCCTAAGATATTAGTTCATTTTAAAAAATCAAACTAAAATGACATGAATTTCTTATGTTGCTCATCTTTTAAATTTATTAATTATAACAATTGATATTTTTTTTTAAAAATCAAAAAATAATTTTAAAAAATTAATATTTTTAAAATAAAATAATTATACTATTAAAAAATTATATTTTAAGACGAAAAGAATAATAATCTTTTAACTGAAAAAGATCACTTTTCTGGCTAGCACTGCAGAGGAAGAAGGTTCTCAGTGTTTGGTTTGGCTCCATAATCTTCTTCTTTTTTATTTTTAATCAAGTTTGGCATCCCAATATAAGTGCACTTATTTCATCTTTTTATCTTTTTTGGGTCACATTAATCAACATCTCCTCTCTACTTTTTTTACACATAATACAAGAAAAGTCAAAAAGTGCACTTATTCTAAACTTCCCAAACTTGACTAATCACCACGTGGCATTTTTTATTTTTCATATAATAGAAGTCATTAAATACATATATATATATATACGTACAAATTCAATTCAACCCAATTACACACAAATTAGGGTTTCAGATTAATCTCCTCCTCTACTCTACGCTGAAATCAGAGAGAAGCTATGGGGGGAGGCAATGGTCAGAAGGCTAAAATGGCTCGTGAGAAGAACCTGGAGAAGATGAAAGCTGCCTCTAAAGGTATCTACTTCATACATTTCTCTCTCTATCTCTCTCTTTTTTCTTTTTCTTTTTCTTTTTTTAATTTTGATTTTGATTTTGATTGTGGTTTTGATTTTGATCAACGCTCTGGTCTCTGCGCAGGAAGTCAGCTTGAAGCCAACAAGAAAGCTATGAGTATCCAGGTAGATCATGACGAAAACTCTATTTGATATAATGTTGTGCTGTCGTGTATATGCCGATTTGCGTGTTTACGGTTTTGTGAAATTGATGCTAGAACGCATTAGTTCTAACTTTACTAAACTTGATCCCATTGATATGATTCTTATATGTTAATTGCGTGTTTAGGGTTTGTGAAATTGATTTTATAATGCATTCGTTCTAAATCACTGTTAAGTTCTTTCTTTTTTTTTCATTACGCTGACGCACCTAACAAATTGCTAAGAAACATACATAAAATTAGTAATTGATATTGGTACAAATGCAAAGACACATTCCGGGGAAAAAATGATTGTGTTTGCATTTTATAATCTTCTTAGCGATCTAGATTTACTTCCTTCAAAGAGGTCTTTCTAGTAGCAATTTACTAGGGAGGAAAATAAAAATGAAAAAGAAAACATGTAAACAGCTGTTACCTGGGATATTTGTTGTAGAATTCTAGGAATGCGCACATCTAGACTTTTATTAAGTTAGCTTCAAATTGCATGCTTTAACATGATCGCATATTGTCTTACGTACCCCATCAAGAAAGTCTTACAAGTCTAAGTCTTGTTAAGTTCTGCGAGTTAGACACGAGAAGCATAAATAAAGAAAGAAAGGAGCAGAGAAGCAGCTTCATTGATTTCTCTGCTGCTTCTGTAGAGCATACATTGCACTACAAATGGAGATGAAAAGTGGCACAAGCACGCATCTACCCCCATCTGCCCTCATTTTAGCTATTATGAGGAACTTCATTAATTTTCATTGTTGTAGCATATACTAGTAACTGAGAAGATTGAATTCTTTTTTGATTCATATATGTTGGAACGAAATCAGTAAAAGGGAAGAGAAACAGTCAAAAGGCATGAGAAGGAAAAAAAAGATGAAGCTTTAGCTGCCTTTCCACAGTTGCAGTTTATTTATTTATTTTTTAATTCACTATGATTAATTTATTTTGAACAAGATTTATCCTTCTCTGTCTCTAATGTTGTGATGGGTCGTTGAATGCAGTGCAAGGTCTGCATGCAGACATTCATTTGCACAACATCGGAGGTAAAGTGCAGGGAACATGCTGAAGCGAAACACCCTAAAGCTGATGTTTATGCATGCTTTCCTCATCTTAAGAAATGATGTGAAGATGGGAACTTGCAGAGGGGGATGGGTTTGAACATTTGTTTCTATTCTATATCCATGTGACGTGTTGGAAACTTTTCTAGTGTTGTGTTACTGGGAATGTAGAGACTGGGAGGTAGGTTTTAAATTGTGTGTGGAATGTTTATATAATATATTAATATAGCCTCCCCTTTCACACGATGCTTGTTCTATTTTTGTGTGTTGATGAATGGCTTCCACATTTTAAGGTTTTTATTGGTACAATACAATCCACATATATGCCTGCATATATATATTTGAAGAATGGAGGAATATCATATTAATGGAAAGGAAAAAGTAATTGCAAATTAATGAAATTTAAGTGAGTGTTTAACAAGCCTCATTTGCGCAGGCATGCCTCACTTTTTTATTCGCCATCATTATCCTTTCACCCACAATCTTAGATTAGAACAGTGTCTAATTTGTGTTATTTTCTGAATGTAATTTCAAGAATGAGTAATTAATTATTGTTGGTCAAACATGTATCGAAACCAACTTAAGAAAAAAAATGGATCGGTTCTCAACTTAAGAAAACTTGTATCCTTTAATTTCACCAAATGTTTTGAAAATGTACATAAAATTGAATACTGACAATTCAGTAATTTAAAGTAAATTTCAGGTGCATTAAAAAAAATAATTCTATAGATACTGATACTCTTACTAAAAATCATGATATTTTCGTACATATTTTTCCGATTTATAAATGTGCTCTCATGCAAGTAAAGGGGCAAGGCACCAGGAAGGTCTTTAACTTCCATTGCCTTGTACATAAAGAACTGATTTAATTTGGTCGATTCGTATGATTATTGCAAAGAACATATGAAAAACCATTTTAAACCAATCTTCCATTAAAGTTTGTCATTTTCTAAACCAATGCAAGCGACAAAGAGAAGGCTGAAGCAAATTATATGAAAGCAGATGACAAAAAAGTTACATATTTGATAGACGGCCAAACATGCAGCACATTCATTCTAAATTGAAATCTACGGTGAAAAAAAATTAAAGTGGGTAAGTACTGACTTTCTGATTTCTACAAAAAAACGTAAAAAATATATAGAGATAAGAAGTAATTTTGACTTTTTTTGGTATAAATTTATAATTTTTTTTGACCTTTTAAGTACTTTTTTTTAATATTATTTTTGCCACTTGCCAAACGGAATTAAAAGCCTGGGAGTGCCTAGTACAGCAGAAGAAAAATACACATGACATACATGTGAGCACATTTGTTACCATGAAAGACCTTTCAGATTTAAGACACTGCCACCTACAATAGCATGATAATTGAACGAAGCATCAAGACTAGCAGTGATACGATCCGAAAACTCAGTATGACAAGGACTATACAATCTCTATGAAAGATGCAAATGTTGAAGGATTGCATCATCTTAACCGGACCAACAGCCTACACTCGGCGAGTACTCAAATGTTAGAGTAAGTAACTATCCATAAACAAACTAACACCTCAAAACAACATGTAGAGTTCACTTCTGTAGATAGGCAATACAATACAGAATGGAATCACTGTGTTCGCATCCTGCTATTTTCAGCAGCCTTCACTTGAAAGAAGTACGGATGAGCCTGGAACAAAAATATAAAGCATGTCTTGATGAATACAGGCAACAAGAACTGAAGCATATGAGACAAGTTAAAAATGATGACAATAGAATTAAATACAATCTCCAAACTTCTAAACCAAAGCATATGATTAGGCCATTATCAGTGGAAGAAATATAAAAGGAGAAAGTGACGCATGACAATCAAGAAATACCATTGCTTCTTTGGCTGTAAGCCTATCTTGATGATCATAACGAAGAAGCTTATCAAGGAAATCAAGGGCCTGCAAGTCACAACACAGATAAACCCAAGCCAAAAGAAATCAACAAATACTGGCAAAACAAAGAACTAACACAAAGCAATCTGAAAACAAGACAAATCTGCAATTAATAAGTGACCTCAGGGGAAACTAAATGCTGATTATCGGCATTAATAAATCTTGACCAGGGCTTCCTGCTATGCCTGCAAGAGAATTAAAGAAAAGAAATATTAAAACTGAGAACCATGATCAGGTAGTTGCACACTAGCATGATGTATATTCTTATAAGGCATTAGTTGTATCTTTTTTTCCCTTTCTAAAATTGAGTTTCAGAGAAATCATAACTTCATAAAAATACCTTCCAACAAGAGCATCAAGTTGAGGATCAAGTTCTAGATGATACTTGTTCAAATATGCATTTAACTCATCTGTGCCGAGAACCTGCAACATAAAAGTCATATGAGACTGGGAAAATGCCCCACCGGAATATTTCAGCTCCTTCTCAACCCAGTAAGGTCGACATAAGTGGCAAGGAAAGAATGTGAATCCGATTGCAAGCAAATGGGAGGGGCATGCTAATACTGCAAATTATGGAGAATATTATATGGACAGACAGGACACCGCAATGTAAACATCCTTTTTATGAATTTTATTAAATGCATTTTGAGTTCTATCTATAAACATCCTATTGATATGTTTTCTGTTACAATACAGTAATTTTGTAATAAACAGGCCACAACCTAATGTATGAGGTGAGTTGGGAATGTTTCAAAGAAATATCAAAAACATTTTTGAAATTTAAAAGATTATTTCTACATTACAGTAGATCTAGAAAGCAGCAGGCTTGAGTATTGATACTGGATATGGAAATGGCTCCTTATAATTATCCCTACTATCTATGTCACAAAGATAAGACGTAAATTCATGCAGAAGCAATTATGTAGAGTTGGTGCTACCCAAGGTTTTAAGCTATGCAGATTTCCACAAAGGTTATTGAGTATTCAAGGAAAACATATCCTCAATAGTTCACAGCCAGAATAGATTAAACATTGGTATGCAATGGTACGGTGGATATCGATGCAGTCACCAACAATGTTACACCACTTAAGCATCAACTAGAAGATGTTGCTATAATGCTATTACTCTTCCATTTATTTAATAAATAAAATCTTGTACAAACAAAAGTGCCAACAATGGGAGTTCCAGCCTGTAAATGCATGACACATCATATACAAAAAGCAAAAACTATCACTCCCTATATTTATCAACAAAAAAAGAAAGAAAAAGTATCACTCCCTATGATTCTTAACGAATCTACAAGGCTAGAAAAACTTCCAATAAGGGACCAGATCATTTTGAAAAAGGGTCAAAAAATCAATCCTCTCAGAACTATTTTATTCTTCACTGATACTAGCATTGATATCATGTCATTCCAGTTCCTCTTTCTTTTCTTTTTTTTCTTTTTTTTGAGAAAAAAGAACGAATCATGAGGAATTCAAAAAAAAGTTAAAAGGAACCCATCTTCCCTGCTCATATCCAAAAGTGAATGAAAGAGAGATTCAATTTCAATCTTGAAGCCTATTACTCAACCCTAAAAAATTATACAACCTAGCAATTACTTGGGAGAAGACCAATGAGCACCTAAAAATTTTAAAATAATTTTTTTTATCAAAAATTTATGTAGTGGGTGGAGGCCTCTCTTACTTTGGGCCTGCAACTAAGAAAGCAGCTGAGTGATGTAAGAACATCAGTAAAGCTATCAGATGCTATAACCCAAATCCTCATGGTGCTACTTCTGCTGCACCTTTTCTTATAAGCACTTGGACAGTAACACTCAAAAAGATATAAGCAGTCACTGCTGCACCTAGTGCAGCAACAGCTCTCCCAAGCGTGTGCCAAATGTAACAGCAAGTTCGCAGTTAATTGGATAGCATTGCTTTCCTATGGGTGTTTCCATTAAACATTGCTGACTCATCATCATGATGCAGTTCCTCATGAATGCACAAGTAAAACAAAGAAATTTTCCAGGTTATTCTCAATACAGGGAGAGAACTAGAATACAGGACAGGAGGTTAAAAATAAAACATGAACTATCTAACAGCAACCACTCATAGCCTTTATTTGCCAAGTTGACAGAAACACATGGCATCTATGCAATTTTCCACATTGGCAAGAGCATCAACATTACCTTGGCAATCTTGACAAGCTGATCATGGTTGTCATGACCATAAAAAAATGGCTCCTTGCGAAAAATCTGAAGGTTATGAAAATTAGAACTCTGTTCAGTAATATTGTTATGGTAAAAAAAGAAGACATCAAGTCCAGCATGACTCACCATTCCTGCAAACATACAACCTAGGCTCCACATGTCCAAAGAATAGTCATAATCTTGCAAATCCACAAGGAGTTCAGGCCCCTTAAAGTACCTAAATAATCAGAAAAGATGTTTTGATTTTCTGCAAAACTAAGTGAAGAATGCAAGAGATACCCAGAAGTCAACAATTTACTAAAGCAACAAGCATGAACTTTATTAAAAAATAAAAAGGTAGGAAACTCCTTCCGCCCTATGCATAACAATTTAATTTCTCCTTTGGTTCTAACTGAAGTCTACGTCAACAAGATCACTTTCTTGGTAAGTTAAATAACTAGTTTACCAGACAAACATGAGTGTTTATTTTGAAAAATTCAAAAGGAAGAAACTTCCTGGAAAATCCATTATCTGGTATGTCACTAAGTAATTTGGCATTTGTTGCCAAGGGAGAGGAAATCATCAAGTTCAGTCCCTCATCCTCCATGTCTGCAAGACATGGTCATTTTCAATGATAAAACCCAGAGTTCAACAAAGGAGTCAAATGTGTATCCTGCTATGTTTTGTGGCATTTAATGTGAAACTCAAATTGGGAAGAGAATTGTTTCCATTCATGATTACAATGATTCTGGTCTCATCGTTTTGAACATAGGGTGCTTGTGCTCGCTCATTCATGATTCTCAAGCAGTTGTTTTGAGTTCATCATCATATGTTGACAAAACATATTATGTCCATCATAAAACAACTGAAAGAATTGTAGCTCTCTCACCCAAGAAAAACCTACAAGGAAGTCCCCAAAACTTTAGGGATTTACTGCGATATCATGACGACAGTGGAGGACTTCAAAGGACATATCCTAGATTCTATTAGAAGATTTTATTTTTAATCTCAAATTCATATTTTGAAAATATATCTGACGGTGTGTTGTAGCCACAAGGCACTATAGGTTCCTTTGATCCTTTAATCCAGAACATGGTTGGAATTTCATGATAGAATTACATCCATAGAACATGTAGCAAACAGATCCAGAGACACCAAAAACCAATGTAATAAGTACAAGTTGGGTGTAGACCCAACAACAGAGCGCATGTTATCAAGGAGCAGCATTATGGAGTATTTACAACTTGGATGCAAGGCTTACTCTTCCTCAGAAACAGATCCAGAGACACCAAAAACCAATGTAATAAGTGCAAGTTGGGTGTAGACCCAACAACAGAGAGCATGTTATCAAGTATCAGCATTATGGAGTATTTACAACTTGGATGCAAGGCTTACTCTTCCTCAGAACTTAAGAAAGATGGTTCCAGCCATAAATTAAATTGCTTAAAGGGGTGAAAGCAAAAACAAGCGACAAGATAAAAGTAAAATAATTCTTTGCTTTCATAGAAGGTTACCTTGAAGCAACTCGGACATTGTATTCTTTGGCAGGATGGTAGAATTCAGCAAGACCCCAATCAATCAAGCGAAGTTTCCGTAGCTCATGGTCAATCATAACATTATGAGGCTTCACGTCTCTGTGCATTATGCCTTGTGAATGGCAGTAATCTAATGCCTGCAGTTATTGAAGGGGCTGTATTAGTACAATACATAGTTGTCAAATCGAGATTCGTATTGTGAATCAAAATGACTTTGTACCGAATCGCGAGTCGAATCGTGAATCGTAAAGATTCAGTCACTTTTTCTAAATTATTTAAAAACATATATCAACACATTTAGATGTTAAATATATTTTATGAATATAAAATATTTAGACTTAAATCAATAAAAATGTCATTTTGAATGATAATCGCTTAGTTTAATAGGTAAAAAGTTAACAAAGGTTCTTATGTAAGATCACCATCTTACTTTTTTTCTTTTTTAGATATTTCTTATCACCCATTCTTAATAAAGATAATAACCAAATAAATAAACTATCAATTTTTAAAATAATAATAATTAACAACGATATTGATATTTGGACAATAAACATACATATTTTTCTAAGTAACAGTGAACAAATAATAATAAAGAATCATTTAGAATATTTTATTTTAAAGTCTAAAACATTTTAAAAAGTATAACTAACCTCATACATGTAATATTCAATTTAATAAAATAGCAATAGATAATTCATAGTGTAACTTTAATCTTAAACATCCTTAGAAAATATATTACGATTTTTTAAAGGGAAAAAAAATAAGAAGAAAGGTTAAAAATATGTTGGGTCTGACAATATCTAATTGGATCCTATTAAAAACTTCATGATCACTAAAATAATAAACAATCATGTATATATGTTGGTTATTTTGATATTAAACGCTATTAGAAGTTGTATTATGTCATTTTTACTAAAAAGATGGAGAAAAAAAGTCGAAAATATATATTTTAAAAATTGCATAAATCGTAAAAAGTGAATCGATTGTGAATCGTGCAATTCACTAGAGATTTACTTCCAAAATAGATTCACCCATAGATTAGTATCGATTTTGCAAAAATTGCGAATCAAATCGCGAATCGTAAGATTCTGATAACATAGGTAGGTACAATATTACAATAATGTGAAGAACAAGAAGTGAAATGTTTGACTAACAATAGTCTGTAGACAATTCAAGGTATTGCAACAGAAAAGAAGTGAGAAAATGAGCACAAACATGAAACCATGCATCCCTCAACGTATAGGTAAATGAAAACAAAGACAAATATAAATACAGGTGAATCCAATCAAGTTTGCATGCATTGCATAACAAAACTTCATGCAGCAACATGTACAGTGAACCCATTAAATATGGGCATCAGCAAAGATCTATGTAATGCAATGAGAACATCTCTAAGGCAATCTAATCCAATGGTCCCCCATTCAATAACATAATCCAAGGTAAATTCCATTAAATACCAGCAAATGCCACTAAATTGAGTTTCCCTTAAGACATCTAAAAGGGAAGAGTTTTGTGTGGAAGGCTAAAAACAAGAGAGGGAAAGAACAAAAGATTGTGCTTCCCCAATAAGAACTGTCAAAACAATGCCTCCTTAATGAATGAGTTCAACACAAATGGCCAATCTAAAAAACAAAAGAAGGGTACTAGATCGATCTAGAAACCATCCAAGATCTCCCTAATGCAATTAGCCAAATTGGGGAACAAGAGAAGGGAATCTACTGGATCTAGAATCATCAAAGTTCTATCTAATGCAATGGGAACATCTGTAAGGCTTTCTAAGTTGATGGTGCTCCGTTCAATAACATTATCCAAGATAACTTCCATAAAAAATTCCAGGAAATAACACTAAATTCAGCTTCCCTTAGATCTCTAAGAGAGAGAAGAGATTTGGGTGAAAAGACCACAGAAGGAAGCAAGAAAAACATATGTAAAAGAAAACCTCACAAGAGCGTACTTCCCTAACAAATATCACAAAAATAAATGCCTTATCTTAATATTAAAGATAAAAAAATCAGCACAACTTGGCCCCTCTAGTGAACAGCAATTAATGGATCTAGAATCATCCAAGATTTCTCCATTGCAATGAAACATCTTTATTACACTATAAAAGATCTATGCGGGCATCCAAAAGTTCAGGTCATTGATGTGTACATGTGAAATTTAACTACATTCATTGATGCAAATAGCAACGAAGTCCAGTCCCCATTTTTTAGCAAGACATCATGTCTCAAGCACAGGATGAGACCATTATGTTCTTATCTAACATTTCCATTAAATCCCAAAAGTTCATTTATTTATTTTTGCAGAGAGAGAGAGTGTGAGGGAGGGCGAGAGAGAGAGAGAGAGGAAAATTCAAGTCCCAAAAGACAGTATAACCAAAGCATCGGACAAAGAGAAAACCTTGAGAAGCTCATATATGTAATAGCGTATGTCATAATCTGTCAGTGTGGGGTACAAAACTTTAAAATCTGTACTGTTCACATATTCAAAAATCAAGCTAGGAGTTTTTGAGTGCTGATCTCTGACAATATCAAGCAGTTTCACAACATTTGGGCCTCCACAAAGATTCTGAAGTATTTTTATCTCCCTTTTTATCTGCACAAGTAAAGAGTCATCAGTATAAAAATAATAAAAATGAATGCACCATAAACTCTAACCATTTATAAAAATAAAAAAATAAAAAAAACTAAATAAGATAAAATAAAATACAAAAACTTTAACCATTTGCACCACAAACTATTATGAAAAATGGTACATTTCTGGCATGAACACTATTTGCACCACAAACATCACAAGTGTCAGAAAGTCACTTCTCAGTAAACAAGAAGGCACTCCAGATTCCTCCTTGGGCAAACATCATCCACTTCAAATCAAGTTTATGTGGGGAAGAAAATGCTAGGTCAAATTTCTCTTAACAGAGGCAGCTCCAAGAATTTGTTAAAGAAGACTAAGGAGGCAGTAAGGCACCTACTGAAAATATTGCATGGTGGAGGTATTTCATTCTTCCAAGAATCAATAACGAGGGCAGCCGTGAACAAAAGTTAACATCCTAAATACTAGAGTGCAAAGAAGGGGCAGGACAGCTAGTTAGTAAAAGAGATCTATAGAACCTTGTTCTCCAATATATGGAAACTCAATAATAGTTTTTCAATAAATAGTCACCATTGCATAATCAATCACATAAAATATTGCATCCATGTCAACAAAAACTAATGATTGGCAGCCACAAACGTCAAAATTGGCTTAGATGATACTTTTAAAGCTTTAACAGAGGAAGTTTATCTAAACATTGCTTTCTAGTATTCAGGAATTTTACATGTAACTGGATAAATAGCAGACATACAAATATAGGCATCTGTGAATACAAATATGTGGAATAACAGAACCACACTGAAAGGAACTGCAATGCAGTTTGGACTGCTTATATAACAGAGATGTATATAGGCCCAAAACATAGACCCCAATAAATCAGGGCATGGGAGGTAATATATCAAGATACTCAACTCAACTATAAGAAGGTATGGGTAGTGAACACAAAATCACATGAAGAATTAAGATACAATGCATAAATATTAAGAATATCGTGTACAGGGGGGGAGAATGTATAAATCACCTTCTTCTTCTTGACGGGTTTAAGGATCTTGATGATGCACTTTTCATTGTTGGTGACATTTATACCTTCAAAGACCTCACTGTATTTTCCCCTCCCAACTTTTCGAACAACCTCATAGTCATCTTGATCGCTGAGTATAAACCAAAAAAAAAAAAATGCATATATTTAAAAATTGCACCAAAAAATAAAAGAACAAGAAAATTTCACAGAAGACTGAGTTAGAAAGCAGATCTCTCTTAGTAGAGAAAAATATCAAATACCATATAGATCCAAGAGGCAAAAATACCAAGATCCCTGTAAGACATTAGCTAACAACTCTCCTCAATTATATCACCCCCAATCCTAAACCCCAAATTTTCTTCAATTAGGCAACCTTAATACCCTTCTTAAATTGCGATTTCCACTTCAAATCATCACTTCCCAGAATACCACAAAAGATATTACATAAATAAACATAACACTCAAATAAATTGTATTTTAAATCTTTGATCATCAACTTACATTGAAACTTTAACAGGGTTTTATTTTCCCTTCTAAATTGTTCCAAAACCCATTGACTGAATTAGACTCTCCTACTCAACAGTTCTTGCCTATTATTAGCTTGACTAGCACCATCATCACACTTTCGCTATCGATAATACCTAGAACCACTAATTCACCCTCCAAATAAAACAAAAAAACATCACTAATAATAAATCTAACAAAAAGAACAACACAAATGAAAGCACAAACTCTACATCTAAATCGATCAAATTTGAAAGAAGAGAAATCAGTGGCAAGTGTTTAGATAAGAAATTGTGCAGCAACACAGAAAATCAAAAAGAAGCAAAAGGAATTAGGGTTTTTTTTTTTTTGAATTTACCCCCATTGAACGGTGAGAGACTCGTAATCCCAGTAATCTCGAGGGCGGTGAACATTGACGTCTGCGTAGACTCGAGCTTGTGACATTGCTCCAGCGAAGAAGAAGCTACAATGCCGAAGAAGACCAAGATTCGCCTGATTTATATGTTGTTGTCAATCGACGGTGGTTACGAGTCGCTTTGTGGACCTCTTTCTTTTGTTTGAGAGTATATAGGGCGTGGTAATCACAGCTTGGGCTTCTATTAATGTACAGAAATGACTCCGGCCCAAATAAACCTCCCTGGACTAGGCCTTGGAACTCCACAATGACGTACGTGTTAACTTAGGGCTTTTTGGGAAATCGCTTTTTGATTTTTCATAAAAATAGAGAAAATGATTTGATCATTTTTAGTAATTTTTTTTGTTAAAAACTTAAATTTCCAAACAAAGCCATAATGAAATTGACCATAAATAAAATAAATATACAAGCAGGCACTCAAGATGTGAAGAGAAAAGGGAATATAGAAAGTGATTAAATTGGTGTAGAAAATATGAATAAAGTTATATGCACTAATTGATATATTAATTACTGTATTAATGGATGATATGGTATAATTTTAAAAGTTATAAGCTTTGTAATTTGTATAATAGATAGAATTTATAATTTCAAAATGACAATATCATAACATATGTTAGTACACTAATTGATATATCAATCGATACAAGTAACACGACTAAGAAAATAATTCCACAAACAAATATTAATAACGTTAAACAAGATGTCTACACCCAATATTGCTAGTTCAGACACTCAGTTATTACAATAAAACAAAACTAGCATATCACCTGTACTATGCACGGATTGTGTTTATAATTATCTATATATGTGAATTACGATTTTTAAATGTCTTCTTTTTTTTTTAAATGCCTTCTTTTTTTCCTTTTTTATATTATATTAAAGTTTAATATTTTGATAATAATCATATGTGTTAGACTTTTTAAGAAATTAAATGTCTTTTTTTTATTATTATTATATTATATTAAAGTTTAATATTTTGATAATAATCATATGTGTTGGACTTTTCAAGATTTTTTTTTATATTTGTTCTTAAGCATTAAAGTGTTATTATGAGAGATAATCATATGTGTTGGGACTTTTTAAGAAATTCGTATGTGTTGGATTTCAAATAAATTTTTTTTATGTTTGTTCTTAATGCATTAAAGTGTTATTATGAGAGTAAGACTTGGGGTTGGAAAAAAGTTAATAAATGCTAAATTTTTTTTTTTAAAATCAAAAAATTAGAAAATTTAGATTGAGAGATTGGAGCTCCCACAAGACTTGGGGTTAAAAACCCCCTTTTACTTAAGATATAGTATAGATACTTCTTGAGCTCAATTACAGTATTAGCCTATCTAGTGTTGTTTTATTGAAATTAAAATAAATACTCATTTTTTAATATGAAAAATGTTTTATGCGTACCAATTTAAGTGTTAAATTTTATCCAATTTGTTTGGGGGAATTTTTTTTAAGGTCCCTAATAATAACAATTTAGAGGATAAAGGACACCCAAAAAAATAGTGATGCATCAGGTTCCTGAACAACTTGGCACGCATTTTAAATTATTTTGTGGACCAAAATTCCCTTGTCAAAATCAACACAGAAACGAAACTCATTCCGACATCTGAGTTCCACTCCAAGCATCCAGCATCTTCACGAACAGAAGAATAGCAGAATTAGGGTTTCAACATCATCTTCACCATCGACATTAGAGCTTCGTTATCTTCTGCAAAAATCATTCACATTCCTTCCTCACAAATTTCTCTGACCTTCGTTAGAGCTTCGTTTTCACTGCTCATCGTCATCTCAGTCCACCTTCGTCACATCGCATCTTCATCTTAAGCCATATCAGCTCGTCATTCAAAGTTTCATCCTAACTCTGGTGAGTTTTTCTACAATACAACTAGATTTTCTCTGGAAACATAGTTAATTGCATTTTATATTAATCTTCCATAAATTAGGGTTTCAATTTCATAATAAAAAGCTACCTGAATTTGGAAAAAGTTATTTCTGTGTATTTTGAACTTATTCTTAAATATGTTTGTGTGATTTTATCTGTAAATTTATCTGGCATTTGAATTTCTCTAATTTTTTCTTGATGTATGTTTCTTCTTTCAATTTTCTCTGGCATGTTTATTTTGAAAAAAAGTAATTTTCTGAGTTTTCATTTTATTCTTGAACATGTTTCTGTAATTTTGTTTATAAATTTCCCTGCTCTGTAAATTTCTCTTTAATATGTATTTTGAATTGCAATGTCTATCTTTCTCTGGAATGTTTATCACTCTCTTGCCTCTGTCTAAGTTTCTCTAGTATTTATAATTTTCTCTAACCACATCACATCACTTTCCTCCCTTGTATATCTCTATCATGTTTAATTTTCTCTGGCATTTTAATACTATGGACTAGAATGAATGTTTCTTCTTTGAATTTTCTCTGATATGTGTATTTTGAAAAAAAACTTATTTCTCTGTGTTTTGATCTTATTCTTGAACATTTTTCTGTGATTTTGTCTATAAATTTCTCTGCTTTGTAAATTTCTCTGGAAGATGTATTTTTCTCTGGAATGTCTATTACTCTCTTGTCTCTGTCTAAGTTTCTTTGGTATTCATAATTTTCTCTGACAACATCACATTACTTTCCTCCCCTTGTGTGTCTCTATCATGGTTAATTTTCTCTGGTTGTGTATGTAAATTTCTCTGGCATTTTAATATTATGAATTGAAATTTTCTCTGGAATGGAAATTTTCTCAAGAATGTGTAATTTCATCCGGAATGTGTATTTATCTCTCGTATGTTTATTTTGTTCAATTCTTGGTTTCAATGTGGTGTAATTTTCAGTGGCATATTTACATTACTTTGTTTATTTTATCTTGCTAATTGTGGAATGAAAATTTTCTTTGTCGTGTCATGTTTACTTTTCTCTGTTATTCATTTTCTCTGGTATGTTTACTTCTATATGTAATTTTAACAATTATTAAAAATTTCTCTCCCATATTTATGATGCTTTGTTGATTTTCTCTGACATTTAATTTTCAATGTCCAATTTTCTCTGGCATGTCTCATTTTCTGTAATTTTTCCTCATCTGTAATTTTCTCTGACATCTAAAATTCTCTTATCTGTAATTTTCTCCCTTATCTGTAATTTTCTCTGACATGTCCAATTTTCTCTGGCATGTTCAATTTTCTCTGGAATTTAATGTTGACATCTTTATGTTTTAATCATTATCTAGAAATGGCAAAACGTAAAAGCACCGAAATACCGGAAACACCAAGCAAGAAACAGAAACTCTCTCAGTCTTCTTATGAGCTACGATAAAAAACCAGCAGCAAAACACTGGAAACACCAAGTAAGAAAGAACAACTCTCTCAGTCTTCTTATGATCTAAGATAAAAAACCAGCAGCAAAACACCACAAACTCCTCGTCAAATCACACAAGGTGATGAAGCAACTAGCATCCAGATGAGTACCCTAACTTCAAAGGACTCAAGCTCAAGGGGGAAAAAACTTGTTAAACTCCACAGAAAGAGAGCTCACTACACCATTCAATTCCAATCCAACCTCTCATCTGTTGTCTCCTTTTTTCAAACACTTAAATTCAATTCAAAACAACTTGTAGAGCTTCAAAAGACCCCATTATAGTATTTGATCCAAGCTCTAACCAGTGAAAGGATGGATCCAAAGAAATCTAAGAAATCCGATGATGATGTAGTTGCCATAATCAAATGTTACAATGAAAAAACAAAAGCATTCACAGTTGGTAAGAAGAACCTGACCTTCATAACAAATAACATGACCTTAATTTTTGGTTTGGAATGAGGTAAATGAGCCATGTCATTAAAATACTCTAAAAAGCCAAAATCTGCATTCCTAAGGAGAAGATTCCAAAAGGACACAAGGCTTACTGGTCTTGTTCTTAAAAACGCCTTGGTCAAAGCAATGAAAGGCAAGCAACCAACAGACTTCAAAGATGTAACAATCATTGTTACATTATACTTGTGTCTCACCCTATTTTTTGCAACAAGTGGGAATTCAATAGGGTGGGTTTTTATAAAGTATGTGGAACCTCTTTAATCAATGAAATAGTATGATTAGCCAAAAGCAATCACATCAACATTGATTGATTCTATCATGGCATTCCACAAAACTCTAGAAAAAGTTACGGGGTGTGTCATTGCATTGCTGGTAAGTATAATATCCATTCAAATTTGCAGTTATCATACTTACAAATTTGTCTGTTTAGAAAATTTTATTTACTTTAATTTTCATCACAGTATTGGCTATGTGAACATGCAACCATAATTGACTAGGAAGACGGTAACCCAACTGCCTTTCCAAGATGTGCCAAGCGGAACCTGCAAACCTTGACGAAACAGCTGCAGAAAACACCAGTCCACTCTCTTGCACCTCAACAGGTTAGATTCCTATCGCTACTGAAATCTCAGTGAAATTCCAAAATTTCTCTAACCACTACTTTGTTTCCATCCTTGTGCATTGATTGATTAAGATCAATTTTCTCTGAACTATCAATTTATGTTTTATTCTTTGGTACCAACTGGTTTATTTTTGCCATTGTAATCAATTTTTTCTGTAATCCAAAATTCTCTGACCACAATTGTAACACATTAACTTATATGCCCTGATTGATTTTCTCTAATACCTGAATTATGTTGGTTGTTTCATAATTTTCTCTGGCCCATAAAATTGTTTCTCCTTGTATGTAATTTTCTCTAGCCCATAACTTATGTGTTTTGCATCTTTGATAAACACTGTTTTTTTCTGCCATTCTAATGAATTTTTTCTGGAATCCAAATTTCTCTGACATAATTATAGTCAAATATTAACTTATATACCTTGATTGATTTTCTCTGATATCTAAATTATGTTGCTTGTTTCATAATTTTCTCTGCCTCATAAAATTAACTCCTTGTCTGTAATTTTCTCTGGCCCATACAATTTTTTTTAAAGTTTGTTTCCCATTAGTATCATTTAGATGAATTTTATTTTCCTTATTTGAATTTTTTCTCTCAGTGAATTTTGTAACATTTCTCTAGTAAAATACAGATAGATACCAAGGAGCTAGTTCAAAATCCATCAGATAAGTTCTGCCTTGGTAAAAAGACGAAGAAAGAATCAAAAAAGACAATTGTCAAATTCATGGAGACATTACAAGATTCATCTGAAGATCAAGCAATTGTCAAATTCAATGAAGAAGCAGAAGGCAACATAGAAGAATATGAAGCTAGCAATGGACAAGAAGATCAAACAAGCAGTGGAGAAGGAGAAGCCAGAGAAGAAAGTGAAGAAATAGAAGCAGAAGACAAAGAACAAAATGAACAGAAAGAAGAAGACAGTGAAGAATAAGATGAAGAAGAAGATGAACAGCAAGAAGAAAACAAGGAGGAAAGTGACGAAGAATAATGGAATGAGCCGATGGACCAACAACGTGACATCATTTGTGGCTCAACAATGCATCAGCCTCAAGAATTTGAGGAATCAAAGGATGCCCAAATTGCTGATCTACGTCAAAGACTAAAGGTACTTTCTCAATCTAAAAAAGAAGAAGAGAGAAATTGGATTGAATTACTTGCTGAAAAGGATATTACAATAAGAACCTTCACATCACTTAACTCAGAACTTCAAAAAAGAGAGAGCACAATCCAACTGAAACTAAGGATATTGGAGGTTCAAAAAGAAGACGATGCAAAAACAATTCAACAGTTGAGGTGTTCAATTTCGGAGCTTGAAACTGAAAATGCTAAATTGCATGAACAAGTTCAAGAACTATCCATCCAATTAGCAACACAACCATACCGAACACCAACACAACTTCAACCACAAGGTCAGTGAAAATCTTGAGCCACAAAAAGTTATGTCCTTGTGTCAACATAACTCAGAGAAATTTCTATTTATTATAATTTTCTATGTCATTGGTAATTTTCTCTGGAAGTTATATTTCTCTGAACACATTAGTTTCTGCCACTTATTTCTATTGATTTCTACTGCTCATTTCATTTTCTCTGTCTATTTTCTTATTCAATTTTTGGGGCTTGTTTGATTTTCACTGTGTATAGTTAGAATGCAAGTGGAACAACAACCAACAACACAACAAGAACAAATGGCACACAAAGAACAACCGAAACAAAAGACGAAAGTTTATGGTAACTGAAAAATATTGAATCAAATAAATTTATATATTGAAATATCATCTGTTACTTCAGAGAAATTTCACTTTTACTAATTTTTTTCACTGTCTACAGTAAAAAAAGATCCAACATCAATGATAAAAAATTTAAAGGCAAAAGAAAGAAAGGAAAAGCAGCATGATCTAGAATTTCAATATCCCAAAGTTGCGAAAGTGACTAGAGCTTCAAAACAAGCTGGAAAGCAAACTGAGCAAACCACGAAGGATAAAGAAATACTTGATGCTGATGCGTACATCTTGCCTCAACTTATAAACATCAAAAAATTTTGGGTCTTTCCACAAACTCTACCGGTTTCAAGATTGATAAAAGATCATGTAAAAGACATCTTGCAGCACATATTAAATGTGTCTGGACTTGAGTAAGTATAACAAACAAAATAGAAAATAACAAACAACAAATTACAAACTTATATTGCATTAACAACAACTAAATCCCTTCTTTGTCATCTTGTAGGGCTTTAATTTGGACAAGTGAGTTGAATCTCATTACCTTTGAAGACATTGGAAACCTAATAAAGCAAAAAGAAATTGCCAACAATGTAAGTATTTTATTAAAATTTCTCTACAATGTTCCATCAGCCTTTATAAACCAATATTACAATTATAAATCATATTTTTCAGGTCATTGATGGCTATAGAGAGATCCTTGTGGCTAACCAAATCAGAGAAAGACAAAAACCAACTTCATTTTTTTCACATCCATGAGCTTAGTATGTTACTACTATTTTATTTGATTTTCTCTGGAATTTACTTACTACTTTCTTTTCTTAAGATACTTCTTGAAGCTAGTTGTGTCACTAGTCTAATTTTCTCTGGCTATTTATGTATATTTAAAATTTTTCTGTGTATATTTTTTAAATTCCTGTCATTTCAACTTTCTCATAACATAACCATTTTTTGATTTTCTCTAACTATAGAATTTCATCAAAATGACAGAAAATCAATCTTTTCGAGTGTCCTTATTTGACAAGCATATTGAAACAGCATGAAGGAATTACAGGTTCCTCCATTTCCCAATAAATACTAGAGGTAATGAGAAGTCCACACATGGAAATCACTGGACTTTGCTTGTCCTGGACAAACAAGATAATTTATGGAAGTTCTACAACTCACTGAGGCCAAGGAGGGGATGATGCAGAAGGCAAATATGTCAAAGATGTAAAACAATTGTTAATGAGTGCAAATTTCTCTGATCCATCATAATCTTTATGTGATGATAATTTTTATAGAATTCCATTGATTTGTCTATAAATTTCTCTGTTATTTAAAAATTATTTTTTTGCAGCGAGATTATGTGGAAAATTTTTTGAAAGCTTGCCTTGAAAGAGAAGCTCAATCACAACCCTCTTTCAAATTGATAAACTCACAAAACACAAGTTACGATTTTGAGTATGTCAACAATGCTCCACAACAAGAAAGTGATTCGTAAGTTTCATACATCTATAAATAAGATAATCTGATTTGCATGTTTCTTAAAACTAACCATACCTATAATTTGTATATAGTCTGGATTGTGGCCTCTTTGTCTGCTATATAATAAAATAATATAGCAAGCATGAACCTATCAGCTCCAAATTGTCCATACAAGAGATAACGTTGATGAGGGCAGAACTCATAGAGAGATTTGTGACCGAAGTTGGCCGGTCATGGACTGAACCAATTGAAATACCTCTAGAAGAAGAACCAAAAATGTAATAGTGAAATTAGTGAAAGGAAGACAATGTACATAACCACACACAGAAAATTGTCTCACATATATGTATATATCCATACAATATTAACCATTCACTTTTTTGTTGATACATTGAAGGAATGATGATGCTTGACATATATGTATATATCCTTTCTTCACTAATGTAAATTTCATTTTTTTTTTATTTCGATTAATGTAAATTTCATACCTATTGATGGTTAAATATATATATATTTTTTATTATGATTGTCAACACAATCCACACACAGAAAATTGTCCGTAGAAATTTCTCTGGTATGATATTACCAGAAATTCACAGAGAAATTTAACTTGTATCATGCAAAGAGAATGCCTATATAATCATGTAATCTGTAATGCTTTGTGTTGGTACAAAATAATCATCAAACTCAACAAAACAAAAAGCGCACAGTAATTTTATCTACCACTGGAAAATTTCACTACATGAATTTCAAATTTCAAAACACAATGTCTGTCACGACCCAAACCCGGTCCTATGGGTTTAGCATCAGAATCGCCAAGAATCCGAGATTACCAAGGCCCTCAATAATGAATGATCAAACAGTAGTAGGTGGCGAAAGCCAATACAGTAAAAACTAGTGTCCATAGAGCTCTGTTAATCTGTATGCCAAAAACATTTTTCATACATTTATGCATTCACTACCAGTACAGTATACACAATCATTACAGACATTCAAGACGGACTTAATCCTCGATAACAAGATAAGATAACAAAGAACGGTCTATACAAAACAAAGACAAAACAAGAAGGAGACCTATGGGGACAAAAACACCCCAAGCCACGGCATGGCGTCTCGGAACCTCGCAGGAGGCACAAAGGCCGGCCGACAAAATCGGGGACCAATCCCACGCCCTAGCTCTCCGTGGTGGAAAGCACCTACATATATATATAAACAAAGGAGCTAAAGCCCAAAGGAATAACATACAGTGTAAAGAGGTTATGAATGAATGTCCTTACAGTAATGAAATCAATTCATTATACAGTATTTCAATCTTTCAGTATTTCAGTCAATCAGTATTTCAATCAATCAGTCATATGTGGTACATCCATTAGCCTATAAACAGTAGGTCCCAAAAGGCCAGGTCTTATCAGACCCAACAATAATGATGGCCATCAATCAGTATGGTTCCACAAGGAAACCGACAGAGCTCTGTAACAGTCAATAACAGTGGGTGCTAAGGATGCCACAATACAGTTCGAAATGCAGGACATACATTCATTCAATAAACAATATCAGTTCAATAAACAGTTCGGTTCGGTATTCAAAATAAAACCATTTGAACATATCTTTACACAATCTGTTACTCACAGTGATTGGGCTATCAGTAGCTAGAGCGCGTCCCCGAGAGCCAACCCTAAACAGTAAACAGAATAGAACACACACTAAGTCTACAGTTGGAAAGGATGATAATTAAATCCCTAAATTTCTCGGTGTGGTTCTATGTCTACATCCTCATTAAGATGCTCTAAACTAGGCCTAAGAATGCCTAGGATGCGATGAGGATGCAAAAATGCACTAAGGAAGCAATTCCAGAATTTTCAGTGAACAGGGCCTCCGCTCGCGAAGTTTCCGCCGGCGGACAAGCACAAGGCCCACGCCGGCGTACATTCCGCCGAGCGGTGATGAAAGGTGCAAAAATCTTTGGATGCGCGATTTTCCGCCGGCGTTAAAATCCGCCGAATTGTAGAAACAATGCGAGAAAATACTAGGAGCATGAATTCCCCGCTCAAGCGGACGTCCAAAATCTGGAAAATCCAGATTCGGCCTCTGAGTTTCAAACCAAGTTTTGATGCTCCAAATTCGATCCTCTTGGGCCCATTTTCTGGAAAACTCTTTCAAACACATAGAATAACAAGTTTTAAAACTCAATTTAAGAAATCAAGGCCCAAGGGTGTTTCAATTAAACTCAATTTCAAACCATTTTCAAGAACACTTTCAAAACATGACATGCATGATCTTTAAACCAATTTCAAGCTTCCAATCATGCTCAAATGAGCTCAATTCTTTCAAAACAAAGTGAAAACATGGACTAATATATGAACATGAGCATGTATGTGACAATTAGCCAAGAACTCAACTCTCTCTCAATTCTCCCTACTCTCTCTTCTTGGTCGGTTATGAGAGGAGGAAAGTGGCTGATCAAATATGTGTGTAGGCTCAAGTGATAGAAAATAAACAATGGTCCACTCAAGGTGGCAATAACGTAATTAAATCAAACTCTTTAATTGACTTAATTTAATCTAATTTAATCATTCCTAATCAATTTTCAGATAAATATACCATAAAATCGAAATATTCTCGATCCTAAAACATCAAGCGGTTTCTAAATCGTCACGATAAGGCCTTCAATTAGCAATTTAAACATAAAATGCAAACAGATAATCATGCACTCAAACAGATGCAACACGCAATTCAATAGACAAACTCATTCAGTTTCAGTTTCAGTTTCATTCAGTTTGTTCAGTAGTTCATCCAGTTCACTTATCAGTCATTAGCAGTTCAGTTTAATGGTAATCAGTATATAATTCAGTGGTTTAACGGTAGTCAGTACGAGGTTATTCTGATCTCCCTCCTTATAAGGAGTTTAGTCCTCTAAACTCGTGTTACCTTCAGTCTGGAAGAAAACAGGATTCAGCGGGAACAAATCCGGATATCGCCTAGCCATGTCATCTTTTCTTTCCCAAGTGGCATACACACCACCATGGTTCTGCCAGTCAACTTTCACTAGCGGAATCTCTTTGTTCCTCAATTTCTTGATCCGTCGGTTCACAATCTGTATAGGTCGTTCCTCGTAAGTGTAGTCATCACTCAACACAATGCGAGTAGGCTCAATCACATGAAACGGATCTCGAAGATAGTCTCTCAACATCGAAATGTGGAAGACGTTATGCATATGCTCCATTTCAGGAGGAAGTGCAACTTGATACGCCACCGGATTGATTTTCTCAATAATCTGATACGGTCCGACATATCTTGGTGCTAACTTACCTTTGACTCCAAAGCGAGTCTGGCCTTTCATTGGTGTCACTTTCACAAACACGTGATCACCCACTTCATATTCTCTATCCCGTCTTCTGACATCTGCATAACTCTTCTGTCTACTCTGTGCAGTTTTCAATCTTTGTTGTATCAATTTCACTTTCTCAGTCGTTTCATATACAATCTCGGGCCCAAGCAACGGCCCATCTCCAACTTCTGCCCAGCAGATTGGAGATCTACATTTCCTGCCATACAATGCCTCGAAAGGCGCCATCCCAATACTCGAATGGTAGCTGTTGTTGTAGGCGAATTCGGCCAATGGCAGATGGCTTTCCCAATTTCCCTGAAAATCGAGGGCACACATTCTCAGTAGATCCTCCAGAGTCTGGATGGTCCTTTCTGACTGGCCATCTGTCTGAGGATGATAGGTGCTACTCAGCCTCAATCGATGCCAATGCGGTCTGTAGGCTCTGCGACCTCGATGTAAACTTGAATCCTGTCGAAACAATAGATCTGAGCACTCCATGCAATCTCACAATCTCATCAATATAGATAACAGCCAATCTATCTGCATTATAAATCGTCTTGACAGGTAGGAAGTGTGCAGATTTAGTCAATCTATCAACAATAACCCAAATAGAGTCCATACCTTTCCTGGAGCGAGGTAATCCAACGATAAAATCCATCGTGATATGCTCCCATTTCCACTCTGGTATGGGTAAGGGTTGCAGTAATCCGGCAGGTCGTTGATGTTCAGCTTTGACCTGCTGGCAATGAAGACACTTGGACACAAAATCAGCGATCTCCTTCTTCATTCCTGGCCACCAGAAATTCTGTTTCAGATCTTGATACATTTTCGTATTCCCTGGGTGAATCGAAAACTTCGAACTGTGGCCTTCTTGTAGAACTCTTCTTTTCAATTCAGTGTCATTCGGTACACACAGTCTGTCTTGAAATTTCAGTATATTGTTCTCAAATTTGAACCCCGGTCTCGGTTTTGAATCTCTTTCTTCAATAACCTTTTTCAAGAAATCATCTAGTTGTTGTTTTTCTTTAATTTCCTCAATCAATCTTTGGTTGGCGTAAATAACAACTAAGGTTCCACCTTGTTCTTTCAAAACAATTTCAATTTCAGACCTTTCCGGATCAAGAAGCAACTCTTTCGTCGATCAACAAAGCAAACAGGCTAAGTTCCCAATCGATTTTCGGCTCAATGCATCGGCAACGGTGTTGGCTTTTCCCGGATGGTACAAAATCTGTAGGTCATAGTCTTTTATCAGTTCAAGCCATCTCCGCTGTCTCATATTCAGTTCTTTCTGAGTGAAAAAGTACTTCAGGCTCTTGTGGTCAGTATACACTTCACATGTTGCTCCGTACAAATAGTGACGCCAAATTTTCAGTGCAAACACTACTGCAGCAAGTTCTAAGTCATGGGTCGGGTAGTTCTTTTCATGCGGTCTCAACTGTCGGGAAGCATAGGCAATAACTCTCCCATTCTGCATTAAAACACACCCCAAACCCTTATGAGAAGCATCACTAAAAACAATATAACCATCCGTACCTGAAGGTAGGGTCAAAATCGGTGCAGTCACAAGTCGGGTTTTCAATTCCTGAAATGCTGATTCTCTTTGGTCAGTCCAGTCAAATGATATCCCTTTCTGCGTCAACTGAGTCAGTGGTAGGGCAATTTTGGAGAAATCTTTGACAAACCTTCTGTAATATCCAGCCAGTCCCAAAAAGCTTCGGACTTCGGTTACATTCGTTGGTCTAGGCCAGTTCACTACAACTTCAATTTTCTGCGGGTCAACAAAAATTCCATCTTTGCTAACAACATGCCCCAAAAACATTATATGATCAAGCCAAAATTCACATTTAGACAGCTTAGCATACAGTTTCTGTTCTCTTAAGGTTTGCAGGGCAAGTCTCAGATGATGTTCATGTTCTTCTACAGTCTTAGAATAGATCAATATGTCATCAATAAATACCACAATAAAATCGTCAAGGTATGGTTTAAAATTACATTCATGAGGTCCATAAATGCGGCAGGGCATTCGTGAACTCGAACGGCATAACTAAAAATTCAAAGTGGCCATACCTCGCTCGAAAGCGGTTTATCAATGTCTTCGGTTTGACTTTCAATTGGTGATACCCGATCTAAGATCAATCTTGGAAAACACTTGTGCACTTCAGAATCGGTCAAATAAATCATCAATACGCGGTAATGGATATTTATTCTTTCTGATTACCTTGTTCAATTCACGGTAATCAATGCACAGCCTCGATGAACCATCTTTCTTCTTTACAAACAAAACAGTGCACCCACGGTGAAATCTTTGGTCCGATAAACTTTTTGTCTAACAGTTCTGCAATTGTACCTTCAATTCTTTCATTCGATTGGAGCCATTCTATAGGGGCTTTAGATGTCTTGGGTACCCTAACCACATCCACAATAAATTCAATTTCCCTGTCAATCAAATCCCCTGGCAATTCATCTAGAAATACATCTGGGAATTCTTTGACTATAGGAATACAATTCACATCAGTTTTAACATTATCATTAGTAGGTACAGTCAATACAGAACACAGATATCCTTTACACCCCTTTCTAATCAATTTGACAGCCTTTACAGAAGAAATCAGATATGGAGGAGGTACTACTCCACTCCCATTAAACACAAATTCGGGCAAACCCGATGGACGGAAAACTACTTGTTTCATTACACAGTCTATAGTGGCATGATATTTTTGTAGCCAATCCATCCCCAATATTACATCGAAGTGGTCTATGTTCAATTGTAGTAAATCAATAAACAGATGCATATCCCCAACAATAATCTCACAAGCAGGATACATATATGCACATGTCATGGATCCCCCAACAGGTGATGATACAGCTAACAAATAGTTCATGGGTTCTAGGGGTCTATTCAATTTACGCGAAAAAGCATGCGACACATAAGAATGTGTAGACCCCGAATCAATCAATACATAAGCATTCTGAGCACAGATAGAGAGGATACCTGACACAACGGTTCCAGTGTTTTGCACGTCTCCCGGTACTAGGGAAAACACACGACCCTGCCACATAGACTCTTTCCCGGTAGTTTTGGGGTTCGGTATTGGTGCTACATTTGATCTTTCTTTGCGCTTCAGCTTTACTACTACTAACTGGTGGAGCAGAAGGGCAGTCTTTGATTCTGTGGCCCACCTTGCCACACCTGAAACAAGCTCCAGAAATCTGGTAGCAAACCCCTTTGTGCTTGTTGCCACATATGGAACAGGGTGGAGTAAACCCACTCCCTTGGTCAGCTAGTAGTCGACCCATACATTTCTTGTTATTTGGGTTATGCTTGCCTTTCTTAAATTTAAAACCCTGCCTTTTCCCTTGCCACTCACTTGTCGGTGTTTCAGATTGTTTCACTGCTGCAATATTTGTCTCGGCCATCAATGCCCGGTCGAGAACACCCACATAAGTTGGCATTTTCAAAACATTTATCCCGGTCTGGATAGCAACACTAAGGTCGCCTTCAAACCTCTGGCCTTCTTATAATCAGATCCACCATATGTGGTGCATACCTAGCAAGTTCGATAAATTGCTTCTCATACTCGCAACAGATGTTTTGCCTGTCTCATTGCTCAAACTCAGCCACTTTTCTCTCACGATGCCTTTGGGAAATACTTTTCAAAGAAGGACTCCTTGAACTGAGCCCAAGTCAGAATGGTATTTGCATCACGGGTCAACATCCACCATCTTCTGGCTTCTTCCTGAAGGGTGAAGGTTGCTAACAAAACTTTGTTTGCTTCAGAGCACGGAAAAACCTCAAACAACTTTTCGGTCTCAAGAACCCAAGCTTCAGCCTTTAACGGTTCTAAGCCTCCCTGAAAGGACGGCGGTTTCATTTTGCTGAATTTCTGAGTCAGTGCAATAATGTCCACCTCATTAGCATTCACATTTTGTACATTCCGTTTTGCACCGGAGGAGGAGGAGGTGAAATTGGTTCGGTTGTTGTTCGAGTCTTTCCATTATCAGTCCCATCATTTGTTCAAGTCTGGCCATTCTGGCCTCGGAGGATGATGCTTCAGTTTCATTTGCATTATCCATTTCACTATAGCAGTTATAACAGTTATCATTATAAACAGTTGTACAATTAAACAGTTTAACACTTTAACATATAATCAGTCGGTCATAAGCACACACTTTTCAAATTCATGAGATGACCTAATTGCTTTTCTAGGACACCCTATAGCTCATTTGGACACGTGTGTGCGGTATAACTCGTGGTTAAGTATCGCTCTGATACCACTCTGTCACGACCCAAACCCGGCCCTATGGGTTTAGCATCAGAATCGCCAAGAATCCGAGATTACCAAGGCCTCTGAAACGATACTGATCAAACAGAGTAGAGGGCCTGGCGGAAGCCAATACAGTAAAAACTAGTGTCCATAGAGCTGTGTTAATCTGTATGCCAAAAACATTTTTCATACATTTATGCATTCACTACCAGTACAGTATACACAATCATTACAGACATTCAGTACGGGGACTTAATCCCTCGATAACAAAGATAAAGATAACAAAGAAACGGTCTATACAAACAAGACAAAACAAAAGGAGACCTATGGGGACACAAAAACACCTCCAAGCCAAGATGGCATGGCGTCTCGGAACCTCGCAGTGAGGCACAAAGGCTGGCTGACAAAGCGGGGACCAATCACGCCCTAGCTCGATGCGGTGGTGAGCACCTACATATATATATAAACAGTGAGCTAAAGCCCGTGAATAACATACAAGGTAAAGAGGTTATGAATGAATGTCCTTACAAGAATGAAATCAATTCATTATACAAGATTTCAATCTTCGAGATTTCATCAATCAAGATTTCAATCAATCACCATATGTGGTACATCCATTAGCCTATAAACAAGAGGGTCCAAAAGGACCCGCCTTAACAGCCAACAATAATGATGGCCATCAATCAAGATGGTTCCACAAGGAAACCGACAGAGCTCTCAGTAACGATCAATAACAAAGGGTGCTAAGGATGACACAATACAGTTCGAAATGCAGGACATACATTCATTCAATAAACAATATCAGTTGAATAAACAGTTCAGTTTAGTATTCAAAATAAAACCATTTGAACATATCTTTACACAATCATTACTCACGCTGATTGGGCTATCAAGAGCTAGAGCGCGTCCCGAGAGCCAACCCTAAACGAAGAAATGAATAGAACACACACTAAGTCTGAGTTGGAAAGGATGATAATTAAATCCCTAAATTCCTCGGTGTGGTTCTATGTCTACATCCTCATTAAGATGCTCTAAACTAGGCCTAAGAATGCCTAGGATGCGATGAGGATGCAAAATGCACTAAGGAAGCAATTCCAATTTTTCGATGAACGGGGCCTCCGCCGGCCGAGTTTCCGCCGAGCGGACAAGCACAAAGGCCCACGCTGGCGTACATTCCGCCGCGGCGGTGATGAAAGGTGCAAAATCTTGGATCGCGATTTTCCGCCGGCGTTAAAATCCGCCGGCGGATCAGAAACAATGCGAGAAAATCGAGCATGAATTCCGCCGAGCGGCATTTCGCCGAGCGGACGTCCAAAATCTGGAAAATCCAAATTCGGCCTCTGAGTTTCAAACCAAGTTTTGATGCTCCAAATTCGATCCTCTTGGGCCCATTTTCTGGAAAACTCTTTCAAACACATAGAATAACAAGTTTTAAAACTCAATTTAAGAAATCAAGGCCCAAGGGTGTTTCAATTAAACTCAATTTCAAACCATTTTCAAGAACACTTTCAAAACATGACATGCATGATCTTTAAACCAATTTCAAGCTTCCAATCATGCTCAAATGAGCTCAATTCTTTCAAAACAAAGTGAAAACATGGACTAATATATGAACATGAGCATGCATGTGACAATTAGCCAAGAACTCAACTCTCTCTCAATTCTCCCTACTCTCTCTTGTTGGTCGGTTATGAGGGGAGGAAAGTGGCTGATCAAATATGTGTGTAGGCTCAAGTGATAGAAAATAAACAATGGTCCACTCAAGGTGGCAATAACGTAATTAAATCAAACTCTTTAATTGACTTAATTTAATCTAATTTAATCATTCCTAATCAATTTTCAGATAAATATACCATAAAATCAGAAATATTCTACTGATCCTAAAACATCAAGCGGTTTCTAAATCGGCCGCCGATAAGGCCTTCAATTAGCAATTTAAACATAAAATGCAAACAGATAATCATGCACTCAAACAGATGCAACACGCAATTCAATAGACAAACTCATTCAGTTTCAGTTTCAGTTTCATTCAGTTTGTTCAGTAGTTCATCCAGTTCACTTATCAGTCATTAGCAGTTCAGTTTAATGGTAATCAGTATATAATTCAGTGGTTTAACGGTAGTCAGTACGAGGGTTGTTACAATGTCCAGACAATTTTCTCTGATAGTGGAAAATTTCTCCAGATGAAATTGATGGATTCAAATGGTGACAGAAAATAGAATTTCTGAGTTGTGAATTTCTCTGGGTTAAGTGATTTGGAGAGGAGGAATTTCTTTGGGTTGGTGAGGAAAATTTCTCTGGCTTTGACAAAAATTTCTGAGTTGAAGTGAGTCTAGAGAAATTATTCCCTGGTCTAGAGAAATTCTCATCTTAGAGAAATTTCAAAAGAGCTTAATTTTGTTTCTTGGTTGTACTCAGTGCAATAATTTTGTATATGCTCTGTCTGGTGTGCACATTTCTTGAAATGACTGATATGAAGTTACAAGAAATTCACAGAGAAATTTAACTCCTATCGTTTCAAAGAAGGTGCCTATATGATCATGCAATCTCTAATGCACTGTGTTAGTACAAAACAATTATCAAATTCAAAAAACACAATCCACACAGTACTTTTCTCTGCCATTGTCAAATTTATGTGAATGAATTTGAAGCTTCAAAACACAATACACAGAGAATTTTCTCTGCCATAGGAAAATTTCTCTGGATGAATTTGGCAGGTATTACAAACCCACTGCCTATAGTATATATCAACAAACACAATGCACACTTTAACTGATATTGAAAAATTTCTCTGGATGAATTTGATTGATATTATTATATATACTGTCTAAAAAATATATTTCATAAAATAAAATCCACAAAGTAATCATCAAATGTATTATTCAATCAATAAAATGTATAATCCTCAACTATTTAACAAAGGTTCTTTGCATGTCCTCTTATTATGGTGACCAATACTCTCACAACGACTACACTTAATCACCCTTTTAAACTCTCTAGTAGAAGCAATTCTGTTCTTCTTCGGCCTCCCAGCTGGTCTCTTGCTCAATAGAGATAAAATCATAGCATCTTCAATGCTATACATAAGTTTTTCAACAGTTGTAACTGGGCCAATCGAAGATGAGTATGCTTGACGATACATATCAGTATGACAAAATGGTTCAACAAATGAATTCAAATTCTTTCCACCCCTAAAAATTGCAGCAACAGCATGTGGACATGGATACCCATTTATTTTCCATTTTCGACATGAACAAGTTCTCAACCTAAGATTAACCATAACCGAAGGAAAACAATGCACTTCAAAGACATTATCAGATGATAAACTCACATTCCATGTTCTCCCATCCAAGAAAGCCTTCTCCGATACACTATCCATACGAGAACAGAGAACTTTATTCCTTTTATTAGAGAGCAGCCTCCTATCAGACCTCATATTCATGATTTGCAACCGTATCATGTCCACCAAATTTGTTATTGGCAAGTGTCGAGCGTCTCGTATCCATGAATTGAATAACTCAGTAACATTTGAATACATCTCACCATAATGTTTCCCCTTAAAATATGCATCACTCCAATTTTCATATGGTAAACTTCTCAAGAAAACACTCACAATGTCTCCTCTCTTCCTTTTTAATTCATTTAACTTGAAATGAAATGATGCCTTTGTTGGCGCATATGCACATTCTGAAAACTTGGACACAATCGTCTCCCTAACCAAATTTGTGTTTCTATATGACAACTCATTCCTCAAATTTCTCTTTAGATATTCAAGACAAAATCCATAAAAGCAGTTAGGGAAAAACCTAGCAATTCCTTCCACAATACCACAATGTCGATCTGATATGAAACTTATCACCCTTTTTTATCCCAATACTCCACATAAATGTTCAAGAAACCAATATCAATTGTCTTTATTCTCAGCATCAACAACAGCAAAAGTTATAGGAAAAAAACCTACAAAACAAATAGTAACAAGCATATGAGATATACACATGTAGAGAAATTTAGAACAATAAACAACCAGAGAAATTTGACATTGCAAATATCCAGAGAAAATTCACACATGGGCAACATCCAGAGAAAATTGACTTAGTGACCAACTACAGAGAAAATTCACACAATCAGAATATCTAGAGAACATTCATTTAGTGAACAACTACAGATACAATTCACACAATGACAACATCCAGAGAAAATTCACACACTGACCAAAATCCAGTGAAAATTCTCATAAACAATACAAAATCCACATAGTGGCCAAAACCAAAGAAAAATCACATTCACTCAATTCATACATGTATAGAAAATTCACATACTTAGATAAAATTATATATATTTACAATTACCTTCATTCCTATCTTTCCCCGTTGCAGCAAGCATAACTCCTTTGTATCGTCTTTTCAAAAATGTTCCATCAAGAAAAAGCAATGACCGACAATATTTGAAACCAGCAATGCATGCATGAAAAGTCACAAACACTCTTTTGAAACGCTTGTTATCTTCAAAATCTAACTTAAAAAGACTACCTGGATTGTTCTTCAATGCCTCATCAAAATACCACCGTAATTGATCGAATGACAAACAAGAATCCCCATATGTACTACATTTTGCTTTTTCAACCCCCAACCAATCACAGCTATAACTGATTAAGACCCCATACTTGTCTTTCATTTCCTTGATAACATTCACTGGACGAGTTAAAGGTTTTGCACTTACCTCTTCAAGTATCAGCCCAAAAACTAAGCTGGAACTCATCCTAGCATGTTTACTCGTACGAACCGCTACACCACAAGTATGTTCGTTGTTCAAAGTCCTTATGTAGAAGAACCCATATGTTTTTTCAACTGAAGTATGTACACGCTACATATATCCCCTTGATTCTTTATATGCATATTCTGCCGTAACCCTCAGCTTGACATTTTTAACATACATAAACTGAAAACCAATCTCAATAGCATACTTGCATAAAAAAGTACGGAACTCAACCACACTACCCTCAAACTTTTGTCCAACACTCGTAATATTATTTCGCCAACCAGCTGACAATAACACATTTTCTTGGTGAGAACAAAATTTAGAGAGTGAATTCCTTTCAATATCCACCAGCCTATCACATTTACCATCCATAACATCTACCCAATTAGACCCCACTTCATCCTCTTGATAAGAAGTACTACACCTACTAACTGAAACATTAACTATATCAACACCGCGTACACAAACAATCCTCAACATATTTAGAAAATCAATATTATTCCGAACCATACAATTCGGATGACCCACAATAGAATATGAAATACACATAGCCTCAGGTTTCAAATTCTCCCATATTTTACACAAAATGTCAACCAATTCATCAAAATTTAATTCACATGAAACATTAATGACAATAGTATCATCCCCATATTTGCACAGCAACAACACTGCACTGTCCATCGAAAATAAAAGAAAAAACAAGAAAAATAATTTGTTCAACATAAAAACACTTCACAATAACAATATAAAAGTCCAAAGAAATTTAAGAATTTTTGCTCAGAAAAACAAAAAATTATATTCATTTTATACAAACTTATAATTTTCTCTGAATTACAAACTAAAAGTGAATAACAAACTTATAATTTTCTATCAACTACAAATAAAAGTCCAGATAAATTTAAGAACTTACATTCACTTTCTCAGATTCAATCTGCATTAGAAACTTTGGATTATAATAACAAACTTACAATTTTCTCTTGACTATACCAACAAAAGTGCAGATAATGAAATTTTTTCGGTTTAAACAAATTTCTAGTTTGAAAAAATAGAGAACAAAACTTATCATTGATCAGCATGTTAATGAAAAACAGAGCACGAAAAATGAATTCTAAACATCAAAATCAACTTCACTGTCAACACTCTTTGAAATTGATCAAAAAAACAGAGAATCAAAATTAATTCAAAAAAATAAAAATCAACTCTATCAAGATGGCCTCTGTCTAAAATTGATCAATAACAAAAAATGAAAAATCAACTTCAAAAATCATAAACAACTTCATTGAGCTAGCCTCTCTTTAATTACAAATTGTTTAAACTCTGTCACAAAATCAAATCGGAACTGAAAAACAAAATCAAATCGGAACTTAATTACGAATTGATCAAAACTGAAAACAAAAACCTAATGTAAAAATACACTCGATCAAAACTGAACAAAATCAAATCGGAATCCTTAAATAAAATTCAAAATAAAAATCAAAATTCATGTGGAATCTGTATCGAAATCATACCTGATTCAACTTAACTCAAAAGCTTACGCAATCAACACATTGTAACACCTACACGATCGTCGAAATCTCTATCGTCAAGTACACTGCAACACTTGTGAAATTCCTACGAAATCTCCGACAAAATCTCCACCGCGAAACCAGTTTCTAAAATCTCTACCAAAAAATCAACAACTGAATATTCTTGTCTGTTTTTTTTTTTTTTTTAATTGAGCAATAGAATATTTCAAAATCCAAACAAGAATAAATTAAATATTTTGTAACATAAAATAAAATTAAAGAATTTTAACTATCAAAACATATTATTATAAACCTCTCCTCCTATCAAAAATTGAAGGGAAACCTTAAATCAAATTTTCTATTTATTTGACATGTATTAAAAGTTGAAATTTAAGAAAACCCCCAAAAGAGAGAAGAGATTACTTATACAAATTTGGCAGACCAAATTTCCAAGGGAACGATCGCATTCCACCTCAATCTACAACAAAACTTTCCAGCATTGATTGTTGTAGCCAATTTACAGCTGACAGTCCCATATACAAGAAAGCTTATTGGCTGCGATTTATTACAAAAATAGCAATCATAGCCCTATTAGCCACAACAGAAACATCAACTGACCTATACTATGAAGCACGAAACCTCTCCGACTGTCAGACACGCTGAAAAAACACTAGGCGACTTTAGATACACTAATATATTTTTTATTTTTTTATAAAAAAATAAAAAAATAATGTGATAAAAAAAATAAAAAGATAAATTATATGAAAGATGACAAATCACCCCTTAGGCCAAGTTTGAAAAGATTAAATAAGTGCACTTTTTATTTTTTTGAACTAAAAAATTAAGGTTGAAAATATGAATGTTTGAGTTAACTTTTTGACTTTTTATAAAAAAATGTGTAATAAAAAATTGTAAAAATTAATTTTTAGAAGAAAATTTGAATTGAGAGTTGTGCAGCCGTAATTGTTGACTTTTGGTGAATAATGTTAACTTTTTAACTTTTTGAATAACTTTTTGACTTTTTAGATTATTTTACACATCCCAAACTTAGCCTAAGTATTATTTTTCTCCAAAAAAAATTAATTTTAATTTTTTTATTAAAATAACATATCTAAATAAATTTAATAAAATTAAATATTTTATATAAAATATATATTAAATATTTAAAAATATACACAATAAAAATATATATTTTAAATGTGTCCTCAACATGTCATATTTTACAATTTTTAAAAATTTACATGTTTATCATGTCCATGCTTCTTAGGAAGCATAGTAAGAATTACAGATCTTAGCTATTAGAGATAAATTAGTACACACAAATAAACAAAAGACAATGTTGCAATTATAACAGAGAAGCCAGTTGCATTAGCATTACAAGCTAAAAACAGCAACCTTCCTTACTAGCACTCTGAACTGCACATAACTTAGAGGACCAGAATAACAAGAAGAACAATCAAAATTAAGTGCGCCCTCGGTAAAACCTGTTCGGTGTTACATTTTTGCAAACCTTGCAATGTACTTGAGCTGAAGATCTCACTGGCAACATGATGAACCCAAAGATTCTTAAGCTACAGCATGAGTACGTGTTTTTTGGTACAAGCGATATATTAGTGTAGTTTTTGACATCTGGGGCTCCCTTTCAAGGACAGCAATCACATCCTTAACAGAGATGGAGCGAGCAACTTCAGTTTGAGGAACCACAACTTGATTCCTTACGAATTGTCTACTTGAGCCTGTTGAGAAAACGTGGATTAAAATCAGAGATCATGGAATGAAGGAAAATGAGTGATACACCCAGCTGGGGGTGACCCCCAGTGAGTTGTCAGCCCGTGATTGGGCGAGAAAATTGTTTTTTTTTTTTTTTGTTTTTCTTTTCAGCCAATCCCCCACTGACACGTCAGTGGGAGTTGTTTTACTGGGTGTAGGAAGCACGGTTGTGGAATGAATCATGCAATGCTAAGTATCATATCAAGGAACATTACCACACCAAATGCTTCATTTTATTCAATAGAAATACAAAAATAGCCAGCATCATTTTCGTTTTCTGTTCTTAAAAATAGAAAAAGCAAAAACTGATATGTAAAACTTGTTTGCTAAACTGTTTCTGAAAATTGTATTTGGGAAACCTTTTTCTGCAAGCATCTCAATTTTTAGCAAACATTTTAAAGTTGTTTATTGAACTTCCGAAAACTTTTTTCTCACGAAAATTTTAGCCATATAAAATGGTGTGCGCTTTCAAACCTTTCACTGTTTTTGGTCCCTTGGCATCAGGTGGGCGACCCAAGAGCCTTGCTTGGGTAGGTGTCAAGATGCGCACATTCAAGAGTCAACACCTTGATGCCACACTCATTTGTGCCCTTTAAAGAGCCAAAGACATGCCTAAGAAGTTGTTGGTGCAAATGCAAACAAAGGCCCAAAGCATAGTGCAAGATTGTCCAAGACATCCCATGAAGCAAGCTAGTCACCAAGTAGCAACTTTAGGCGAACTTTCAGAGAGTCAAATGTAATCTTTTTGCTTTGTAAATTTTTATGTAAACACCTTAGCATTAAAGGTGTTTTGGGACCAAGAGTTGTAATTTTTCTATTTTTGTAAAATTTTTAAAAATCCATTATAACTCCTCAAACATAGTGGATGTTTCCTCTTGCCAGCTAGGAAATTACTTAACAAGCTATATATAAGGAGGGGGTACCCAAGTGTTGAACCAGACCACTTGTGCCTTTAATGTACCCCAACCTAGCTTATGGCAAGGCAACTTTTGTAACACTTTTAGTGCATTGTTCAACTATTGCAATGCTTTCTTTTGAGTAATGAAAAGTTCATTTTGCCTTTAAATTGTACAAAACCTTCCAATTATTGCTTATTTTAATTTTAGCTTGTTGATTGCTATTTTGTGATTTGTCTCCAAACTTGTGGCTCATCAACTAAACTAATATTGTGTTTGCTTGTCTTTGCAAACCTTTTGAGGTTCATTTGCGGGCTAGTGAAGAGAGTTAACTAGCGCCACACACACTTGCATATCTTTATCAAGGCTTCTGCATTGCCGGTGTGTGACAGTAGGCCAGGAGTTCAAACCACACCAGGTTCGAGGTGCATGTAAAATGGTTATATGATTCTCTCTCTCTCTCTCTCTCTCTCCACATAAAAAACAAAAAGAAAACTCCTGTGTAGGGTTGGTTGACAAACCATTCAAACCAGCCACCTTGTGCTGCTTTTTCCAAGTCGTAAATTGTAATTGATAGTGATTAATACATTAGTGACTGAAAGAAACAAGATGTTGATATGATCAGTTGACCACTCATTTATACTTTTCTACAGGTTGGCCAATGGTCTAGCTTAAAAAACCAGCAAATACTGATTTTAATATAACAGAGTAAAATTTTAGATGGGAAAATTTCAAATTGATTAAATAATTCTTACATGCATGTTTATATATGTATGTACTCATTATAATTTATAAGTTCATTTGGCACCATATTTAGGTGGTTCAATGAGTAATAGCAAGGAATAGTTTCTAGTTCACAACTCATGCACAAGAGAGAGAGAGAGAGAGAGTTGAAGCTTTGGAACCATCAAATTAATAAGCAATTAACAATGATAAAAATTGGCCAATAATTAATCTATATCATGCTTACCAGATGACACAGCAGCACTTGGCTGGCCCATTTTCTCTGCTTCTTGATTATCCCTTGCATTTTTTCCAGAGGTTGATAAATGCTTGTAGCTCATATCTTTACCAAACTGAGAACCAGAAGAAGCATCAATTCCTCCTTCACGTTTTTGCCGAGCTTGCTCAGCCATCAGTTGCCATTTTGACAGCATATCATCTCCTCCAACAGCAGCTCGCGCAGCAACATTTGCAGCTGTTGCCCGCATTTTGTCATCCTCTTCTTTGTTTGCCTGCATATGTAGTAAAAGTTCAACACACACAAATTTCCTTCTTTTTATTTTTTATTTTTTATGCTCTATTTGTTTCAGCAGAAAATATTTTTTATAGAAAACTTTTTCAAGAAAACGTTTTCCTCTGTTTGGTTACGTCTTTCAAACTGATGTACTACTTGTTGTATTAGGTGGTGGTGGAGGTGAAGCATGAGGTGGGGTGGCAGTGGCAGAGGTGGTGATGGGGCTTTAGTGTGGTGCCCCTAGTAAGACTTTAATCCGAAAGTGGAAAATGTTTTTCACTCAAACAGGCTTGTTTTCTGTTGACTTTCATTTCCGTTGTACCAAACGCTAGAAAATGCAAAAAACATTAGCAAACGGAGTGTTAGTGGTGAATATCTAATAGATTGAAATCAATCAACCTTAATTAATACCTTCAGTGATTTTGCACGACCCTCATCCTTTTCCATATCGCCATCAACTCTAGCATTAGCTTCTGGCTACATATACAAACATAAATATAACAATTTTAAGGAATATACACCCACACAAGCAAAAGCAAAGTATTTACGCAAGATATACCCACTTCATTGAGCTTCTGGAGTCTTTCTGCTTCAGCCTGCTTTTTATCCCATTCTTCTTTGGCTTTCCGGTTCATTGCCATGATTTGTTGCCGAACATCTGAGGTTATAAGAGTTTGGTGCCTTGGCTTCTCAATATCAACCCGCTACGGAATTCATTTCAGATCATTAAATAAAGAGTCATTCAATTTTCCTTTCTTTACGCAATCACAAAGAGAAAATAACCAAAAAGAGAATCACTAACCTGTTTTGACAGTCTGATCAGATTGCTTATCAGTCCACGCATTCTTTCCTCCACACACTGATGATTCAGTAGCATAAAAAAGTGTAAAGAGATAACAACTGAAAAACAGAAGTGATAAAAATCTCACCAATGACAAGCATTGATCCACATCATTGCTAATATTCTCTACACCGCATTTTGACACTGCCATAAATACACACATCCCAAAATGTCAAGCTATTTTCTTCTAAAATTTGTTTTACAGCAGCAACAAAATGCATAAATTCACAGGATATAAAAAATTTAACAAAAAAAAGCTTTAACTGATTTTTGCCAATTTTTTTTGAAGGGGAATTTTCTGCAAAATCAGCTTTTCTTCTTCGTCTTGCACAACTCTTCGAGATGCTTCTGAAACTCGAATGTCTTCTTTGGGCCCAGAAAGCAGTTGTTCTTCCTCTTCCTATGTTACAAAACATATCAACAGAACTGTGAGCTCCTGATTTAAAGTTCGTGCATTGTAAATTAAGTCAGTAGACACTTGTTAACTGTATAAAGTTGATGATGGCAAAATATCATACCCTAAGATTAACTCCACTGACAGCAGTCACATCATTGAGTTGTTCAATGCTTTGATCCAATAAGGCCCCAGATACTTTTTGCTTCTTACTGTCACAGATACCATGAATGTGTGCCAATTAAGATAACAAAAAAGGTTGACAATGATGATAGAGAAAATAAGTGGCACCAACCAATCAAAATAATCTTCTAGCTGTGTTAGAGAACTAGTTATATCACCTTGGTAGAGGTGGCAAAGAACCAAGGGATTCCAGTGGTTTCTTTTGGCCAATAGAAGGCTTTTTTGGGATTGTCTTTGCATTATCTCCAGGCCCAACCGGAGAAGTTGCAGATGGGACCCGAGAACTAAACTGATAAAACATAGAAGCAACAAGTAAGCTAAACAATAACAGTAAGAAAAGCCATGGTAACATAGTGATTAGCAAGAATTTGACAGCACATATTAAGGCCAAGTTTGGCTACCCAAAATAAGTACATACTTTTTATTTTTTTACCTTTTTTCCATCACATCACCTCTCTACTTTTCTGCACATTTTTTCGTAAAAAGACAAAAAGTGCACTTATTTAGGTCATCCCAAATAACCCCTAAATCAGAAAGAAAGTCACTTTTCCTAACAAGAAAATGAAGGCTGTGTTTGGTTGTGATTTCAAAACGTGATTCTACACCATAGTTTGAGTATGATGTTTGTTTAGTATTTTGGAATCACGTTTCAAACGCTCTGCAGAGAGCTCTGTCTCTGCTCTGTCTCAGCCGCGCATTTCAGCGTTTTTTTTTTGAAAATTTTGAAAGACGGGACGTCTGGCCGGTTGACCGGAATAGTGAATTTTTTTTATTTTTTATTTTTTATATAATCAAAAAAAACATTTTTTTGAAATTTTTAAAATTTTTTATGTGCTTTAAAATAATTTTGAGTTGTATGTTTAGTTATGAGTTGTAAATTTTACTATCAAATATCAAATGTCACATTAACAATTTCCCACTAAAATCAAAACTTTTTTCAAAACTATTTTCAAAACTCTTTACCAAACAAATTTTCTGCACTCAAATCATAATTCCACAACACACAAATTCAAAATACAATTCATACTCTCAAATCACATTTACAAAACTCTACCAAACGCTACCGAAAATTTTCATTCGTAAGAAAGGGTAATAATTTAAATAAAATAACAAAAAACTACTACTAAGCAATCAAGACATTAAAAAAGGTAACAATTATAAATAAAAAAAAAAAGGAAAAAAAAAAAAACAGATGAAAAAGAAAATGCAGGAGAACTGATCATACAATGGAATTAAGTTCTACATAAGAAATCTCCAGTGATACTCCTTCATTTCTCTAAGAAATCCATGCTAAATTTCACCAATCTTGGGATCCAGCAACTTTTACAATTCAAAGCTTTTGAAAATTCATAAATTTCCATTAAGTACTGGATATGTCCAAAGGGCCCTCGGGTGCTCCATGTGCCATCAATCATCAAAGGTCTCTCCCATTATATAGAATGTTCATTTAGAAATTAGAAGTCTATATCAGCCCCCTAATATTCATAAAACAAACACGATAGCACCCATTGAATCTACATGTAACCCACAAATAGTACCAGGCTCCAGCTATCCTAGTGAACAACCACCAGCATCTACTTGAAAAACCCCATGGTAGGAGGGGTTCAATCAAACCATCGTTGAGCTATCTAAAAAGAAGGGGATTTTAAAAAAAAACAAAAAAACAAAACAAAAAGAAGCATTGAATAACAATCTCCAACAGCATTACAGTCTGAAGATCTGTGGTTTCGTTTTTTCCAGAGGTAATTGGAGGTGGGTTTGAGCTAGGTTTTGGTATTTTATATATACACAAACGCTTGCTAAAAAACTGTATTATTCAGAAGCCAAGCCCAATGTATAACTCCCTTACAGTCTGCTGCAACCATTACAGCTGAAATGCTTATGTTTTGGTATGTCCAAAAGATCAAAGGTTAATGTATGCTACATCATACTACACACGTACATATATACTAGTCCAAGGGCCGGAATACAAAAGACATGAAACCTCACACACTGCACTCTCTTCAGTACGCTAAAAGAATTTTGCCTCTCAAATTTAGACACATTCATGGCCTGAGTTGATGTTCCCAAAAGAGTTGCACCAATGCTTTGATGATCTGGGCCTACCTCATTTGTGAATCATGAGACAGCTGTTTAACAAATGTGCTGAAGTGCTAACATTTGTTCCAGAAAATGGGTGATAATTACCACCTATACTTTCATAAATGCAAAAATATACCTGTGAGAAATGCACATGCTGTTGTTGCTGCTTGCTAAGACCTTGATTGGGGATTATGGGGTACTCCTTTTCTTGGTTTATGTTACTCAAACTGGACAACACCATTTGGTTTACTGGCATTCCATGTGAATCTGATTGGTGTTCCATCTCGCATGATTTTTTACCATTATTATCCATCATTGCATTGCTTGGATCAGTCTTCAGTATTGCAGCTGAAGAACGAATATGAGACAAATCTGCAGGAGAGGTGACACCCTTCTGATGAACTTGTGCAAATGACTGAGGAACAGTTCCCTGATTTGTACCAACAGATGGCATTTTCAAATTCTGTGGTTGTGCAGAAGCTTGAGACTGTAATGACTGTTGGCTGGGTCCAGTCTGCGAGTTTCGAGCAGCCTGTTTTCCAGTCTGGTTTCAGCATTAAATCTCCAAACAAAATAGAGATACATAAAATAACCAGTTTGTACGCACCTGTGCTTGAAACTTGTATACTGCCATCTTGAGCATCTGGTCCCCTACAATATTTCTCATGTGGCGTACAAATCCGTCTTTGGAGATTTCATTTTTCTGAATATAGCAAAGTCCTTCATCATTAGGATGAGAAGTTCTACAAAAATTCATCCCATGCTAGACAGTCATAACAGTTGACAAAGAAATCCAAATCTAAGACCCACCTTCAATTTAACATAAAGGGTCTCTAGTTGCATGGCTCTGTCCTTATCAAGTTGGGGTCGTATGACTGGGAGCAACAAGGCAAATGACACTTGTTTTCCATGATTCATTGGATTTATTGTCTGCTCTGTTGCCATTGCCTGCTGATTATTCATCTTCTGTAACTTTGGGTATTGAGACTCACTCCCGGAATTGTGTGTTCTGTCTGGCTTTCTGATATGGACTGGATTCTTTCCAAAATTCTGAATACCCATTGTTTGCGAAAAATGGAGGTTGTTTTGCTCGACTGACCATTGTTGACAGTCATCCTGCGGTTGTTTCTGTTGCAAAGGGATGCAATTCAGTTCCCGCGAAGTGACAATTTGTTGCTGCTGGTTCTCAGGACCATATCCATGTTGCTTTAACTCCATTCCAGATGAATGTCGCTCTTGTTGCTGGAAACCAGCCAGATCTTGCTGATTTTGACCATTGGTATTTTTATCTTGTCTGGAAGTTTGCCAAGGTGGAAATAACTGACTGGAAGTGTGATTGCTTCCTTGAGATAAAGGTGCTGTTTTAAGGTCAACATATTGTGGTTAATAAAATAGTTTCTAAGCGGGGCATAAGAAAACCACTTGAAAAATATGCATTATAAGGACAAAGAAATGTAATATTCTAATTATAAATTATGTTACAAGGACTCGGTTGAGTATCAGGTGCGAGTGTGTGTCCAAAAGTCAAATCTTCCTAAACGTAAATATTTGGAATTTTTATCCAAAAGTTGGGTATGGATATGTTGACACGTCTGGAATATTTAAAAATATTACATATTGTATGAAATTCTGACATTAAATGTTGTAAATTATTAAAAATGTAATTGAAATTATATAAAATTTTGGAGGAAATGAGAATTTTCCTCTCTCATCTATGTCTAAAAAGTTTTCTTTACAACCAAATGTGAGCTTCTTCTTCTTCTTCTTCAAACATGGTAAAAATTATATAATACAAGCATCTAACTTAAGTATGGATGTCGGACACGAATCACAGGTGTAAGAGTCTATGCAGCACTCATTACACCCTTTTTTTTTTTTGTTGCTTTCCCCGATAATTACAAATAAGGGCATCTCCAACGGTTCACCAAATATTTCATCAAATCTGAGTAAAGAAAGTATGAATTCCTCTATCTGATATCAGTCACTCTAATAGTGAATTTATAGCTGTCATCATGACAAAGGTCATCCAGGGGGTAGATCGGCCGGTCGTCCAGCTGGCCGACCAGCAAGAGTAAATGAAAAATAAATAAATTCTGCTTTGTGTTCCATATCTAGAACCAGAAAAACGATGGTTTGCTCAAGCCATAACCCATCTCATGGTTTGCTCAATCTAGGTATCAAGAAAAACGATGTTGTACTCATTTTTGCCCCAAATTCAATCCAATTCCTTGTTTGTTTCTTCGGAATCATCGCAACCAGCACTATCGCAACTACTATAAATCCTATGTACACAATCTCTGAGCTTTCGAAACTAATCAAAGATTGCAAACCAAAGCTTATCATCACTGTTTCTCAATTATGGGAAAAAAGTTAAAGGCTTTGGTTTACAATCTATTTTTCTGGGTTCTGAAAAATCTGTTTCGATTGTTACGAACTCAAATTCAAAAGTTACATCATTTATTGATTTGATTAGGAGTGTTGCGTTGGTTTTAAATTTGCCTGAGGTTTCAATTCAATCAAATGATATAGTTGCTCTGTTGTATTTATCAGGGACATAGTTGCAGAGAGGCAATGAAATAGGTGGTCGACAGGGGGTCCGACTGGGGAGTTGACCTCCCAATGTAAAGTTTTCACAAAATTTTAGTTGAGGTGGTCATCTGGGAGAATGTCTGGCCGGTCGTCCGGTGAGTCCACACTCAACGGCTATGCCCAGTAAATTACTAAAAGGTGGAAGACATCTTTAGATTGGTAAACATTTTGGGACATTCTCAATTTGATATTGTTTTGATAAAACCGTTGGAGCCAAAAAAACTGTACTTTTTCACCAAATTCAAATTTGGTGATGCATCTGGTGAACCGTTGAAGATGGCCTAAGGAGTATGCTCAAGCAGCTAAAACCAGACTTCATAATTCTCAACGTAACACCCAAACTAACCACGGATTCAGCTTCTTGACAACCATCACTACTACATATATGCTTACACCTAATGGGCAGTCGCTAGTTGGACCCTTCTAAAAAAAGTAGAAAAAATGCATAAATGGAAACTAACTCAAAATTATTGCAGTTTTGGCCTATTTTGGGAAGTAGATTAAAAACTGACCTTTTGACGTTTTTTAAAAATGTGCAAAAAAAATAGGGAAATGGTGTGACCAGTTTTTAACCGTGTTGCCAAAATTATGGGTAGGTTTGGTTTGTGTTTCTGAAAAAAATTTCAGAAATTTTCTCTACCAAACAAATTTTCCCAAAAAAATTTCCCAAAACACACAAACCAAACAAGTTTTCCAAACAAATCTCTCTCACACACACGTCAAATCAATCACTTTTTCCAAAACTCTCTCTCAAAACAATTTTCCAAAACAAATTTCCCAAAAAACCAAACCAAACATGTTTTCGTACTTTTTATCTCTAAAACACATCTCTCAAACACAAACCAAACGTACCCTATATTTTTATGGATGCCTAAGTGAGTCTGTATCCAAGACAAGTGAAAATTGTTGCATGGATCACAATCACACAGCTCTCACTTACTCTGACTTGAAACTCTTGTTCCCACTTAAATGCAACCAAAACAAAAAAAACAAAAAAAAAAACAAAAAAATTGAAGAAAAAAATATGCAAACAATAATTTTCATGAAAGTGCAAAACCCAAGTTGAGCTTGTACAGGTATATACCAGTGTCTGAATTAGAGGGTTGTGGTGTGGAAGTATTGCCCTCTATATCCCTATTCAAAGCAGCTGTGAAGGCCTCCACGTCAGCCCCAGAATGCATTGTTTCGTCCTGAAAACATATCAGCCTATAAAAATTGAGTCTTTTGCTTCAAAATAAATCCCCTTTCTACAAACCCAAACAAACTTGACCTTCGCAAGTGTGTGTATGTGTATATATATATACAAAAAATTGAGCATGTGTGCAGATATATATATATAGAGAGAGAGAGAGAGAGAAGAGGAGAGGGAACCTCGTCCTCTTCGAGGAGTTTCATAATGGAAGGGTCCATTACAACCTTTGATTTCAGGGGGTAGGTGACGGTGTATGCTGCGGCAATTGATCGGCGTTGAGATTGTGATTGAAAGAGAAATTTGGGTACTTTTTGACGAGGAACTGGGACTGGGAAAGAGAAGAAAGTAGTGAGAAATCGCGAATTAGAGAACGGAATACCCGAGTTTCGAACGATGTTATGCTGTTCTTCTTTCGTCACTCTTGTGAGCGTCCAATGTGCCCTCGGTTTTTAGCCCCCTTAATAGGCCTGGTGCTTACGGATTTTATATCATTATTAAAAAAAAAATCTTTTTTCGGCTCGTTATGCTTATCTTGGCAACGGTTTGGAAAAAAATAAAATAAATAAATAAATCATTCAATTTTGTTTATTTAGGTCTTGTTTGGGAAGATTAAATAAGTGCATTTTTTGTCTTTTTAGACAAAAAATTGGAGGTTGAAAATATGGATGTTTGGGTTAACTTTTTGACTTTTTATGAAAAAATGTGTAATAAAAAATTGTGAAAATTGGTTTTTAGAGAAAAATTTGAATTGGGAGTTGTGCAGCCGTAATTGTTGACTTTTGGTGAATAGTGTTAACTTTTTAACTTTTTGAGTAACTTTTTGACTTTTTGGATTATTTGGGAGTACTCAAACTTGGCCTTATTTTCAGATGAAAGATAAATATTACAGCAGCCAAAAGTTAGGGTTTTTTTTTTGTGGCTATTTTAGTCATAAAAATAAAATAAATTTTTTAACTCAATAAGATAAAATATTACATCCAATTCATAATCATTACATTCTTTCTCTCATAAAAAAGTCAACAAAATCAAAAAAGTCAAAAGTCCTTCCCAAACTAGGCTTTTTAGCCTTAACTTAAAATAGTCAAAAAAGCCAAAAAGCCAATCTACTTTCCAAACGAACCCTATGATTATTATGGATTGGTTTGAGAAGTGGGTTGCTTTTTGATTTTTTTGACTATTTTAGCTTGGAACTAAAAAGTCTGGTTTGGGAAGAGCTTTTGACTTTTGACTTTTTTGACTTTTTTGTGAAAGAAAGAATGTAATGATTATGGGTCAGATATGATGTTTTGTCTTATTTGGCTAAAAGCCTATTTTGTTTTTTATGGCTATTTGTGTGAGTGATTTTCTAATCACACTACCCGCTTAGTAATCAACTGGAGAGCACCGGCAGAATAGATGACTTTTAGCTAACCTGTAACAGAAAGAGAAGACTCCGGTGGTGGTTCGCCACCCGGAGGTACTCCGACGATCAAGTCAATACTCAACATCTCTCAAAGATAATCAATAGTGCTAAACTCACTAGCTTGAGCATAAAAAGCATACTTTAAACCCATAGGGGTGCCTCTCTTTTATAGCCAACATAAACCTAGTCCTAATAGAAGCCTAACTTCTATGGACTCAGGATTACTGCTAATCTTGGACTCCTAGTAAGATTAGGATAAACTTTCTAAGAGTCTTATCTTAATACAAACTGAAGTTTTCTCTCATTCTAAGACTCTTGTCTCTCATCCAAGTTGAGTTCTCTTTTCATTTTAGGACTCTTGTCCCTTATCCACTTATTTCGGATTCCGATATCTTCAGAGATAACCTCGCCCTTGCTGAGATCACCTTGGCGTCACGACCAGGACACGTGGCACCTCGGCTGACACGTATGCGTCACCTTGCCACGTGTTGGTATTCAGAAAATATATCCCCACAACTGCCCCCTAGGTTCTATTACCTCGGCATTCTGAGGTGATGGAACCTACACTGTTCGTTCATCTGTGCCTCTCTGTCCGAGATCAAACTCGTCCCTGGACTTTACTGTCCACTGGTGTCAAGAATTAAGTTTCATGCTTTCCAAGCTGCTTGAAATCGCACCTCCTAGCCGAGGTTCTGGTTCCATTAATTCGTAAACTCCAAGAGCTTTGCAATTGCTCCACTCACACTCTTTGGTGAGTTCCCGATTTCCAGTCATCTATTTGACTTCGGCGATTTTCATATCGGCGTTCATTTCACTTGGTAGGTTCATAAACTCTTTACTTGCTATTAAGCTCAATCTTTCATAACTCTTCTGAATCTGTTTACTTACCATCTGTTGTCTTCTATTTTCGTTTGTCTTTAAGTTTTGAATTGTCTGAATGTCTGGCACTGTTCTTGTTATATCCGCTTTTTGTTGCTAGCATCGTGTCTAGGTCATTTTTTTCTTGTTCTTCACATACTTACTTAGTACCTGTGCACTTGGCTTTATTCTTGAACTTTGTCGTCTTCTTGACTATTTTTCTCTTTTTCCATTCAATCCTCTGACTTTTTCTCTTTCTAGCTCTTTTGCTTAAATCCGTCATTGTTCTAAGCTTTCAAGCTTCTACAACTGTCTTCGTTCCTCTCCTCCGGTGAAGCTTAAGTCATTCTGTCATTGTCGTCAGACTTCGGCAATTCTCATTCGGGCTTTCCTTTTTCTGGTAAGCCACTGTTCCTCCTGATTTTATTTCTTGTTGCTTTCCAAGAAGCTCTGCTTCATTCTTAATCACCATTGCTATTTTACCCGTTGTTTCCAAATCATTTTCTTGAATACACACTGTTTACACATCTGTTGATTTCTGCCACTGTTCTTGGCTTGACACACCTGTGCAATCTTTTTGTCTTGATTCCCTGATAGCTTCATCACCATTCTTGATTACGAATTACATTTTTGTTTCTATTTTCTGTGTCTTTTTCCAGATTCTTGCTTTTAATCCTTGCCTTCAAACTCTGAGGTGTCAATCGCCGAGAAGAGCCTTGATCAAACTCTTCGGGAGATTGATGCTGAGCTCGAGGTCGAGAAGGCTGCTGAGAAGTCTTCCCAACTGTCTTCTATATCCTGCCAATGATGCCGAGTAGTTTTGTTTTCTTCTTTTACTCCTTGTACCTTGTACCTTGTCCGTCTTTGTATGCTTTTAATCCGGCCGACGTGCCATTTTTGTAGTTTGAATAATTTATTTTTCAATATTCCGGCCGAAGTGCCTTCTTTCTTCTTTAAATGCATTTCTCTGATTTCTTCTTTGAATGTATGTCTTCTTTTTTCTACTCTTGTATGATTTTATACTTAGAATAATTTGCATGTCTTCAAAGTACACCTTGACTGTGCAATCTCTTCGGGTAAAATACTTCTGTCACAACTTCTAATCTTGCTCATCTCGGCCTTGTCCTAACACTTGAAAATATTGTAACAAATATTTTCACAAGTGTTGCTTAGGACTAGTCACTTTCTCAATGTCTTCTATCAAGACTTCAGTTTTCCATATTTCAAGTTTTAACAACCTGATAGTCTCGGCAAGTACGCAGATATTGCTTGAGCTTGACTTTAACTTGTAAATTTTTCTCAAAAATCTCAACAAGTGTTTAACCATCATCCTTTATCATAACCTCAGCTTAACTTCAGTTTGTAAATTTTTCTCAAAATTTCAACAAGCGTTAAACCATCTTCCTTTATCATAATCTCGACTTAACTTCAGCTTGTAAATTTTTTCTCAAAATTTCAACAAGTGTTAAATATCACATCGGTTTAACTTCAACTTGTAAATTCATACAGAATTTTAACAAGTGTTAAATATCATCTCGGTTTAACTTCAACTTGTAAATTCACACAGAATTTCAACAAGTGTTAAACATGACCTCAGTTTAACTTCAACTTGTAAATTCACACAAAATTTCAACAAGTGTTAAACATCATCTTGGTTTAACCAACTTGTAAATTGCTACAAATTTCAACAAGTGGCAAACATCATATCGGTTTAACCAACTTGTAAATGGCTACAAATTTCAACAAGTGGTAAATATCATATCGGTTTAACCAACTTATAAATTGCTACAAATTTCAACAAGTGGTAAACATATTCTTCTTCTCTCTGTCCCCTGCATGGCTTCCACATACTCCTTTGCGAACCTTATAAAAGGTCTTCAACCTGGCTAACTGCAGTCCAACCTTGTGTGTTTTCTTTTTTATCTTCTAGGATCTGAGATTTGCTCACTGAGCTCTTCTCTTTTCGGACTTAAGTGCCGAGATCTTGTCTGCTAGAATCTTGGATCTGCTCACTCAGGTTGAGCTCTTCTCTTCTCGGACCCACTCATCTAGGCCGAGATCATGTCTTCTAGGATCCGGGATCTAGAATCCGGGATCTGCTCACTTAGGCTGAGCTCTCGTCTTCTCGGGCCTACTTGTCTAGGCTGAGATCATGTCTTCTCGGATCCGGGATCCAGGATCTGAAATCCGGGATCTGCTTACTCAGGATGAGTTCTTCTATACTTGAATGTTATCTCCTTGGGAGCGCTTATGCCCCCTGTCTTTGTATCCCTTCTGGAAAGGTCTTCGTTCCTCCGCAGGTATCTATCCTTCCATACCTGGAGGTCATCTTCGTTGTAGTATCCGCTTCGATCTGTTGTCTTTGGTGCGTCACCTTCCTGGCCGGCTTCTTTCACTCCGTGACTCTGGTCACGAGTTTCTGTGTTGCGGTTGTCCCCTTCAACGTTGAGGTTGATAGGTCTCTCCCATTCAAGGAGGCGTTGTCTCCACGATCGATCCTTCCGTCATTATTGGCCATCTATTCTTCTTTCTTTCATTGGCCATCTATTATTCTTTCTTTCCCACAGACGGCCCCAAAATTGTGTGAGTGATTTTCTGATCACACTACCCGCTTAGTAATCAACTGGAGAGCACCGGCAGAATAGATGGCTTTTAGCTAACCTGCAACAGAAAGAGAAGACTCCGGTGGTGGTTCGTCACCCGGGGGTACTCCGACGATCAAGTCAGTACTTAATATCTCTCAAAGATAATCAATAGTGCTAAACTCACTAGCTTGAGCATAAAAAGCATACCTTAGACCCATAGGGGTGCCTCTTTTTTATAGCCAACATAAACCTAGTCCCAATAAAAGCCTAACTTCTATGGACTCAGGATTACTGCTAATCTTGGACTCCTAGTAAGATTAGGATAAACTCTCTAAGAGTCTTATCTTAATACAAACTGAAGTCTTCTCTCATTTTAGAACTCTTGTCCCTCATCCAGGTTAAGTTCTCTTTTCATTCTAGGACTCTTCTCCCTTATCCACTTATCTCAGATTTCGATATCTTCGGAAATAACCTCGGCCTTGTCGAGATCACCTCGGCGTCACGACCAGGACACGTGGCACCTCGGCTGACACGTCAGCGTCACCTTGCCACGTGTTGGTACTTAGAAAATATATTCCCACAACTTTATCCCAAAAACAAACCTAAACTTTGGCTTCCCAAACGAAGCCTATATTGCTTTAAATTTTGGAAAAATTATAAAACAATGGAATGTGAGAAAAATAATTGCAAAAATATTAAAAGAATGAGTGAAGTACCAATAAGTCCCAAAATATGATCTTGTGAACTGTTTAGTCCTCTTTTTTTCTTATGAACCCAAAGATCTTATTAAAGTGAAAATTACATAAAAGGATAATCACTTACATGTTTGGGTTTGGGTTTAACTTTTTAGGGATAAAAGTGAGTTTCTCAAAATGTAAAATTACACATTTAGACAATTTGCACTATAGAAGTTTTGGATTTTCTCTCATTCTAAAACAAATCCCACATTGCGAACAAAAATCTAATACTCTAATGTAATACTCCAATAACGTAACACTTCAATGTAACACACTAATAAACCCATTGGTGTACTTTTCCCAAATGTAACAACGTCACACTCAAAAAAAAAAAAAAATTGGTATACTTTTTCCAAACGTAACGCTCCAATATAATACCAAAAAAAATAAATAAATAACAAAAAAAAATCCTTAGTGTACTTTTTCCAAACGTAACACTCCAATAAGTGTAATTCCAAACGTAACACTTCAATGTAACATACTCCAATATAACACACAAAAACACTAAAAAAACTTCTTTGTGTATTTTTTTCCAAACGTAACACTCACATTTTGAAATTATACATTTGCCTAAAACTTACTAAAGAATATTTGTACTTATTTTAGAATGGTTTGAAAAATCTTACATCCTTTCTTTTTTAATGTTATATTGGAGTGTTACATTTAGAAAAAGTACACTAAGACTTTTTTTTTTTTTTTTGGGTGTTACATTTGAGCGTTACGTTTGGAAAAAGTATACCAAAGAGTTTTTTTTTTTTTTGTGTGTGTGTGTGTGTTACATTAAAGTGTTACACTAAGAAATTTTTTTGAAGTGTTATATTGAAGTGTTATGTTTGAAAAAAGTATACTAAGGAGTTTTTTTTATGTGTTACATTAGAATATTACACTAAGATTTTTTTTTTTTTTGATCAGCAAAGGAAATCTTTATTGATGGAAGCATACAAGGTATGATACAATACATCAATAAAGAGAAGTTTGGAACTAACACAAAGCTCTAAGCGCCAGTTGGTGAGAAACCAACAAACTAGAGAGTAAAAGAAGCAGCCTCAACAACAAGCTAAGAAGAAAGAAAAACACAATAAAACAGAGAATAGCAGTAGAGGCTAATAAAGCAGCACCAAACTTCATCCGAAAAACAATAACACAGCAGCATTTCACCACAAAACTCACACAGCATCAGTTCAACACAAAGATACAGGACTTCACCCAAAGCTGACACAATCCAACCATCATTACATATCTACAACAGACCCTTCTAAGCACTTTCTAATTTGCCTCAAAATTAAGAATGAAATCCTGCTCTGAAAAATGAAATTCTCTAAGGTGTGGTTTTAACCAAAAAGCAATCCTATACTTGATTAAGTCACATAGATCCTCCAGGTTTGGAAGGGTTGCTCTAAACACACAATCATTCCTACACTTCCAGATTGACCACATCATTGCCAATGGAATGACCCCCCAAATCTTCATTTCTTTCTCCTTCAGCTTCCCCCCTACCCACCACAGAAGAAAACTCTCCACAGAGCTTGGTATAGCAGCTTGGACATCCTATCACTTCAGGATTTCAGCCCGAGGCATTTTGATTGATCACTCTTAGTTTTTGTAAAAACTCTTTGGTCTTAACTCTCTTATTCCAAGCAAACCAACCAAAAACCTGCACCTTAGGAGGGATATACTTGAGCCATATCAGTTTAGTAATACTAAAGGTGGCACATGTATTGTCCACAACAAAGTTATATACATCTGTTACATTTAGGACCGTAGAAGGTGAGGCTGACCATATAGGCCGGTCAGCACACTCTGGACACACTGCAGGAGTTACTAGTAGATAATTAAGGAGCCTATCCACCTCCTACTCCTCTCATTCATATAACTCCCTTCTAAATGCAAGGGACCAACCACCAACTACGGTTTTCTTATCAACTATAACTCTCAAGGACTCCTTTTTTCCCATAGACAACCTATACAAAGTTGGAAATTCATCATTCAAACAAGCAGATTGACACCATGTATCAGACCAAAATCTGATCATCTCTCCATCCCCTACCTTCAAATGGAAATTATTCAAATAAAACTCCTTTAGGCTATTACACTGTTCAGCAACAGAAATGATCCTTTTCCATACTGCTAAGTAGCTATTGGATAGAATAAGAGATAGAATCCAACCACCCACCTCCATCTTATATCTGTTGCAAATTACTCTTTTCCACAAAGCATCCTTTTCACTTCCAAACCTCCACCATCATTTAATTAGCAAACACTTGTTCACATCCCTCATATTCCTGATACCCAATCCACCTTGATCCACTATTTTAGTCAAGTCCTCAAATTTGATCATATGAATTTTCCTTTCCAGTTCAGAACCACCCCATAAGAAAGTAGCTTGAAGCTTCTCTAACTCTCTAGCAACCCCTTTAGGCATCTTAAACAATGACAAGTAAAACACTGGCAAAGCTGAAGTTACTGGTTTAACAAGTGTTAGCCTCCCCGCAAAAGACAACATCTTCATCTTCCAACCAGCCAGCTTGCTTTTAACTTTATCCACAACTGGTTTCCAAGTGGCTTTCTTCCTTGGATTAGCTCCTAATGACAGCCCTAAATAACTGAGAGGCAATGATTTAATTTTACAATTCAGAACTGTAGCAATAACATTCATCATCTCCGTAGAAACACTTATACCACATACAACAATCTTGTGAAAGTTTATTTTCAGGCAAGACATGATTTTGAAGCACCTTGGTACCCTTTTCAACTTCCTCACCTCCTCTACCTTAGCTTCATAGAATAATAGTGAGTCATCTGCAAACTGTAGATAAGTTAACAACACACCATTATAACCTACATTTACCCCTTTAATTAGGTGTAACTCACAAGCTCTGTTTAATAACATATGTAAACCTTCTGTTACTAGATTAAACAAAAAAGGGGACAGAGGGTCTCCTTGTCTTAGACCCCTTTGTGGGCTAAACTCTTCAGTAGGAGATCCATTGATGAGCACTGAGACCCTCACAGTTGTTACACACTTCTTTATCCAATTGATCCACTTGGCTCCAAACCCAAACTTAGAAAACAAAGAAAACAGAAAACCCCAATTAATGGAGTCATATGCCTTTTCAAAATCCAACTGAATAAGCACTCCCTTCTTCTTGGCTTTCTTTTATCCCTCAACAACCTCATTAGCAATTAGCACTCCATCTAGAATATTTCTTCCACTTAAGAACGCAGACTGAGGCTCACTAATGATATGTGGCATAACAGTTTTCAGTCTATTTGCCAACAGTTTTGCTATGATCTTGTAGATTGAGCCCACCAAACTTATAGGTCTATAATCAGATAGCCCTGTTGGATTATCCCTTTTAGGAATGAGGGTTATGAAAGAGCTGTTTATACCTTTCACCAATGTATCATTTTTCATAAAATTAATGACATCACCCTTCATGACTTTTTAAAACTTCTGAAAACACAGCAAATTAAAGCCATCAGGTCCTGGTGCTTTATTTCCATTGCAATCCATCACTGCTGATTTGATCTCTGCTTTTGTAAATTCCGTTTCTAATAGTCCAAACCTCACCCTACCTTCCATTGATGGAAAATGACCCCTCAACTCAGGTCTTGATGGCCATTCAAACACCTTACTCTTCACTTGACTCGAATCTTCAAACACCACCTCCCCTTTTGTAATAGAATTTATTTCATTTCTTGTTGTTTTGTACTTTGTTACTACATGAAAATATCTTGTATTTTTATCCCCTTTCATCGCCCAGTTAAGCCTAGACTTTTGCAGCTATAACCGTTCCACCATTCTACTCAACCTCTACATTTCAACTCCAGCTTCACTTCTCTTTACTTTTTCCTCACCATCAAGGTCTCTAACCTCAGCCAGCAGATCAAAGCTATGAAGTTCACCCTCTACTGTCTTCAATTTATTTAGAACATTTCCAAAAACCTCTACATTCCAACTTTTGAGGCCACTTTTCAAGATCTTCAACTTTTGAATCAGAATAAACCCAGCACAGCCTTCTACACTGGACTATTTCCACTTTGACTCCCAGAAACTCTGAAATTTTTTTGCAAGAACCAAGCATTTAGTGCCTTAAAGGGCTTTAGGCCCCAGTCCTTCTCATCCTTCATCATAAAGAGAGGGCAGTGATCAGAAACCAGTCTAGGTAGTCCCCATAGCTTTAGGTTAAACACCACAAGCCATTTTGGGACTACTAGAATTCTATCTATTTTGCTTCACTTCTCACCAGCATATGAATTGCACCAAGTGAACCTCTTCCCAAGTAATGGTAAATCAGATACCTCACACTTATCAATAAACTCATTAAATTCTTTCATACCTCTAGCTCTCATTGAACATTCTCTCATTTCCCCAATCTGCCTAATCTCATTGAAATCTCCTCATAAGCACCAGGGATTAGGGAATTCCTCTTTCAATTTCAAAAGACAATTCCATAGATTCCCTCTTGAGCCCACATCATTAGGTGCATAAATGTTTAGAATAGCACAATCAAATTGATTAAAGAGGATACCTAATAATAAAATGAATTTTTTATTGCTACAGCAGTCCTTAACTTGGAAGACATCTGGATCCTAAATGCACAGTAACCCCCCTGCAGAGCCTACAGCATTCATCACCATAAACTCCATTTTGCCCATAACCCACACAGATCTGACTTCATCCTCTGTTAATTCTGACTTTTTTATCTCTTGGAACAAAACAACATTTACATTCCTCTCATTTAAAAGCTTTTTCACTTTGCCTCTTTTCTCTTTCTTCCTCAACCCTCTAGCATTCCATGAAAGAATCTTCATAATTAACCATGATTACTCCTATTTATCCCCCAAGCTGTTGTACTCTATACCCCAATTCTCATCCCTCCTTCAATACGTTTCTTGTCCTTCAATTCAAGGTCCACTATATTCTCCAACATTTCGGCTCTCTTCCTATTAAATTGTACACCGAGGGCTTCCCCTATTTTCAGAGTTGCTTTAGCTTCATTCAGAACAACCCTCCCTTTATCTAGTCCACCCTCTATCGATGCAGATAGGGACATTGCTGCCACTGCTGCACGCCAGACTACAGCCCTGGGCAGTGTTCTACTTGTTAAGGCACCTCTGCTCCCATACTTCCTCATTAGCTCGAAGGATCTTTTTCTTAGAAAATTCTAATTAGATTTTTTTTTCTGCTACTACTCTTTTCCTTCCCTTTTCTATGTCTTGAATGTCTACTACTGGGCTCCTTCTCATGGGCTTCGAAAAGGCTTGAAACTCTTCCACATGGCCCTACTTCATCAGACTTATCTTTTACAATTAATTCCTGCTGCCCCAGCCCAGTATGTGATTTACAAAGCCCATCCACCTGCCTTAGTGTATTGTTTTAGCCAAAATCACTTCAATATTCACACCAGGCCTTTCTAGGCTTGACCTACCTAGACATCTAACATAGCCTGGCATGCACACTTGATTTTCCATGCTTTGACTGACTACCGTCTCCTCTGTTAACCCAATACTTTGGTTTCGCACTTCCATCATTTTGTTATAGGCCTCAGCACTCATTACTTTCCCCACATCACTTCGAACATCTTTGGGTTTCGCTACACTTCTCCGGCATGCCACATTTTCCACCTCCACACTCCGACTACGACCAGCTGGCCTAGTTTCTTGAGCCACATCATATCTAACCTCCAAATTAACAGCTGATTCATCCTCCATATCAGCATCATCATCTTCATCATTCCTGCAATTCCGACCCGCACTTTGTTCCCCCAACACGTTTGAACTACCAAACTCATCTACATCTTGAATCTTATTGCATCTGCAAGTGAGTTTTAGTGTTCTCATGGTTACCACGTATTCTTCACAGACTCTCACTGGAAACACCATCCCTCTGCATTCCAGATTTACAACTGAGTTTATGGGTTCCATACTTTTGGTAGAGACCTTGACCTTAACTTTTGCATACACAAAGGATAGTGGTTGGCTCATATCTCCTTCAAAACATAAAACTTGCCCCCAGACCCCACCTATCCTTCTTAGATTGGTACTATTCCACAGGTGTAATGGGATGCCATAGCAACTAAGCCATACACATCTTTCCTGCTCCAGTACCTACCCTGGTTTTCCTTCAGCAATATCTTCGCACTAATCCAAGATCAGCTCCTTAATAGATGATATTTTCAGTGCCCTCTCTTCCTTTGATCTGAACGTAATAACTACATCTCTTCCTCCATTTTCTCTTACCATAATATCCTCCATTCCTATTGTTGCCAACTCTTTTTTCAGACTAATATCAGCATATTGGGCCTTTAATCTGATAATTACACTCTCAAACAACCACATATTCCCTACCTCATCTGCCTTTAACATGATGCTTCCTATTCTCTCTGTCATTTTTTCTGCCACAACCTCTACATAAGATCTCTTATCTCTAAGGCCATTTGCCCCAGCTCTACCATCTCCACCTTGAGCAGCATGGACTACTGATCTCCGCACTTGAGTACTTAATGGTATTTTTGTAGTTTCACCACCTCCTTTGTCTTTTCCAAACTCTGCATGTTTTACCTGTAATGGACGATCATCCACCGATAAACCATTGGCCTTCTGGACAACTATTTTAGCTGCCACAAAGCAATCAAACCTCACAAAACCAAACCTTGTGTTGGTAACCCTTCGTCTCTTTTGTGGTATGAAAACATCTTTTACCACTCCAAACTTGGTAAAAAGATTGAACAAACCTTTTGGATTCAATGATGCTGGTAAGTTGTCCACAAACACAGTGAACACACCTACATTCCCTCTCGGCCTCCATGGTCCTAATCTTCCTTTAGCCCTCACGACTGGTACCCACTCTTCCTCCATGGTTTTCTATAGATCTTAGCTTTCAAGATGTTCATTATGCTAGAAACATTGTCTTCTTCATGAAGGCATATGAGCATTTGGTTCCACTTACATGGTTATTTTGTCTTTATACTAAAGATTTTTTTTGTGTGTTATATTAGAGTGTTATATTAAGGAATTTTTTTAGAATATTATGTTAGAGTGTTACAATTAGGAAACTACACTAAGGAGTTTTTTTGTGTGTTATATTAGAGTGTTACAGTAAGGAGGTTTTTTGGAGTGTTATATTAGAGTGTTACGTTTGGAAAAAAATACATTAAGGAGTTTTTTTGTGTTACATTAGAGTGTTACGCTAAAGAGTTCTTTTGGAGTGTTATATTGGAGTGTTACGTTTGAGAAAATTACAGTAATGAATTTTTTCAAGTGTTACATTATGGTATTGTGCTAAGATTTTTTTTTTAGTGTTACATTGGAGTGTTATGTTTGAATGTTACATTGAAGTATTACACTTTTTAGTGGGTTAATACGCTTTATGGATAAGAAGCCCACTATTTTTTATCAATTAAAATTTATGTAATCATTTTAGGCCAACACTAAGTAGGTAACATTAACAATCCCCACAATCAGTCCACAAAATTCCTAAAAAAATAGAAATGTTAAACCATACCTTACCCACATACATCCAAATCCCAAAAAAATATCAAAACCAAATCTCAAATAAGTGCAAACAAGTAAACTTTAATATTACTAAATCAAATCAATAATACATACTACAAATAAAAAGGACTAATTAGTTTATAAAAAAACATGTAGGACTAAATGGACTAATATTTTTCCAAATGGGATTTATGAGTAATTTTTCCTAAAAGAATTTATGATTTTAGTTATTAATATTCATAAAAGAAATTTACTAATTTATAATTATTTTTATAAAAATAACCTGTTATGTAATTTCTCCTTTATTTATTTTTTATTTATAAATCGTATACTTGGAAGATCTTATAAAATAAATTGTTCAAATTATTAAAACAATAATCATAATGGATTCCATGAGCTGGAATATTAAGTCAAGTTTATATTTAAATTTGAGATAAATTCAACTATTTGTACACATACATGTGACACCTAGCATTGTTGTTTTATAATTACGATAAAGATGAGAAGCAAGACATGAATTTTTTGGGTAAAAAGATAAACAAACAAAAATGCATATACATATTTGTTTGTAACACTAGGTCATGGGCAATTTATTTTTTCTCATTTACATCCATTTCCTCTTCTCCTTGCAATTTTGCTAGCTACTCTTCCACTCTCAAAGTGGTGGTTCACGGTCAATTTGTTATATGGCTTTGGAGTATGGTTTCTATTTCATATATATATATATATATATTTTCGTGTGTGTGTAAAATCCATAACCCTACTACTGGCCACCACTCTCTCACCACCAATAACCTATTACTCATTCTTTCTTGCTACTATCAAACCTCATTTACCCTAGTTCTGCGCACCATTCTCACACAATTGCCATTTCATATACCTCTCTCATTCTTTTCATCTCTTCCTACAAAACCCTAACTACCATCACTACATACCATCCCTCCCCAAACTCCAACTACCAAAGGTCATTGCCATGAATCCCACCACGAAACCATACTCCATAGCCTTATAACAAATTGACCGTGAACCATCACTTTGAAATTCCACTTCAATTTTTATCTTTTCTTTATTTATTTTTTGTTTTTTGTTTTTTGTTTTTGGTTATTTTCTTATAGATAGAGGAGGTTGCAGGGAATAGAGAGATTGGGTAGAGAAATGAAGAAGTAAGGCTATGGATGGGTTGCAGATGTTGGGGTAAGTAAGAAAGGGTGGATGATGTTGTGGGAGGTCATAGTAGCTACGAAAAAAGAATGAACAATGTTACTTAAGTGGTTCAAATGTTATTTATTATATTATTGTTCACAAATATATATATATATATATAATAAAACATGACTGTTTTTGAATTTATCCTAAACACATTTGTCCTACTAGGACATTTGAACAACTGAGATGACTTTTACTAACAACATCCAACGCTAAAAAATGTATGAACCAATCTAAGGATTTTAGATTGCCGCCCATAAATGTAACGCCCCAACCTTTCACATGTTATCGATATTGTCTGCTTTGGACCATGCCCATACGGATTTGTTCTTCCCAATGGGTTACCTATCCCAGAACTACTCTAGCCTAAGCACGTTTAACTGGGGAGTTCTGCTAGGGATTTCACCACCCAAGAAAAGGCCTCGATACTATATAAGGGTCTAAGTTTTTACTTTTATAGCCTACGAACTCCTTCTCCATTTCCGATGTGGGACACTGGGACCTTACAATTTACCTCCCTTAGGGTTGTATGTCCCCGTGCAGTAGCTTGCTAGCTCGCAAGCCCGCCCACGTGCACCGAGAGACACTAGGGGCCCACACTTGGTACTCCAGAGAGTCGGCTCTGATACCATTTGTAACACCCCAACCCTTCACATGTCATCGATATTGTCCGCTTTGGGACATACCCACACAGATTTGTTCTTCCCAATGGGTCACCCATCTCAAAACTATTCTAGCCTAAGCACGCTTAACTGGAGAGTTTTGCAAGGAATTTCACCACCCAGAAAAAGGCCTCGATACTATATAAGGGTCCAAATTTTTACTTTTATAGCCCAGGAACTCCCCCTCTATTCCCAATGTGAGACATCGGAACCTTACAATAACCCTCTTTCCTATGTCTACATGTTAACCCACGTCCACGCGCTCTCTCTCAAAGCCATATATATATATATATATCTACCTCTTCCACACTTCTCACCCACGTCCACGCTTTTCTCTCTCTCTCTCAAAGACAGAAACCCTAGCTCTGCACAACAAGTAACCCATGTTTTTCACCCACGTATATATTTATCTCTCTCAATATGTTTGTATATATATACAAGTTTTAGTGACCATAGGTTGTTTTGATTATGTATATATCGAATTCAAGCTTTTTGTGTATTGGTAGAGAGAAAGAGAGAGAGAGATCTAATCCAACGAAGCAAGGCTACAGAGAGAGAAGAAACGATGGTACTGGAAATAACCAAGTTGAGTTCTATCTTTTGCTTCTTCAATATTGTTTTGGGCTTTCAAAATTCTGAGTGTGTTGGGCTTTTTCTAGCCCAAACACATGATGAGCTCATCTTGGTGAGAGAAGAGAGAAAGCAAAGAGGAATATGAGGTAGAAGAACTAGAAGATGAGGAGTTTGGTCTATTGAGAGGAGTGAAAACCAATTGGGGAGTCGATTTGGATAAGAAGAAGGAGAGTGAAGAGAGAGTGTGCCAGAATGGCGAATGAGAGAGAGAAAATTAGGGTTAAGGTTATGAGGTAGAAGGATTTTGGGGATTGTTTTAGGATTAAGGAGGATTCTTTGAGGATGACATTGATACTTAGTAATTAGAGCTTTTCAGGTGGGAGATCCATGGTGGGTTTTTGATGATGATACAGATTGTGATTGATCTGTATCTATTTGTATATATATATCTCTGCAAATGTGTGTATATGTATAAGGAATTTGGGGATCCTAGAGGAGAGAAAGAGGAAGAAAAATGAAAACCCTGTATCTCTTGAAATGTATATGTCAATTGTGATGCAGGGACCCTAGAGAGAGAGAATGTCCTTTCTCTTTCTCTCTCTATCCTTTTTATTTTTTTATTTTAAAGAGTTAATTACACTTTTGACCAGGCACATCTATCTATCTAGCTATATATTATATAAGCAAAAGCGAGTTTTCGTGAGGAGTTTTATGATGAATTTATCAAATTAAAAAATAAATTTAAATAGTGTTGGATTATAATTATATTCTAATCTTGACATTATTTATATCGTGCCTTCAGGCACGAGATACGCTAGTATATCTATATAATAAGACAATAAGGCTTTTGAAAATGTCCTACACACGTTTGTCCTACTAGGACATTTGGACGGCTCAGATCTGTTCAAATTACAAAACAATGACTGTGATGTATCTTACGTGTACATTTTCTACTTTCCTGCTTCTCTCTCTTACTTTTTTCTTTTCTTACCCACCCTCCCATGATCCTACCTTCCTCTTTTTCTTTTTCTTTTTTTTTTATTTTTTCCCATTTTTTATTTTTCTCTCTATTTATTTAATTTTTTTCTCCTTTTTGTTTACTTATTTTTATTTACACCGTGCATTTAGGCACAATAAGGTTTTTGAAAATGTCATACTAGGATATGTGGATAGCTTAAATCTTTTCAAATTACAAAACAACTATTGTGATGTATTCTATGTGTACGTTTTCTACTTTCCCACTTCTCTCTCTGACTTTTTCCTTTTCTCCCATGATCCCATAAATAATCCCATGAATGATCCCATAATCCTACCTTCCTTCTTTTCTTTTTAGTTTCTTTCCTTTTTTATTTTCCTCTCTATTTATTTAATTTTTTTTTCCTTTTTGTTCACTTATTTTTATTTACACCATGCCTTTAGGCGCGAGTATACGCTAGTATATATATATATATATATATATCATTAATGAGCCCCATCAAAAAAGAGAAAAGAATCTTTATCAAATTTGACATAAATTTTAAAAATATTGTAGCTAGACATAGAAAATAATAGTGTATTTGTGATATATTTGAAAGAATTATTGTCAAGTTTGACTTTTTACTTGGAGAACAAAGCATCCTTTTGGGATGCTAAAAAATGAGGGGTTTTAGGGTAAATTTTAGTGATATTGTAAAATTTTTTAAAATAAAAATAAAAAACAATAAAATAAAAAAATGTATTTATTAAACATAATTTAAAAATTGCAAAAATAAAATATAAAAGTTTGGAGGGATAAGAAAGGGAGAAGGGACTAAGAAAAATGAAATCTTACAGTGTGCACTCCTCTAGGTGCATACCAACACCCATAAAAATGTGTAATTTTATTATAAAATTTTGTAATATCAATTATAAAATATGTAATTTTATCATAATTTTATGATTGATATTACAAAAGTTTGTAATTTGATTATAATATTTTTTATTACGATAATTTCTGACGAGATTATAAAATTTATAATTGACATGCACCTCTAGCATTTCCCAAGAAAAATTAACTTTTACCATATTTATGTGGTGAATATTGAAATGGTTTAATCTAAATTCAGTAGAATAAATTTGAATTATAAATTAATATTTGGGGGATTTATATGTAGGTCTTAATAAGTTGATTTATTGTCTAATAGGTCTTATGATAATTAATAATATTCTTTATCAAACACTGTTAAAAAAATACACTAATTGTTAATTTTTAGGACAATTTGAAAATTTTGTCACAAAAAATATTACTTGAGCAATAATTTAATAAAATCATCATTAAAAAAAAATACTAATTTTTAACTTTCAGCAATAGTTTGAAAAATTCATCAAAGAAAATTAATTGTAAGTTTTAGAGACAATTTATAAAAACCATGATAAAAAAGTCACTAATTATTAATTTTTAGTGACATATGATAAAAATTGACAAAAAAAAATTATTTTTAGCGATGATTTTAATATGACTTATTTTCAATAGGACTTAACGAGAATTAAATCCAATTATTATGACCTATTGATAGTTTATCCTTAATATTTAATGTAAAATTCGAGGAAAATTTTAATATATCCATGAGAATTAAATTCAACTATTATGACCTATTGATAGTTTATCCTTAATATTTAGTGTAAAATTCAAGAGAAATGTTAGTATACCCATATTTATGTGGTGAATATTGAAATAGTTTAATATAGTAGAATAAATCTGAACTATAAATCTAAATTATGTAAGTCTTAATAAGTTGATTTATTGTCTAATAGATCTTGTGATAATTAATGACATTTTTTTATTAAATACTATTAAAAAATTCACTACTTGTTAATTTTCAATGGCAGTTTGAAAATTTTGTCACAAAAAATATTACTAATTACAAGTTTTAGCAATAGTTAATAAAATCATCATAAAAAAATATTACTAATTTTTAACTTTTAGCGATAGTTTAAAAAATTCATCACAGAAAACTAATTGTAAATTTTAGAGACAATTTATAAAAATCATGACAAAAAAAGTCACTAATTATTAATTTTTGGCGACATATGCTAAAAATCATCACAAATAATTATTTTTAGCGACGATTTTAGTAGGATTTATTTTTAATAGGATTTAACGAGAATCCAATCCAACTATTAGGATTTTTTATATTTTTTTTTAGATAGTGTTTGAATAACAGAGCCTACAAGAAGAAACAGAGCCTACATGAAGAACAAAGACTACAGCAGGAAGACCAAAGGAAAAAACTAAGAAATTATGGACCAGCAATATCAAGATGCACAGCCGAGGCAACCGAAGTCGGAACCTCTTCCATCCAAACACGCAAACTCGGAGAGAAAATAGCCAATCTAGCCAACTGGTGAGCAACCACATTGCCTGTTTGGCGAACATGGCTTACCATGAAGGAATGAAAGGAGGACGAGAGCTGACGAGCTTCCATAATGAGGGGACCAAAACCAGTGAGCTCAAAATCAGCACAATTTGCAGCCATCAGAGCATTAACCACAGTCAAAGAGTCCCTCTTCAAATGTATATTTGCTAGACCAAGATCGTGAGCAAACCGAACAGCACGTAAAGCTGCCTCCGCTTCCACGAAATCAACATCCAAAATAAGCCCCACCTGTTCAGAAAGAGAGGCCATAACTTGGCCCAAACTATTACGAGCAATGACGCCTAGACCCGATACATGTTGTTCTTTGCCAATTGTGCCATCGAAATTTAACTTAAAGACCCCCACATCTGGAGGCAACCAAGCAGGTAATGATGCCAAAGAAGCAATCTAGGGAAGAATATCCTGAGCATCAGTAAAAGTCGAAAAGCTATTACACGCGATGGACGCCACCTCCCCCGCACAACTATTGGCTTTTGCAAACACCACTTGATTACGATGTAACCAAATTCCCCAGCACATAGAAAACACAAGGCCCAGAACAGCAGAACCATGGAATGAAGAAGTTCGCCAAATCCAAGCAAAGAAATCACATGTTGACCCCAGTTGCCATAAGTGATCTAAACCCGTAGCCAACCAAACGCTTTCGGCAAATTCACATTGAAACAAACAATGGCGCACTGTTTCCACCCCCTCACCACAAACCTCACAGCAATTAGTAAGAGGGATACATTTCTTAATCAGATTTTCTTTAACTGGCAGAATATCGAGACAAGCTTTCCAAGCAAACACACGAATTTTTGGGGGAATTTTTAACTTCCAAACCATTTTCCAGAAAGCAGCAGAAGTCATCCCATCCTCGGAAGAGCCAGCGTTCATATCAATATTAGATGTAGCCAACTCCAAGAGATATGCCGACTTGATTGAAAAAATCCCACTCTTCGAGTAAAGCCAAACAAGAGTATCCGCGGGCCAATTTCGACAAAGAGGAATGGCGAGAATTGAGGGAGCATCAATCGGAGAGAACATAGAAGTGATGATCTCTTCATTCCAGCATCCCCTAGTCCTATCAATTAGAGTTGAAACAGGTGCATCCGACAGTAAGTCCATAGGCGGAATAATAATTCGGAAGGACAAAGGACGCGGGGTCCATTGATCCCCCCAAACCTTGGCACTTCGACCATCACCAATACGCCATCGCAAACCACATTGTAAAAGAGATCTCGAACCATGAATACTTCTCCAAGTTAAAGATGGATTACAACCCAAAGAGGCATCCAAAACAGAGGACGTAGGAAAATACCGTGATTTGAGCAACTGCGCCGCCAAGGATTCAGGATGCTTGAGAAGCCGCCAAGCTTGTTTTGCAAGCATCGCCTTATTAAAAGCCACCAAACTACGGAACCCCAAACCTCCCTTTTGTTTTGGCAAGCAAAGTTTGCTCCACCTAAGCCAATGGATCTTCCGTTCTTCCTCACGTTGTCCCCACCAAAAATGACTAATCATTGAATCAATTTCATGACAAAGGCCCACCGGAAGCATGAAACAGGACATGATGAAAACAGGAATAGCTTGTGCAATGGCCTTAATCAAAACATCACGCCCCGCAGCCGATAAAAAATTTTCTTTCCAACCATTCAAACGTTTCCAAATATTTGTCTTGATATACCCAAACACCTCCCTTTTTGATACACCAACAAAGGTGGGCATACCCAAATACTTCCCGTTTGTTGCCATAGCCTCCACTCCCAGCAGATGAGAAATGGCTTGTTTGGAATGGTCATCAACATTCTTGCTAAAAAATACCGAAGACTTTGCCAAGTTGACTTTCTGCCCCGATGCCTTCTCAAAAGCACTTAAAATACGCATCATAACTTGAGCTTCATCAGACGATGCTTTTGCAAAAACCAAACTATTATTAGCAAAAAAAAGATGGGACACCTGTGGCCCCGAATGACTCAGCTTCACACCAGATAACAAACGCCGCCCAACCGCATTATGTATCATACATGAAAGGGCTTCAAGCATAAGGATAAACAAATATGGAGAAATGGGGTCCCTTTAATGCAATCCCCGTGAGGAAAAGAAACACGGCGAAGGCACACCATTGATAAGCACCGAATATGAGACAGAGGACACACATTGCATAATTAAAGCAACAAACCTGGGAGCAAAACCCAAACGAAACAAAATACACTCCAAAAAAGCCCACTCAACACGGTCATAGGCCTTACTCATATCAAGCTTTAAAGCCATATAACCATCAGACCCATTGCGACGATTTTTGAGCCAGTGAAAAATTTCAAAAGCAATGAGGACATTATTAGTGAGAAGACGCCCAGGCACAAAAGCACATTGAGATTCCGAAATCACTGACGGAAGCACCAATTTAAGACCGTTCGCAAGTACCTTTGAAATTATTTTGTAGACCACATTGCATAAACTAATAGGCCGAAATTGCGAAAAAGATTTAGGCTCCTTCACCTTCGGAATTAATACAATAAAAGTTTCATTCAACAAAGAAACATCCTGCCCCCCATTGAGAAAACCCAAAACCGCACCACAAATAGTCTTACTGGTAATATGCCAAAATTTTTGAAAAAATAAAGCCGGCTTACCATCAGGCCCAGGAGCTTTTGTGGGATGCATTTGGAACAAAGCAACTCTCACTTCATCCTCCGTAAACGAAGCAAGCAAGGTTGAGTTCATGGCCTCAGTGACAATGGGAGGCACAATCTCTAGAAAATCTGCTCCAGAACTTGAACTAGAGGCCTTGAAAAGGTCACCAAAATAATCTAAGGCAATTCGTTCAATCGCCAAAGGATCGGAAACCCACCTCCCAGAACCATCATTAATACCTCGAATTTGTTTTTTTTGATGTCTTTGCGACGCTGTTGCATGAAAAAAAGGAGTATTTCTATCCCCGTGCCGCAGCCAATTCGCCCTAGACCGTTGAGACCACATGATAGACTTGCGTTCTAAGAGATCATCAATGTCCTTACATAACAGCAGAATTTCGGAGAACATAACACCAGACACAACTGGCTGTGATCGCAACCATTCGAGACGTTTGGTTTTTACCCTCAACTGATTTTGAAGATGTCCAAACTGGTTACGACTCCAACCTTTTAACTCTGCACTAGACCGAATAATGTTCCTTTGTAAACCATCTATATTTGCGGTAGAAACATCACCATCCCAACAATTGGCAACCACCTGTTCACATGCTTCCTCCCGCAACCACATCACTTCAAAACGATAGACTCTTCCCCATTTCAGACCAGTCTGAGGCGTAACCCGCCGCACTCCAAAAAAATCCACAAGAATAGGAGAATGATCAGACACCGAGCTCACAAGTGTATGAAGATGTGCTTCAGGGAATAATGACTGCCACTCATCATTTACCAATCCCCTGTCTAGACGCTCCCGAACCAAACCCGAGGCACGATTATTACTCCATGTAAACTTTCCTCCAATAAAGCCCATATCAGAAAGGTGACAGTCACTCAAAACTCGACGAAAAGCCTCCATTTGCAACCTATTACGAGCAGCCATACCGCACTTCTCTAAATCAAACAGAATTTCATTAAAATCGCCGGCACATAACCACGGATGATTACTACCATCACGAAGTCGACGTAAGAGTTCCCAAGAATCCTTGCGTTTGACAACCTCAGGATGACCGTAAAACCCTGTGAAACGCCACACCCGGTGTAATGACCTCGAAATGTACGTCACAATTATCGGTAATTAATTACGCATTAATATGAATTAATTGGGAATTTTCTGTTTGAATTAGCAAAAAAAAATATGTGTTGGAACTACAACTTCGGGACTGAAATTGACGACCGTAACGGGTTCAGAAGACGAAATTGATCATGCCTATGTGATATCGGGAATTTTTGGAACCATTTGGGATGTTTAATTTAGAACTGAATTTCGTCTGATTCGCTAAGCTCTGTTTGGCTTGCAAGTTTTGGCACAATTCTATTTTTTTTTTATATAAATGGCTATAGATAAGGCTTATTGACCCAATGTTGACTCAAAAGGCAAAGGAAATAAAATATCTAAGAGAGAGAGAGAGTGAATTCGGGAGAAGAGGAAATCAAGAGGAAGAAGAAGTGAAAAAAAGGGGGAGAAACAAGTTGATCTTCTCCAAATTAAATAATCAAGGTAAGGATTACTCTTTAACTTTGTGAATTAAGGTTGATTCCTTCGTGATCTCATGGCAAGGGAATGAATTAAAAGGGGAAATTATGCTTAATTGAGAGGATGTGTTGTATTTTCATCTAAGATGCATCCATGAGCAACATAGCTTTAAATATTATGATTCATGTTGTATTTGGCATAAGATCGTGAAATCCATGTTTTTAATCATGTTTTTCTTGCATGATGGTCATGTTTGGGAGGAGCTCTATGGATTTGAGTTTATTTGAGTTATGTGCATGATTCATGAAATTATAGTTTTCTAACTTAAATCAAAGCTTGATCTTTTATACATGAAAGATGGGATTTATATTTGGAAGTTATGGTTTTTATGTAACTAGAGTTGGAAATCAAGTTGTTTTTCTAGTGTTTTGGGCCTTGTTTTCATGAAATTGGAAGTTGGTTTTGGTAAAAATGGAGCCCACGGTTTTGCAGAAAATGGACTGATTTTTCCACCCAGATTTTCACTGTCCGCTCGAGCGGGGGTTTGGCCGCTCGAGCGGAGATTTCGCATATCCAGTATTTTTCTCGCCGGTTGCGATCCGCTCGGCGGAGGTTTTTTACGGCGAGGACCTAGTCTCAGAGAATTCCAGAAAATGTTTTAAGGCATATTTTGAGCATCCACATTACATTTTGGGCATTTTTAAAGCTTAATTATGAAATGTTGATGAAGTTATAAGTGTGTGTACGCACTATGTGTTAAAGGATCATGCTATACTGTTTATATTTGCAGGTCGAACCTTGAAGACCGTGCAAGCGGTTTCGGAAACCCACTGTGAGTAACATTTCTGTAAAGTTATGTTCCTATAAAGTATGTTTTAAAAATGCTACGTTACGTTATGTTTTCTGAAATGATAATATTTTCTGTGAACGAATATCCTGATTTGCGAATCTAGTATGGCATCCATAGATAGTCCTGAGTGGACCAGTTTACGAGATCTCGTTAGTCACTTTATTGTGACAGGTTGTTTAATCGGTGTCCGGGACCGGTTACTCTAGTCGGAAGACAGTACATGTTATGTTCTATGGAGTATGCCATTATGTATGTTCTAATATGAGATGATTATGCTTATGAATGATTTTATTTACGGATATATGTTTTGAGGAATTCGTTCACTAACCCTTTACGTTAATGTTACTTGCTGGGCTTTAGCTCACCCCTGTATATGTATTTATAGGTGAGCAGTCAGGGAGCCAAGCCTAGGCGGAATTCGTGTCGAGCCGCCGTTTTGAAAGCCTACCTGAGTTATGGTGCCCCCGAGCTGGGCTAGGCCTGGAAGGCCGTATAGTGAGTTTTGTTTTGTAATGTATTTGTGGCTTGTGCCTATATGTGTTGTATATGAATTCTGGGATACATGTTATGTAATATGGTGGGTAAATTAACATTTTTGGCATGTAAATATTTGTTCATATATATGCACAGTTCTTTGGACTATTAGTTTCTTTATTTCGCTTCTGCGAGCCCCGGTTAATTATGTTATGTGCAGGAAGGCCTGTGGTAATCTAGGATTACTGGCCGGTTACGATGTCAAACTTTTAGGGGCGGGTTTGGGTCGTGACACCCGGACCCCCAAACCCTCAGTTACCAAAGCATCAATATGGCCCACAGAGTAACTTTTAATTGAAACATGAACATCAGCTGACCATAAAAAAGCCAAACCCCCCGACAAACCACAACGGTTAACTGCAAGACAACCCCTAAAACCCAATTTAACACGAATCCTTTCCAAATCCTGAACTTGGAGCTTGGTTTCCATAAGAAAAACCAAGCAGGGACCTTCAGCCTTCAGAAGAAACTGAAGATAACGAACTGTTCGAGGGTTCCCAAGCCCCCGACAGTTCCAGCATAGGAGATTCATGGCGATCGGCGGGGCTGAAAAATAGCCACCGCCGTTGAGTCAGAAGAGGCAAACAGAGGCGTAGTCGGCGAAGACATACAAACTCGTTTACCAGATTCCACAACCACATTAGAAAGCCCTGCACCCTCAAAATCCCGCACTCATTTCCCACATTCAACAGGAGGAAGAGTAATCAAAGAATTGGAATCACAGTGTCGAGCTTGTTTTTTCCATCGCTTGCCACCACGTCGAGCAGAAACAACCCCCAGCTCCACATCCGTAACTTCAGCCAAATGAAAAGATGAAGTGCACATGGTTTCATTAAACACAACAGACCGAGTAGGAAACCCACCCAGGTTAGGCACCACCAACCCATAATCTGAAAGAGCTACACTAGATGTAGGTATAGTGGGCCCATTAGCATGAAGGCAATTGACATCCACTACCAGATTATTTTCCAAAAGCAGCCCAGGCCCACCAAGCACTAAATTCGGATGGGGAAGGACCTCCTGTGCAGGCAGTAAGGGGGAATTTGAAATAGGCGAAGAAATAGGCATCACTCCCCTACAATCTGCCAAAACAGACGCCACGACAGCCGTTGGAGACGAACCCGTAATGCCACCCACCCAAACAGGTGGAACCAAAGCAGTTGGTGTTGGGATGTGTGGCAGTGGAGATAATCGTGAGACCCCCCGTGATGGAGTCGCCAACCGTTCACCGCCGGAGGCCACAAAAGCTGGAGCAAGACGACCACCAACTTTAGCACCAGGCTCACCAGAGAAACCCTTCAAACGAGTCATATCAATACGAAGAAAGGGCCCATATTGGAGTGGTCCCGGGATCCTTGTCACCATGACCAATCTTACCACAAAAATAACAAAAGTTTGGTAATCGTTCATATGTGAACGATACCCATACAACATTGCGTCCAGGTAGAGATATCTTCATACCCCATCGCAGTGCATGAGATACATTGATCTTGACACGGATTCGCAAGAAACGACCCCAAGCCGTGCCCGCAGCACCATAGTCCATATCAAGAAATTCCCCAAGATGCCTACCAATCAGCAATCCAACCTCACGAGTCATACACACCAAAGGAAGATCGTAAGCATGGATCCAAAAATCTGCATAAGTCAAAAGAACTTCAGAAGGTTGGAGAGAACCATCAAAATTATCAAGGAGTAGGAGATGTTTATCGAAACTCCAGGGTCCATTTGTAAGCACCTTCGTCTTATCAACTAGATGATCAAACTGGAGAAGAAATAAATTCTCCCCTACAACACTGAACTTAACCCCCCGAAACAGTCGCCAAACTTGAACCAAAGTAGCCCGCATCACTGCAAGGTTGACAGGACGCACCGACAAAAGCTTGCCGATCAAGCAGAGACTAGCAACCAACTGAGTGGCCTTGGTATGATCAACATCCAAGGCAACCAAATCCTCTTCAGCCTCAGTAAGAGACAACCCCCTGGAAAGGGCCTCCACCGTAGCCTCCATAAGGAGAGAGTAAAAAGCCAGAAAACAGAAAACAGAAAAAATCAAAACAACTATTAGGATTTATTAGTAGCTTACCCTTAATATTTAATGTAAAATTCGAGGGAAATTCTAATATACATCCATTTAAAAATAGTGTACTATATACACTCTAATTATGTCATTTTCTTCTTTATTTATAACTAATTTTTTATTTAGTTATGATATTATTTTATGACCCATAAAATCTTTAGTTATATCTCATATTGTGTTTATAATTTTTTTTTAGTTACAATTAAAAAATTAAAATTATGATATATATATATATTTTTTGTTTTGTTTTTTTAATTGCGAGGTGGGTAGGGTACAAGTGTTTCCCAAAATTGGAATTAAAATTTGTGGAGAAAGAGGGCCCACTTCCTGTTATTTTTAGGCAGCAGTACCTTCGGCTAGGCCTACAACTTCCAGAAAACGGTTACGGGACGGTGAGTAGATTGCACTCTGCGGGTTCACAATTAGATTTTGATCCAAACAACGGACCCGTTTCCTTCCAAAAGACCACTCCACAAAAGAAGGAAATCAAATCACAGAAATATGGGAATCAATTCTACCACAAACCTAATCAAACTTTCCGTCCTCCAATCCTCTTCGCGACGTGTTTCTGCCAATTCCGGTGTTTGGGCCGACTCTCCATCTCTCTTGCATCGCCATCGCCATCACCACCACCACCACCACCAATGCAGATCATCATGCACTCGATCTCCTCACCAGCTCACTAAGACAAGGTCATATTCGTCTTCGTCTTTGTCGTCTTATTCGTATTCGAAGATGGGATTTCTCGGATGGTATTTGGGAAAGCTTGATTCCCGACCCATCCTCACAAAAGCAGTCACTTCTTCCCTTATTTACATGGTCGCCGATTTGACATCCCAGGTAAAGAAATGGATGTAAATCTGATTCCACATTCTTGTTTCTTTTTTGAATTTTCATTTGTTTTAATGCCAATGACTATACTGGACTGCATTGGTGTTATTTAGATCAGTGGCGATCACTTTATGTATGTAGATTCTCAGTCATAAGGCAATGCAGCTTAATGATCTCAATTCGATTTGTACCTTAAAGAATTTAAGATGCAAAATAGAAAAAATAAAAATAAAAATTAAGTCTTGGCATTTCATCAAGCAATTGATGGGCATTGAAAGCCAGGATTAGGTCAATAGAAAAGAAAAAAAAAAAAAATTAGAAAAAAAAAAAAATAGAATGAAAAGAACTGAACATGTAAGAGATAAGAGGAGGCAGGCTGGTTGCAGAGACAATGGTAAATCTTATTATGGGGACAGGTCAGATATACACAATCTTACACGTGTGTGTGCAGAGAGGCTGTTTTTATGTTTTGACATTTGAATTCGTGATCACAATATCGCAAAATGCCCCTTTATATATAGAAAGAGGAAAAGAACTGAAAAGCACTCAACAAAAGGGTTGCCAGCATTAAAGACTGGCTGAGAGATTACTGATCAGATGAAAGGGAGCCTCCTTAGTCATCTTATTTGGCATCGGCAAATGGTTCAGATGAGTTCGAATGGTGTAAATAACCAAAGGATTTAAGTTCTATAAATATTTTATGTCCCTTGGTTTTTAAGTAGTTTGCACCAAACATGATAAAATGAAGAATTTATCGTCCCAAAAAACATTACCGTTAAAACAAATGGGCCTAAATCTAGGATATATTTGAAATGGATGGATTTATGCATTTCCAAAAGCATGACCTCTAGCTGTTAGCTTGACTGGTATCTTCTAGAATTCTCATGAGGTAGGCACTGCCTATTGAGGTACAAGATTCAAGTCCAAAGTGAGACATGGGTGTTTGTATTACTTACAAACAAGATAAAAGAATTTTTTTTCCTTAACAAACTTGAGTATTGTATAAAACATACGTTAAAAATTTGGATAGGAAAGAATTACTTACGAAGCTTCTATTTAGGATCATATACCAATCAAAGCAATTAACTTAACATGGGGTTAATTATCAAAAATAAATAAATAAATAAAATCAAAGCAATTAACTTCCAACCCAGTTTTTTTTTTTTAAAAAAAAACAAAAAGTTTACAGTTGCAATCATACTTCCATGTAAGCAATTAGATACATCTTGCTTTAGGCTGTGTTTGTTTCAAAGATTTAGGAAGAGATTTGAAAAGGGAAAGGGAAAAGGTTAGTGAACAGCATTAGTAAATTTATTTGAGAAACTGGACATGTAATTTCCTAAATTTTTGTTTCTGTAATGCACATGTTTATTGAACCATTAATCAATTCTTCTTCTTGGCTAAAAACATGCAAGTACCTGGCAGATGATTACATTGCCACCTTCCGGTTCTTTTGACTCAATGAGGTCATTACGTATGGCTGGATTTGGGATGCTTATTGTAGGGCCATCACAGCACATGTGGTTTAACTTTGTAGCTAGAGTCCTACCAAAGCGAGACGTAATCACTACCTTGAAGAAAATGATTACAGGGCAGGTTCTTTATGGACCCTGTGTTAATGGTAGTTTCTTCTCCTTCAATGCAGCTCTTCAAGGTACACAACAAATTTTGTTTTTTGTTTTTTTTTTCATTTTTTTTTATTTGTTCAGTAAATGTCATGGTTCCAAGTTTTATGTGGTTTATGTTTGTATGTATTAAGATGCTGCTAGGATAACATGCACATATACATGCACTCAAGAATGACAGCAAAAACAGTCCTTATGGACACTACATAGGGATAACATGCAAACATTACATGGTAGTAATACAGTGCTGTGAATTTATGCCTCCATCATCATTACGGTTGCTCTATTATTATGTTTCATGTTCTATTCTTCACGTTTTGGAGAATGCTCTACAAAGAGGATTTCTTTGCACCATTCATGTACTGAGAATGAGATGAGGGTACCTTTAAAAGTTATAAATCTGTGATGCCCAAATCATTTTGAAATCAAATATGGAAGTAAATGGCCACGCTGATTTAACTAAAGTACCTGTAAAATTGTTTTTCATAGCACAGTTTTTCACACATTTACTTTCTGTTTCTTATGTTTTCCTAATCTACGTCGATGATTTTCTTGTGCTCTCCAAGATTAGATAGGTGGAAATTGTGAACAAATGATAGGTTTCATAGTTAATTAATCATTATTTGCTATGAAGCACCGACACTTCAAAACAAATGATGTATTTGTGTCGGACACATGGATACTTTAGGGACACGGAACACTTCGGGGACACGTATGGCACGCACCACATGGCGTGTCCCCTTATTTAATTAATTTATTTTCAAGGAACATGCTAGAAACACTTCGGTAACACATTGGAGACATGTCAAGTTGTCTTTTTTCTCATTTTATTTAGTGCTTTTGATAAATGTTGAATATTTATTATTTTTTTCTTAGATTTAAATACTTAATAGATCATCCATAAAAAAAGATATAAACTGTAAGTATTAAATTAAAAGTGCCTTTTTTAAATAAAAAAATAGAGTTAAGAGTTAGTTTGTGAGGCCTCTAACCTTTGGAAAATCTATTAAGTCCTTGACTTTTGAATTATTTCAATAAAGACCCCCCTCAAATCTTTATTTGTTTTCAATTCTAGTTATAGAGTTGAACGTGCGCGCCAACCGAAAACTCAAAAACCCTGATTGAATCCAGAGCTCAGGAATCATTTCCAAAACCCTAATAATAATTAAATTAATTTTCTAATTATATTTTACACACAAAAATCCTAGGTTTCTGATTCTCAGTGTGATTCACAGTTTAATCCGAAATAAAGAAACTTTAACCAAATTGAATTTTTAAATCCTAATTAAATTAAATGCTACACTTAATCAAATATTCAAATTCATAAACTAAGATTTTAGTGCTCATATTTTTCTTGGATCACATTTTGACTCCAAACTAATACCATTATATACATATATGTACCTTTAATCCTATTCAAATTTTTTTTGTATACAAATATCTTCCAATTAGATACCATTCATACACATAAATCAAGGAAAAAAAATCTCCTCAAATCCACACCACATGGGCCAGTCACCCCCTTGAATATATATATACTAGTGTACACGGTTAAAATATTGTTTGAATGAAAATGTAATTGAATATAAAATTATAAGTAAATTAAATAGTGAAAAGTAAACACATACATGCTACGTAAAATTCAAGTACAACAAAAGTATAATATTTTCAACAAACAACACAGAAACATATATAAAAGTCAGACGACGCCAGCTAGTGCTCTGCAATAGAAAAAAATAAACAACAAATTAAGCACACCAGCTAGTGCTCTGCAATACAAGGAAAATGTCAAATAACAAATTAAGCACACCAACCAATGTTTGTATTACAAAAAGAATGCAAAACAACAAATTAAGCGCATCAACTAATATTCTACAATAAAAAAAAAATGGCAAATAACAAATTAAGCACAACAATCAGTGCTCCACAATGGAAAAAAATGACAAATAAATAAAGCACTCCAGCCATGCTTTGCAATACCAAAAAACTGACAAAAATTGTGCAATGAACAATTATTTAAATAGATTAATACGTACATAATCCAATCCTATATGAAAATAAATTATCAACTTAATATAAAAGCAACAACCTTCCTGATAAAAATATATATGGAAGCAAAAATTCAAATTCTACCAAATAAAAATATGATTAGTTTTCTTTAACCTAATTCAAGAGCATATTAGGAAGAAAAAACAAAAAACAAAAAAAGACTATCACCTAGTGTGTTACATTTACAAAAACAAACTCATAGCATAAACCAATAATAATTCAAATGAATATTATCTAACATACATCTAAACTTGGTTATAAATTTCACATAGGTAAAAGGTTTTACAAAACTATTGTAAGTAATAAAATTCACATCGATAAGAAATTTTACAAAAAAACATTTTACAAATTTACATGAAACTGTTTACTCTAAACAGTATATGCAAGTAGTATGTCAATTTACATTTAAAAAAAACAAAAAAATGATCGTGGTTCATACTGCAAAATAAATATTTCAAAAAAAAGACTTAAAATGAAAATGTTGAAGAGCCATACTACTGAACATGCGTTTTCCTTTCCCTTGCCCGAAACAGTGGCAATTTCCTTTTCCTTTGCCTACAAAAAGTAAAAATATATCTATATTTAGAAAGTTTTAAAAATAATGTAAATAAGAATATATGGTGTTTTGAAAAAAAATAAAATTCTATCTAATTAAATTGGGCCTACCTCTCGAACCCTGGATGACATTAAGGTCACATTCATCACGGATGACAACATTAGCATTTCTTTCTTGAAGAAATTGAACCTATAATTACAAAAGAATTATGGGTAAAAAAAATAAAGAAATTTATACATCTTAGAAAATGAGTAAAAGGAGTCGATATTATAGTTCGGTGTAAGTCTCCATCAATCTATAAATTATAAGAGAAGAGCATTTTGTTATAAGGAAATTAGATAAAAAATAATAATGAAAAGAAAAGAAAATTGACTTCAACTCATAAGAAAGGTGTATTTTTTTTTTCAAATAAATATAAAAGAAAACAATTTACGTGACTAAAAATAGTAATGTTGTCCATAATTAGAGGTTGAAGGTCAATGGTGTCTCAACCTAAAAGTGTTTGGTTATGTAAATTTGACAAAGATATAACTGTAAGGCAGAATGAGGTTTAATAATTGCCATAAAGAAAATTTAATCAACACAAAATTAACAACCTTCTAACATATTTTAGTTAACAACTCACTTTAAGAAGTTCATTTATGAATGAATATCACAGATGAAGAAATTGACTACCTAAAGGCACGGTGTAAATTATGTTAAAATCAAAATGTAGTTGTAATTTATACGCATCATGTTAAAATTTGTAGAGTCTTTAACATTTTTTGATTTTTGATAGACACTGAAAAAATATAAGGAAATATTATTCTTCTTAAAGAACTTTTAACAATTTTAGTAGCAAATTGGATAATAAAATATAAAAATTAATTTCAAAGAGAGGGTTACAATCAAGATGAGAAGAATAGGTACATAAACAGAAAGATGAGATTTTTACCTTGGTGTTAAATGATTTTCATAATGAGAGAAAAAGAAGTGGAAAAAGTAAAGAATAAGAGGTATGTAAAGTATAAAATAAAAGGTATGTTCGTGCCTAATGGCACGATGTAAATAATATTGAGATCAAAATGTAGTTGAATAGAAATGTAATTTATTAAAAACATACCAAAAACTTAAGACATTGAGAAATATAAAGAAATATTGTTTTTAAAACACTTTCAACAATTTTGTTGGTACCACACACTCTACAGAACTGAATTAAAGATAACAATGCCTAGGCACGGGTATATATATTTGTTGTTTAATGATAAATATTTCGTTTTCATTATTCATTCGTTACCAAATAATACCAGCTAAAGCTATTGTACATCTATCAATACTTTACAATAAATAAATAAATAATTTACTAAACACCAAATGAAGCACACCAGTCAGTGATATGCAATCTCGAAAAATAGAATTCAAAATTAAACAACAAACACTGCACACCAGACAGTGCTTTGCAATTTCAAAAAATTAAAATTAAAAATAAATACCAAATAATAAACACCAGCCAATGCTCTGCAAGTTTTAAAAATGAAAATTAAAAATAAACAATAAACAATGCACACCATCTAGTGCTTTGCAATACTAAAAAATTACTAATCACTAAATGAAGCACACCAGCTAGTGCTATGCAATCCCAAAAAATATAATTCAAAATTTAATAACAAACAATGCACACCAGCTAGTGCTCTACAATACCAAAAAATTAAATTTAAAATAAATAGTAAACAATGGACACTAGCCAGTGCTCAGCAACCTAAAAAAAATAAAAAGAAGAAAAGATTCAAGACTTTCCGAACTTGAATATGAGTTTGAAATTGTTTTTAGCACCTGTCACTTGGAGAAAATATAAAATTTTATTAGAAGGAACATATAGAGGGGAAAATAAGTGTATTTAAAAAATATCTATAAAAAAACACCTATTTTTCAAAAAAAATATTTTTTAATATAGAATTGAATGTCTCTATTTAATCAGATAAACCCAAAATAGCAATGGAATAACAATTTTGTCTCAATATCTTACCATATTGTGACCAGATGTACTGGAAGACAAATTTTATGGTAAGATGTTTTATGTAAATTTTCATAATGTCTCTATTTAATCAGATGTTTTATGTAAATTTTATGTAGATTAGTTTGCACCATCCTAGAGCACATGAAATAAACAAAATGGGTTCAAGCATTGATTCTCTAGGGTAGTTAACAGTCAACAGTTAAGAACCTGAAATGTCCAAGAATATCAATTTAAATTTAGATAGGGATTTGAAAAGGAAAAAGAAAAGTTGAGGGAAATATATAGTTATTATGATTCAAACACAACCTTACATACCTAAGCAAAATTATTTTTGTTGATGAAATGGTTACCAATACATGTTTTATAGAGGGGCCAATTTGAGAGAGAGAATAGACAAATGCATGCTCTTTACAACTATCAATTAGTAACCAAACAAATGTGACATCTCAATCCACAAATGTGAGTGCCAAAAAGCATGAAAAACCATTTGTATGAACATATAAAGAAACAAACCAAGCTGAAGGTAGTAAATAGCAATTAAGCACAATCACTGTTTCAACCTTCTATATTGAGTGACAATTTTTGAACATGAAAGATCCATTCATAAAAAAAGACTTATCTCATCTCATAGAAGAAAAACAAATAGAAGTCACCCATTCATAGAAATCCATTTCATTGAAAAAGGCTTATCTCATCTCATAGTAAACTATTTCAGAAATCAAACAATTTTTTCCAACCTATTTCATATTCATATAAATGAAATCAAAACAATAAAGAAACACAAATATTTATGCCTAACTCAAGGGAAAAAACAAATCAATCAACACTACATAAACAAACCTACTTAAATGGTAGCTAAAATGACATATGATAAATAATAGGGAACTAATAATTAGACCAAGCAACCATATGACAACAATTGTTCTGCAATAAGAAATGAGTATGTATGTTTTTATCATTTATCATTTTCAGTAACTTAGAAATGACAATATTAAATTTAAAAAAAATTCATAAACTAAACAATTTAATTTCCAATGGAAGCCAAGCATCCTATTAAAGAATTAGGATACCTTTAATGGGTTAACATGGTGCATTGCAATGCTACGACCAGCAGTTGCAAGAAAAAAAAATCAAATAGCTCAAACTATTCAAATCTTCCCATAAACAAAATATGAAACCAACCATTTTGGATCCATTTGGTTTGCTCATGGGAAGCAGCCAACCCACTACACACACACGAAAAAAAATATATACATATATATATGTAGAGATTCAAAAAGTAAACTCTTCGCTTGGCAAATCAATATAGCAAACTCTAACTAACTTAATTCCTCCATCATCTACAAATCAATACAGCCCAAAACCCCCCATTTAGACTTATCCAAAAATTCAAATCACTCAGCCAGATTCATTTTGCTTCCAACCTTTAACTGAAAATTGTGAATACGTCTCAATCACCCCCCGCAGAATTGCCAAAGCAACACCCTTTACATCTTTATTTGTACAACATACAATAAGAGCAAAACAACTGGACAATACAATTCATCAGATAATTGACATCATAGGTCCATAGCCATGTTTATATCAGCAACCTTTACATGAAGAAAAGCAATACCTGCTCAAAATGGAGGAACCCCACATAACATAATTCTGCTTCAAACCTTCAGGGCCATATAATATGGACTCTCCACAATCTTTGAAAACTTCTCTCTTGAATGAAGACGTAAAGGAAGTTTAAAAAATCATCAAAGAACCCACTCAAACCCCATAACATTCTCAACTAAAATATTCAAAGTGACCAATTCAATCAAGAATAACAAATGCATGAAAATAATCAGACGAATGTCTAATCATTGCCCAAAACATACACCAAGGAATAACAAATGCATGGAAATAAAGGAACTTCGGGTTCTTTTGCTCAAGGCCCAAAACAACAGTCAAATGAAAACATACACCAAGGAAAGGAAAGGAAAAATGAAAATAAATATTGGCCAGGGAAAAAGAATAAAAGACATGAAAGAGAATGTGTTCAGACTTCACCATTCAAAAATCCATGCATAACACAATCTTAGTGAAACATAACATGACTAAAGATATAAAGGAAGACAACACACCAAGGAAAGATACATGCACTGTTTTTGAATAAATGTTAGCACCAATTTACAAAACTCATTCATGTCATAATGGGTATAAATCCATCTAAAATGCTCAGATGAAAAATCCATATGGAAAAATCCATGAACAGTACTGTAACCCATATGAAAAATAATTCAAACTAAACAATCAACCAAAATTTCCCAAAATTTCAGCAATTTTTTAATAGAAAAAACACTCAAATTCTCAATCCCATTTCAAAAAGAACATATCAGAACTGAATAAAAAAAATAAAACCCATAGAGTCCAAAAAAAATAAATCCTTTTTGGTCACCCTTTTAAAGAAAAAATATCATGGATTGCAAATTTGTAAGTTGTAGTTTACCTCTGAAGATGAGAGAGGCGATGGTTGGTGTCGTCGCAAGAGGAAAGAAGTGAAACAAGGGGGTGAGAGAAGAGAGTTAGTGGTCGGTGGTCAAGAAAAGAGAGGACAGCAAGAGGCGAGGAGAGGTGGTCGGTAGTCAGTGAGGGGCGGTAAAGAGGGAGGGTTTCTTTGAAATGAGAAAGAGGGAGGATTTGGGCAGCGATGAAAGAGGAGAGAGAAAAAGCATTTGATTAGGAAAAAATTAAAAGGCTAAATCTCAGGCGTGTTTGAGATGTGAGACAGTTAGGTGGCAGATGGAAAGGCTAAATCTGGACCATTCAAAGTGAATAACAATATTGATCTCAACCATTCAAATGTCCTTGTAGGACAAATGTGAGTAACACATTTTCAAACTCAGCCTTCCCTTGTTATATAGATATATGTACTTTGGAGACAAATTGCTTGATTTTTGGAAGAATATTTGACCAAGGTACAAATACATTTTGTATATGTCTTGTATTTGTAACCAAGTTAGTTTACTTAAGCCCTAACCCTAACTAGATCATGTTTTGGTACACAATTAGGCTTCATAATCATCATACATTCCATTGAATTCAAACTAAATCCAAAATATCTAATTTATTTCCAAGAAAAGGGCAATTTGGACTTTTCACACCAATTTTGCTGTAAGTACACCAATTCTCTGTACACTTTTGAGCACAAAACACACACACACACTTACATATTCGGCTAAGAGGAAAGAGAGGGCAAGAGAGTGAGCTTGGTGAAGGAAAGGAGAGAGAGAGAAGGTTTTGTTAGCAATTCAACAAAGCCAAAAGTAAGTCACAATACAACTCTCTCTTTTATTCTCTTTTTTCAAATACATGTTATTAAAGGCTTAAAACAATATTTTCAGATGTGTTGTAATGGTGTTATAGTGTTAAAAATGAAAAGAATTTAGCCTTATTCCACCCTTACTTGTGTTTTCTCTAAATCGGTGCAAAACTATCTTTTTCTACACCTATTTCTCATAATTTCTAAAGGAACACCTTCAATCTAAATTTCTGAGTTTAATATATACTAGTTAGGTCTCATTTGGCAAGTGACTGTTTTAGCCTAAAAGCCAAAAAGTTATTAAAAAAATAAAAAAGCCAGCAACTTATACCAAAAAATCAAAGATTTCCTTTTCTCTCTACTTTCTACACATCTTTTCGTAAAAAAACTAAAAAGTCATCCCAAACATACTAATTTCTTTTACCTCATATTTTAGCCAAAAAGCAAAAAAGTTATTAAAATAACCTATTCCCAAACGAGGCCTTAGTATGTTTTCACTATAAAAAAGTGAAAAATTTCCCTTAGTTGGTCTCTTTTCTCACTAATCTTCTTATTTTGAGTATTGTGCATGAAAAACCAGTTTTACAGCCAACTTCCAAAAATTCTAGAAAAATGTAGAAAAATCTCCTAGACCTCAATTTTATGTCAAAAACTTCCTTAAAGAGTTAGCTTTCAAGAAAAATTGGTTTCATTGAAAAGAGCGAGCGGTTTGTAAGAAAATCCAATTTTCATAATGGTCGACGAATCTGGACAACACTGGAGTGTTTCATAAATAACTAAAAATATAGAAAAGCTATTCTATTTCCGAAAAATGTTCTGAAAACTAGATAAAATTCTCTATGAACCATAGGAAGGCTAGGCTCGGGAAAAATTTGAAACGGTCCTTTTGATTTTAATCTTTAATGGTATTGAATTGCATTGATGTTTTGTGCTCTTGTCTTCATGAATATGCTTATTAATATATGATCATATCGTTGTATGATATTGCATGCGTTATTTTAATGTTCCTTATCTTCTTTATTTGATGATGCTCATGCTTATGTAGATATTACTATTTTGTTAAGTTGTTCTAACTTTAATTTAAGACATCTAACTCAATGGAAACCTTAATTGAGGTGGTATTGGGTTTCGATCACTTGAATAATGGAGAAATGATAATGTGTTATGTATGAATTGATGGGATGTGCTCCCTAATTAAAGGTTAAGTCTTGCGCAAGCAGTTATCGCGTAAACCCTAAAATGGAACGGACGTATTTAGACTCTTTGCGATGATTTGATTTGGTGAGATAAGGTTGGGTCCAGATGGGACATAAAATGGACGTATTCAGACTCTTTGCTATGATTTGATTTGGTGAAATAAGCTTGGGTCCAGATGGGTCATTCAGGAGGATAAATTTTTTTTGGAAGGATAAGGTTGCATTCAGGATAATAAAACCTTTTTCTTTTCGCCGTCTCTTTTGAGATCCACCAATGGCGCTATGCAATATGTAACTGTTGCGGGCATCCATTATAAGTTTCGAATAGTCCGATATCCAATTCTTGCGATTGGGATGATGAAATCTCTTTGGGGGATTTCTAGATTACTAACATCTAACCTTGTAATCCTTTATTATTGAAAGATTATCATGCTTCATTACTTACTTGTTATAATCGTAATGGTGTATTGGATTGGGAAAAATGGACGGGATGTGTGTGCATTTACTGGGCATTCAAAATTCATGGCGTTTCATTCCAGGTATTGAGGACTATTAGACCAGTTGAAGGCAAAGCTGAAGTATTTGAAGACGTATGGCTACCCTATGAGAGTTAGGAACTAGTTTTGTAAATACGTTTTGAGATTGTAAGTGATTAATCGCTTATTGTATTTAAGACATGATTTTTTAATTATTATATATATCATTCGTAACCTATCCTTATACTCCATCAACTCACTAGGCCTTGTGTTAATACTTTATCAAGATCTGTCAAAAGGTAGCTTTGCTATCTAAAGTGGTTGGACTTAGAAGGGAGGCTATATTGACTCCTCCGACCTTTCTGGGATCTTACTTGGTTATTAGCCAAAAGACTCATTAAACCCTGTATTTATTTGTTAATATATATTCTTTGATGTTCCTGATTTTTGAGACGTCACATAGTTTTTATTAATATTTGATTATTTGCGGATATAATGTTAATCTAGATAGCAAATAAAAATATGTAAAAACATATTTTATTGTCGTGTCCGTGTCTCCATCTTTTTGAAATCACTGTGTCCCATGTCCGTATTCATGTTCATGTCCATGTTTGCATCTCTGTGTCCGTGCTTCTTAGGTTATTTGCTATGGATGGAACCACATTTATTATACAGCCTAGAAGTGTTGATTTCTAATTTCATTTAATTGTCGTGGTGCCAATCTCAGGTGAAAGTGGGACCGAGATTGTTGCTAGATTGAATCGAGATCTCCTCCCAACGTTGCTTAACGGTCTTATGTTCTGGCCAATATGTGATTTTCTTACTTACAAAGTTATCCCTGTTCATTTACAGGTACCTTGAAGTCTCAGTTTTTATTTTATTTATTTTATATATTGGTTGGATTAATGATAGACACTTTGAACATCCACGCATACTGGTTGAATTATTTCTCAACTGATTGGCTGAACTTTACTACTACTTTTTCTTGGCAGCCATTGATAAATAGTTCCTTTTCGTATATTTGGACCATATATTTGACATACATGGCAAACTTGAAGAAAGCGGGTATTGTTTAGTTTTGACAGGTACCTTGAAGTCTCAGTTTTTATTTTATTTATTTTATATATTGGTTGGATTAATGATAGACACTTTGAACATCCACGCATACTAGTTGAATTATTTCTTAACTGAATGGCTGAAATTTACTACTACTTTTTCTTTGCAGCCATTGATAAATAGTTCCCTTTCGTATATTTGGACCATATATTTGACATACATGGCAAACTTGAAGAAAGTGGGTATTGTTTAGTTTTCAAGTTTTTTGACATCTACATGTATTGATCTGCAAGAGTTATAAAGGAAAGACAAGAACAATAACCGATTTTGTCCTTTAAAGTCTGGATTGAGGAGACAGCAGTAGAATTTGACCTCCCAATAGTTGCAGGTACTTGCACCGAAGTTAGTAATAATCACAATTTATACATTCTGATTTTTTTATGTCCCGATTTGTCTGTACATAGTTCCTTATATTTTGAGATTTGGTTTTATTGGTGCATCAAAAGAGGTTCATTCACATAATTATCACGAATTAAAATTTCTTTTTCATGAGAATCGCTTGGTTTAGTTTTGTTGACTCGATAGGTTTGTTGTTGAGTTCATTACTATATGGCTAATTTGCACTGGGAGAGTGTTTAATGTGAAATTCCAACATGGTTCAATTGACCATAAACTTTTCAATGAGAGTCTTAAATATTCATTTTTGTTCTTTTCATTCTCCTTTTTGAATTTTGTATGTATTACTTGATAGATTTTGAGAGTTTGTATGTTTCCACCAAATTGACTTCGTTTGACATTAGTTGGTGTCTGGTGAGATTGGTAACATCTTGCGGCAATATCTAGATATATATAATCATGTATATTTAATGCACTAGTTTTTGGCTACCGCCAAATTTTGGGTTTTTAAACTCATCACACTAGGCCAACAATATTCATGAGATATTTGATTGGCAGTTTAATAATATCACTATCTCGATTATTGATATTAGCACGTCATCCGTGCGATGCATAAGATAAAATATTATATTATTTATTAAAAATAATATAATTATATTTAATTTTTTTTTATATTATCTCTCGTAAATAAAATTATATATATAAGTTTAGGAATTTTTGTTTCAGATGTTTCTTTACTATAACATATAGTATAGATAGATTAAAATTGTTGTACTGACAATTAATAAATAAAATTATGCTTTGTTATAAAAAATTGACATAGTTCCAATATTTCACTATTTTAGAATATAAATATATGAAATTTAAAAAAATTGTCATATTGGTTTTTGAAAGGGAAATAATTAAAGAAATTTTAAAAACTTAATGAGTAAAAAAGAATTATCATAACATCAAAAACTGCTAAAATTACGGTTAAATCAACAAATCATTCAAACAAAAAATGGTTTAGTTTAATCAGTTAGGTCAAAAAACCAACCAGCTTACATAAAAATTAATTGATTAAAACTTTTAAATTTTATTTTATTAAAATTTAAACTGTCACTAAGGCCTCGTTTGGGAACGGTTTATTTTAGCCTAAAAGTAAAAAAATTACTAAAAAACCAAAAAGTCTATAACTTATACCAAAAAGTCAAAGATTCATTTTTCTCTCTACTTTTTGAACATCTTTTCATAAAAAATCAAAAAGTTATTCTAAACATACTAGTTTTTTCTACCTCATATTTTAGTCAAAAAGTCACTAAAATAACATCTTTCCAAATGAGGGAATATGGCAAGTAATCTATTAATTTAAATTTAAAATTGACACAATATAAATTTAAAATTATATTAATTTATCACATAATTTATAAGTTTTAAATACAAATATAAAATTATCATAATTATCTCATAATTTTTGTATTAAAGAGCAATAAAAGTAACATTGAGATTATCAATATATCTATATATTTTACAAAAGAATACTTTTAAGGAGAGATATTATGAGAGTTTCAAAATCTCATAAAAAATTATTTTTTACGTGTAGGTCCTAATAAGTGGACTTATTATCTAATAGGTCCTATGAGAAAAATTTGTCATAAAAAATGTCACTAATTATAAGTTTTAGCGACAATTTATAAAAATCATGATAAAAAAAAGTTATTAATTGTCAATTTTTAGTGACATATATGAAAAATTGTAACAAAAAAATTATTTTTAACGACAATTTTACCAAGACCTATTTTCAATAAGACTTGATGGAAATTAAGTCTAACTATTATGACCTATTAGTAGTTTACCCTAAAAAGGAAACCTCTATGGGGGATTGTAAAATAAAAGTTAAATGGAAGCTAGTCAATGGAGATTTTCTTAATTGTTTAAAATTAAAAAATAAAAAAAATTAGTATAAAATATTGATCATAATGTTTCTCAATAAAAATCTCATTTTGCTTATATAAATGGAATATAAGATTCAATTTATGTAAGTGAAATAATTCATTTTTTCTTTCTTTTCTTGATGTGGGATTGTAAAATAAAAATTAAATGGAAGCTAACTAATGAGAATTTTCTTAATTGTTTAAAATTAAGAAATTTCAATAATTTATATAAATGAGAGTATAAGATTCACTTTATGTAAGTGAAACAATTCACTTTTTCCTTCTTTTTTCGATGTGAGATTACAAAATAAAAATTAAATGAAAGCTAACGAATGAGAATTTTCTTAATTGTTTAAAATTTAAAAAATTTAATAATTTTAAAATGAGGGTTTGGAGTTCTTAGAAATCTTCTCTCTAAAAACTCTCATTTCCTTATATAATACTAGCAAATCACCCGTGCCACGGGTTGTGTTTACAATTATCTATATATGTGAATTGCGATTTTTAAATGTCTTTTTTTTTTTCTTTTTTTATATTATATTAAAGTTTAATATTTTGATAATAATCATATGTGTTGAACTTTTCAACGAATTAAATGTCTTATTTTTTTTATTATATACATTATATTAAAATTTAATATTTTGATAATAATCGTATATGTTGGACTTTTCAATGAATTTTTTTTTATACTTGTTCTTAATGCATTAAAATGTTATTATGAGAGATAATAATCATGTGTGTTGGGACTTTTCAAGGAATTCATATGTGTTGGACTTTTCAAGAAATTTTCTTATGCTTGTTCTTAATGCATTAAAGTGTTATTATGAGGGTAAGGTTTGGGAGTAGATTTGGGCCGCAGAGGGTATATAAGCATGTCTGCGCCCCCCCATACGCGACAGACGAACATCTTGTAAGAAACTCTTACACTCAAAACTCTCTCCTCTCTCTCCCTCTATCCCAAGGTGTGTACTAACTTGATCGTCGGAGGGGTTTTCCGGCCACACACCGCCGGGTAGCTCACCGCCATTGTGCTTTCAGGTGATCGGACAGAACCGGAGTTTGGAAGAAAGGAGTACGGGCTTGCCGGAATATTTGCTCCCCATACAATTGGCGCCGTCTGGGGGAAATTATTGCAGATAAAACCTTGTCTTCCACGCTTATCTGATCGCCGTCCATGGCGAACAACGATGAGTTTCCGTTGTCTGCCGTTGACAGAGTTACCTCGGAGTCGGGTAGACGGAGAGAAGGGCATCCCGACGTCCTTCCAATGGGGAACCTAGAGACATTCCCAGGAGGACAGTCGGGAGACGCGAGAGATAAGCGCGGAAGATGTTATGGTCATTCGTGGAGTCCAGACGGTCATCGGCGACGGAGAGAATCACACGCTAGACGGCTGGAACACAAGCTAAGGGACCAGGACGCCGTCATCCGGCGAATGGCGGCGGAGATGGAGGAGCTGAAGTGTCATGCCAAAAAGAAGGGAGTAGCTGGAGTGGGAGACCACAGTGAGCGCACCCAACCCCGCCGTTCAGGTAGTCAGAGCCAGCGACATACTCCTTCCATTTCTATTACCAGAAGTTACCAAGTTAGTGATTCCGACGTACGAGCAGAGAAGTCCAGCGCGCAAGATAGCACTTACCTGCCTTCACGTCCGGCGACGACGTTGAGGTACTCTTATTCCGCTCATTCAGAGGATTTGCGGGCAGTCTTAAAGGAGCGGGCTCGCCGGCGAGAGGCTCAAAGGGTGCCGGCGTTTCAGCAGCTATCCTACGGAGTTTACGCAAGCGAGGAGGTCAGAATGCCTCCACCCCGCCAAGCAGCACCGCTCCTTGTAGATTCGGACTTGGCAAGGCTGAGCGCCACCCCATTCTCCCTGGAGATAGAAACAACACCGCTTTCGGCAGGCTTCCACCAGCCTAAATTTACGCATTATGACGGAAAGACCAATCCCTACATGCATGTAAGCCATTTCCGACAGGTTATGGCCGGACATAGGCGGAATAATGCACTTATGTGCCTTATCTTCTCGTCGAGTTTAGGCGAACTGGGCCTGAAATGGTTTGAGAGGTTGCCAGAAAGGAGCATAGAAAGGTGGCATCAGTTGGCCGAAGCCTTTGTGACGTGCTTCAAAACCAACACCAAAACACTGAAGGAAGTTGATCACCTACTAAGTGTCAAGATGGAACCGAGCAACACATTGAAGGCATACAACTCCAGATATTGGGAGACTTTCAACGAGATCTTGGATTGCCTGGTCAACATTGCAATCACTCAATACAAGCGTGGTCTCCCGATCAGACATAGACTGTGGGACTCGCTTACCATGCACCAACCGACGTCCATGGGCTAGCTCATGCAGCGCATCAATGAGCACATCCGAGTTGAGGATGATGCATCAGCATCTACCGTGAAGGCAACTCCGGCAGCAACAGGCAAGAGGACAGCAGGCAAAGTGCACGCAGTTGGGCAAGAGTCCAGCCGCTCGACTGACCGAGCAGAGGAATCGGACCGTGGCTCGAATCGTAAAAACCGGGGTAGAGGACGTCGGAATAACCAGGATGACTACCCCCAAGATGACGTGGTTGATGCCAACAGAAGCTTGAAGGCCAGGACAGGCATCACCACGGTCTTCAAGATTCCGATCTATCGTATACTTAGTGAAATCCGTGACGAGGAATATGTCCGGTTTCCAGCTAAGTTAGGCAACGGTCAGAAGGGCTTCAATCCGCGGTACCGTTGCATGTTTCACCGGGAGCGCGGCCATCGGACAGAGGATTGTTTGCCTTTGAGGCAACACTTGGAAGAGCTGGTCACTGCCGGATACCTGGACCTTTACATTGATGGGGGTGTTAAGGCAAATCAAACTCCGGTCGATCTGCGGGGACCGGATGACCGGGACGCGCCTCCACAAGGGGTTATCAATGTCATCCATGGCATAGTGGAGCCAGCGCGGGTATGCGAGCTCCGGGGTATGATCAAGAAGGCAGAACACATGAGGGAAGTTTTGTCAGTTCAACCTGCGATCAAGAAGGGGAAGATCGAAAAGAAAGATGTCATCAGCTTTTCCACAAGGGATCTAGAGCGCATTCAGATGCCGCACAACGATGCCTTAGTGGTGACACTCCGCGTCAAGGAATTCGATATCAAGCGGATCTTGATCAATCAGGGAAGCTCGGTTGAGATCATGTATTACGACGCTTTCAAGCAGCTCAAACTCCGGGAGATAGACTTGGCTTCGGCAACTTCGCCACTGGTTGGTTTCAACTCACAACCGGAGTGGCCTTTGGGAAAGATTATCTTGCCGGTCAAAGCGGGATCCGTGGTCAAGTAAGTGGAGTTCTGGGCGTTGCAAGTGCCTTTTACTTACAACCTGACCCTTGGAAGGGGATGGTTTCACGCTATGCAAGCCATAGCGTCGACCTACCATCAGGTGATAAGATTCCCCTCGGCTATGGGGGCAATCGAGGAGATTTGGGGAGATCAAGTCATGTTAAAGCAGTGCTTTGTGGCAGTGAATGGGAGCCGGGCTGCTAAAGGCTTCGTTCAAATGATAGAAGGATCGGAAGACCGGGGAGTTCTCGACGATGTAGGCACCAAGGCAGAGGACAAAGCTGTTGAGGAATTTGTGGAGGTGCGAATTGGTACGGAGTAGCCGGACAAGTTCTTCCTGCTCGGCTCCAGCCTTACTGCCCAAGAAAGGACCGAAATGGTTGAGTTTTTGATGGCCAACATCGAAGTCTTCGCATGGTCGCCTTACGACATGCCCGGTCTTGATCCAAGTTTTATCTACCATCACCTCAATGTCTTCCCCGGAACAAAGCCAGTCATTCAACGAACAAGGAGATCGACGCTGCATCACGCCGAAGTAGTTGCAGAGGAAGTGAAAAACTTGCTTGAGGCACGAGCAATTCAGGAAGTACCATACCCTCGATGGATTTCCAACACAGTAGTGGTGCCCAAGAAGAATGGGAAGTGGCGAGTTTGTGTCGATTACAAGACAGTCAACCAAGCTTGTCCGAAAGATAGCTTCCCTTTGCCCCGCATTGACCAGCTTGTAGACTTGACGGCTGGACATAATAGGCTCAGCTTCTTGGATGCCTATCGCGGCTACCATCAGATTGCCATGCATGGGCCCAACCAAGAGATCACCTCATTCATGACTCCAAGGGGACTTTTCTGCTATCGAGTCATGCCTTTTGGTTTGAAGAACGCTAGGGCAACCTTTCAGAGGATGGTGACTAAGATGTTTGCTCCTTTGCTTGGCTGGACAATGGAGGCTTACATTGATGATATGGTGGTTAAAAGCCGGCATCAAGCAGACCACTTGTCCGACTTGGCCGAGATGTTCGCCATTCTCAAAAAGCACAAGCTACGCCTGAACGTGTCTAAGTGTGCTTTTGGTGTGGGGTCCGGAAAATTTTTTGGGATTCCTAATCACGAACCGAGGCATCGAAGCAGACCCCACTCAGATCAGAGCCGTGCAAGAGTTGAAGCAGCCCAGCTCGGCTAAGGACGTGCAGCATCTGGCCGGAATGGCCGCCGCGCTTAATCGATTCATAAGCCGGTCATTAGATCGCTGTCGCCCTTTTTTTCAGGCATTGAAATCAAAGTTCTTCTGGGACGAAGAGTGTGACCGGGCTTTGGCCAAGCTCAAGTAGTATCTGTCTTCTCCGCCACTATTGGTTACACCGAAGCCAGGCGAGGAACTCTATCTTTACCTTCTTAGTCTCCTGACATGTAGTCGATGGTCTTAGTCATTTGAAGGAATTAAGCACCTCCCAATCTTCTATGTCAGTAAAACTTTGCTGCCGGCAGAGTCGAGAAGCTTGCCGTTGGAAACGCTTACGTTGGCATTGATAATGGCTTCAAGGAAGTTGGCACACTATTTCCACGCCTATACCATCATCGTACTGACCGAGTTTCCCCTTAAGGCCTTGTTTGAATGGGCGGACTTTTCTGGTCGAATTCTCAAATGGGCGGTCGAATTGGGACAATTTGATGTGAAGTTCCAGCCACGCACAGCTATAAAAGCCTAGGCCTTGGCTGATTTCGTTGCTGAATTCTCACCTGGAACTCATCCGGTGTGCCCGGTTGACATTGCCGCAGCAGATGAAGAGGTGAACGCAAGCCTGACTGAGATACAACAACCTGGCGGAGTTTGCGATGCGAAATTTGCGTGCCCCACTGAAGCACCCTCAGTTTGTACAACTCCACCGACCGGTGATGCGATGACGGAGTCGGGTCCCACCGAACAACCTGCTCCGTCCGGAGCCGTATCACCACGGGGGGAAGAAATGGACCCACCCAGCATAGAGCCTGCGGCCGGCATAATACCGCAACCTAGTGATTCGCCTACGGACTTGGGCATTGTAGATCAACTTGCTGAGTCCGGTGCCGAATCACCAAGGGGGGCTGACGTGGAACCAATCAGCGCAAAACTTGAAACCGGACAGCCGAGCAACGGTGATCCCATCACCCTTCCAAACTCTCAGGACCTTTCAGAGTGTTGGAAGCTCTTTGTGGGGGAGATGTGGAAACTTTTCGTTGATGGAACGTCAAACCGTTACGGTGCCGGGCTAGGTATCGTTCTTATCTCGCCGGATGGCCTAACTATTGAACATTCTATCACCTTTGGCTTCCCAGCATCCAACAATGAGGTTGAGTACAAGGCACTTTTGGCCGGACTCAAGAGCGCTCTTCAGATGAAGGCTTTCGAGCTAATGGTGTACAGTGATTCCCAGCTTGTGGTTAACCAAGTCGCTGGGATTTATGAAGCAAATGATGAGAGAATGGCAAAGTACCAAGCTCTGGTCAGGAAACACATCAAGCAATTTCAGGCAATTAGAGTTCAACAGATTGGCTGTGAAGAAAACAGCCGAGCAGATGAGCTAGCTGGCCTTGCTTCAATGGTTGATAAGACATCTCCTAACCCCTTGCTGATTGAATTCCTTCCATGGCCAAACATTGAGGAAGCCGGGCAGACGGATGTACTCTGCGCCGTGCTAGGTCCTTCCTGGATGGATCCTATAATCCTGTTTCTCAGAGACTGGACTCTGCCAGCCTACAAGAAAGAAGCGCACAAAGTCCGGGTGAAGTCAGAGCGATTTTGGCTCTCTCCATTTGGAGCGTTGTATAAAAAGTCCTTCACCGGTCCTTATCTGAAGTGCGTGCATCCGAGTAGCGTGGAGGCCTTCTTGTACGAAATTCATGAAGGCATCTGTGGCAGTCATATAAGGAGCAAATCCCTGGCCTACCGAGCTATATCGCTGGGCTACTGGTGGCTGTGCATGCAGGCCGACACACAAAAATATGTTCGCAAGTGTGAAAACTGCCAAAAATTCGCCTATCAGATCTACCAGCCGGCCAAGGAACTTCTTTCCCTCACCAGTCCTTGGCCCTTTGCAATGTGGGGACTAGACATAGTCGGGCCGCTACCAACAGCACCAGGCAATCGGAAGTTCTTCATCGCGGCTACAGATTACTTCACCAAATGGGTTGAAGCTGAGCCCCTAGCAACAATCAAGGAGAAAGACGTGAAGCGGTTTATGCAGCGAGAATGTGGTCCGCAGCGGTTTGGCGTCCCCAAGATTTTGATCTCTGACAACGGCACCTAGTTTGACGGTCGCCTATTCAGAAGATTTTGTGAAGATCTAAAGATTGAATTTTACAACTCTACTCCGGTTTACCCGCAGTCCAACGGTCAAGCCGAGGCATTAAACAAGACCATCCTGGATGGGTTGAAGAAACGACTGGAGAAGGCAAACGGAAAATGGGTTGAGGAACTACCCAGCGTCCTTTGGGCATACCAAACAACCCCGCGGCGATCTACCGGGGAAACTCCGTTTGCTTTGGCTTATGGCATGGAGGCGGTCATACCTTTGGAAATTGGCATGCCCACCCTAAGAAGTGAGAGTTTTGAGCCTGAGCTGAACGCCGAGGCTATTGCCCTGGAACTAGACATAGTAGAAGAGCGTTGGGAGAAGGCCCTCATCCATGTGGCCGCCTACTAACAAGAGCTCTCAAGGAAGTACAACAAAACGGTGCACCCTAGACCGTTCAAAGTAGGTGATTGGGTTTTGAGGAAAGTTATGGGCAACACCCTGGTGCCAAGTGAAGGCAAACTAGGGGCAAATTGGGAAGGACCCTACAAGATAACCGGTCTGGTAGGCAAAGGGGCATACCACTTGGAGGATCTGGATGGCAGAACAATACCCCGGCCATGGAATGCGGCCAACCTCAAACTGTATTATTTCTAGCTTTAGCTTTCTTTTTGTGCAAAGGAATTTTTTGCCTTACACTTCAGAATGTAATTCTTTTTGTTAAATATATAGAAGTGTCCCTTCTTTGCTTTAGCATTCAAAATGTTGTCTTGATGTAAAAACCGAGATGTTTATTCCGGTTGGCAGAGTTGATGTTTTGTTCAAATCTCAAAATTAAACCGAGATGTTCACTCCAGTTGGCAAAATTGATGTTTTGTTCAAATCTCAGAATTAAACCGAGATATTTACTCCGGTTGGCAGAATTGATGTTTTGTTCAACTCTCAGAATTAAACCGAGATGTTTACTCCGGTTGGCAGAATTGATGTCTTGTTCAACTCTCAGAATCCAACCGAGATGATTTACTCCAGTTGAAGAAGTTGGTGTTTTGTGAAGCTTAGGTATTGTCAACCGAGATGGTTTATTCCAGTTGACGGAGTTGGTGATTTGTTCAACTTTGTTGTTCTAACCGAGATGGTTATTCTGGTTGAAGAAGTTGATGTTTTGTTCAGCTTAAGTATGCTCAACCGAGATGATTTACTCTGGTTGGAAGAGTTGATGTTTTGTTCAAATTAGTTATTGCCAACCGAGATGATTTATTCCGGTTGAAGACGTTAATGTCTAGTTCAGCTTTGTTACTCTCAACCGAAATGTTTATTCCGGCTGAAAAGTTGATGTTCTGTTCACTTATGAAGTCTAAGCCGAGCTGTCTTTTTCGGTTAGGTGAATTACTTGATGTGGTTTGTATTGCCAAGGTGTTTTGTTCAGCTGAAGTTGTGAGACATGTACACCGCTCAAACATTTGATGAAATTGGAAATTTTCATTGATAGAGAGGAATTTACAAAAGGTGGGGCTGATAGCCCGGTTACATTGTAAAGCAAAAAAAAAAAAAAGAAAAAAAAGAGGAAAGAGAACACAAAACTAAGCTAAGGGGGAGAGGTCTGGGAATTCCTTATCAGCTTCCAAGTTGACCGTAGCTGTCTGGTCCTAGACACTGGTCTGGCCGGGCTGCTCTTGCTCTCCATGGTCCTCCACCTCGGCCACTTCTTCCTCTTTTTCGAGACCTTCCTCGGCTTCAGCCTGCAACGTGCTGAAGACGTCGTTGGCATACGGCACGAGATAGGTCGGTAGGAAGAGAGGTGGCGGAGCAGCAAACACATCGGTGTCTGGACCCTGGCCGAGGTGTTCGCAGGCAGACTTCCAGCCAGCTTTGAAGTAAATGTCTTGAGTAGCGAAGACTTGGTTCTTGTAGTTGTCCTCGGCTTCGTTGAAGCCGGCGTTGTTGGCGTCTTGGCAGTCTTTCTTCCTGGACTTCTTCAGCGCATCAAGCTCGGCCTGGAGCTCGTCCCTCTTCTTCTCGGCCTCACTAAGCTGACCGAGAAACCTGTTGTTGTCAGCATTGGTGATTTCAAGCGAGGACTTTGCTCGGCCGAGCTCGGTTTGGAGGCTTTGGACTTGGCAGGCGGTATCGCTCGCCTTTTGCCGAAGTCTGTGGATGCGCTCCATGACCAAGTGCTGCTTTTGGATGGCCTGCAAAAAGAGAATTCGATCAGAGGAGAAACCGTGCAAACACTTGTGAAAATTTAAGTAGAAGATTGAGATTCTTACCCTGGTCATGGACTTCACGGCTGATTTCACCAGCCGGGTGTCAGGAACGTGGTCGCTGCCAACCACGTCGCTCGGTAGCAGCAGAGCCTTTTAGAGGTCGAAGGCAAGCAAGTGCTCCTTGTCGCCTTTGACCGAAGCATTTGCCGGGATCTCTTTGCCCCGGTGCTTCAGCTGCGGCCGCCATGCTGGAATGGGGTCGATCGTGTTGGTAGGTTGCTCGGTTGTTAGCTCGGCAACCAGCTCGGCAGATGGATCTGCGTGAGGTCATTTGCCAGCCCGGCGGGTTTCTTGTCTGGTCTGCCCGGCGGCTGGAGATGCCAAGGCAACCACGGGGCCGTTGGATTGGCCAGCAGTTGGGGACCGTATGGCGATGCTCGGTATCTCGGCTGAGGTGGCTGTGAGCAAATTTTTGATGCGGCTTCTTTTCGCCATCTCCTCGGCTTCTGTCAACCGAATTAGTGGGACATCAGGAAAAGTTGGGTTTGGAGGAGGTGATGGAGCACGGAGAAAGTCTGTTACTTTACTCTGGCGGGGAGCTGAATATCTGTAAGTGGAGATGTAGCCGAGCAACTCGTTACAATCTCGGTGGTTATAGCGGAGCACGGTCCTGATGGCTTCAACGTTGGGAAACTAGTAGTTGGCTTGCAGGGCTTGAATTGCTGCAAAAGAAACAAGAAAAATGGTTAAGTACAGAGTAATGAAGGAAGCCAATTGACCGAGCAAGGTAGCACGACTTACATGTCGAACCGAAGTTCTTGCTTATGAACCAGCCCGGTACCTCGGCTGTTTCATAATTGACTGACACCCAGAAGAAATCATCATCATGCAAGTCCTTGTCTGGTGTGTCAGTCACTATTTTTTCTTTGCCCGGCCTTATCTTAAGATAATAGGCGAGGCCATCGCCGGTGTGCCCAAGTGTGTATTGCCGCAGTATCTTGGCTAAACCTAAGTTTGTGCCTAGCCTGTTGTTTAGCTCATGCACGCCGTTTATTATGCGGTAGGTGTTGGTTGACACTTGTGTGGGTGCTAGCCTGGTGCGGCGCAGGAACTCGGTGATCAGTGGGTTGAGCGGGAAGCGGAGGCCTCTTTCGACGATAGACAGCACGGTGAAGGGACACTATTCTCTGCTCCAAGGCGTTGTCTCAATTTTTGCAAGTTTAAGGTGGACGTCGGCCGGGATACCGTACTCCTCCCTGAAAGCGGCCAGAGCAGCCGGAGTATCGACCAAGAAGCGAAATTTCCCTATTTACGACCGGCCAAAGTCAGCTCTGTTGAGGGGTTTGGCACTGAGGTAATGGTGGCAGCTCGGTCCTTAAGAGCCTTGGTAATGGTCAATGGTCCCCTTGGACTCTGCAGGAAAAGGATGACAAGAGTAAGAGGGAGCGCGGTCGTGTTAAACGAGCTCAACTTTAGCCCGGTCATGGATTGTACCAAACCACCTCAGTTAGAAAGGCTAGCCAAGGAGCTCGGTCGCCCAAATGGACTAGTTGTTAGCCCGGTTGAGCGGCCAAGTCCTTTGGCTATCCCGGTTTTTACTAAGGTTGCAGCAAATAGTTTATGTGCTCGGTCATATTGATTTTTTGGATCAAACGAAGATCTGGAGCCCGGTCAGCCCCAGATCTTCAGTGTTCTTCAAGAAAGATGAAGAACAGTTTGAAGAACAACGAAGAAACTAAGGGGCATTGAAGGTTTTGGGTGGGGAAGGCCCTAAAACCTACGAATTTGGTGCCATAGCAGAAGAAATATCAAATGAAAATAGTAATAACAAGGGCTGGGGAAGTTACCAATGAAAGGCAGGGCCTGTTTCTTCGAACACAAACGCAGAGAATGGCTGGGACGAGGTTTGGTGGAGAATGCTTGAGCTCTGAAACGTCGAAAGCTTGAGAGGCAGTAGAGACGAAATGAGGGAAAAGGGGCATGTTTGTATAGGCAGAAAAATCGCCCAAATTCAAATTCTGGAAGACGGCTGGGTTGGCTGCTCGAGGACCAACGGAAGCTTGCCACGTGTCCCCATTGATGGCTGCGTCAGAGTTGAAGAGACAGAAAGGCCAGATGAGGCGTCGACCGGGCAAGTCGAAGAGACAGGAATATCAGACCGGGCTAGTTTGAAGACAGACATGTCAACTAGCCCGGTTGCCGATTAGTAAATTGAAGACCGATGAGATGCTACCCCCGGTCGGAGTAGGTAATCCCAGTCACGCTTCAGCGGACGGAATTAAGGGGCAATTGAGAGGGAGATTACTGATCTGAGATTGGGCCGTGGAAGGAGCCGGACAGATTGGGCCGAGGTATTTGGCTCCGAGATTGGGCCGTGATCTTTCTCGGTAACGGCAAAGGCCTTGTGGAACCGAGCTACCTGATTTCGTTGGCACGGAGGCTAGTCAGGATAAGGTTCAGTCAGGCAAGGGCTCCACAGCTCGGGCGTTGCTCAGTTGTAATACATGTGCCCTCAGCCCGGCACGACCAAGGTGATCAATCTCCATTTCGGCTTCGCCGGAATGCTGTTGAGCACGGCTGGAAATGAGCCCGGTTGGAGAAGCACTACGACATCAAGTGCACTTGGGCTTGAAGTGCAATATGGCCATTGATAGCCGAGATAATGTTGCCCAGCTGCCGAGCTCCCAGTAGAGTGGGCTGGTAGTTGGGTTAGGTGATGCTTAGCAAGACTTGTGCTGACAGATGTGCTGACAGATGGGGTAGCAGAGCCACGTGTCGAGAGATCACTGGGAGTAGATTTGGGGCGCAGAGGGTATATAAGCATGTCTGCGCCCCCCCATACGCGACAGATGAACATCTTGTAAGAAACTCTTACACCCAAAACTCTCTCCTCTCTCTCCCTCTATCCCAAGGTGTGTGCTAACTTGATCGTCGGAGGGGTTTTCCGGCCACACACCGCCGGGTAGCTCACCGCCATTGTGCTTTCAGGTGGTCGGACAGAAATGGAGTTTGGAAGAAAGGAGTACGGGCTTGCCGGAATATTTGCTCCCCGTACATATATTATATTAAAGTTTAATATTTTGATAATAATCGTATATGTTGGACTTTTCAATGAATTTTTTTATACTTGTTCTTAATGCATTAAAATGTTATTATGAGAGATAATAATCATATGTGTTACGACTTTTCAAGGAATTCATATGTGTTGGACTTTTCAAGAAATTTTTCTTATGCTTGTTCTTAATGTATTAAAGTGTTATTATGAGGGTAAGGTTTGGGGGTTGGGAGAATTTAATAAATGTTAAGTTTTTTTTTTTTTTTTTAAATAAGAAAATCAGGAAATTTAGATTGGGATATTAGAGCTCCCACAAGGCTTGGGGGTTAGAAATCCCTTTTTCCTTAATATATACTAGCCTATCACCCGTGCTATGCACGGGATAATTATAGATATTTATATTTATTTTAGATTTTTTTAATATATAAATTATGTTTTTAAAAATTTTTATAAAAATAATTTAACAATCTTATCACTAGCCATAATGTATGGGAGAAGTTGAAAAGGGTACTGCAGTAACTATACGGATTATATCTATAATTATTTCTATAAGGGGATTTTAAATGCTGATCAGGAAATTTTGACTAAATCAATAAATACAGACATGTGGAAAGACACGTAGATTGAAAAATGTTAATAAATGCTGATTAGGGGATTTTGACCAAATCAATAAATGCTGAGTTTTTTTTTTAAATAAAAAATTTAGAAAATTCAAATTGAGATATTGAAGCTCCTACATGCCTTGGGGTTAAAAATCCCCTTTTGCTTAATATATAGTATAGATAGCCTATCACTCGTGCTGTGCATAGGATAATTATAGATATTTATATTTGTTTTAATTTTTTTAATATATAAATTATGTTTTTAAATATTTTTTTATAAAATTAATTTAACAATCTTATTATTAACTATAGTGTACAGGAGAAATTAAAAAGGCTACTGCAGTAACTATGCACGGACTGTATTTATAATTATTTGTATGAGGAGATTTTAAATGCTAAGGTTTTTTTTTTTTTTTTTTTTTTTAAATCAAAAAATCTAGAAATTTAGGGGTACTGTTATAGTGTGCAACTTACGCCTTACACTTACGCCTTTTCTGTTTGTAGTACTGCTTTTGTTTTCACCTTCCACTTACACTTTTTGTGTAAGTGGCACATGGTGTGCAACCCTCAAGGGTTGCACACTTAAGAAAAGTCCGAAATTTAGATTGGGAGATTGGAGCTCCCACAAGCCTTGGGGTTAAAAACTCTATTTTGCTTAATATATAGTACTAGCATATCATCTGTGCTATACACGGATTGTATTTACAATTATCTATATATGTGAGTTGTGATTTTTAAATATTTTTTTTAAATGTCTTCTTTTTTTTCCTTTTTTATATTATATTAAAGTTTAATATTTTGATAATTATCATATGTGTTGGATTTTTTAAGGAATTAAATGTCTTTTTTTATTATTATATTATATTAAAGTTTAATATTTTGATAATAATCATATGTGTTGGACTTTTCAAGAAATTTTTTTTTATGCTTGTTCTTAATGCATTAAAGTGTTATTATGATGGATAATAATCATATGTGTTAGATTTCAAAGAATTTTTTTTATGTTTGTTTTTAATTTATTAGAGTGTTATTGTGAGAATAAGACTTGTGAGTTGGGAGAAGTTAATAAATGCTAAGATTTTTTTTAAAAAAAAAATCAAAAAATCAAGAAATTTAGATTGGGAGATTGGAGCTCTCACAAAACTTGGGGTTAAAAGCCCCTTTTTGCTTAATAGATAGTGTACGGGGGCGAAATATCCTTTGCTCTCCGTACGCCTTGAACGTCAAGTTTCTAGTGACGGCGTCTATCTCTGCAATACAAAAATGGTGAGCTGCCCGGCGGTGGTGTGCCGAAAAGACCCTCCGACGATCAAGTCAATTCTCTAAGGAAGAAGACAATGAGAAGAGAGTGTTTGTGAGAGTGAATTCCATACCTCCAACGTTCGTCTCCCTCCCTATTTCTAGGCTGGCCATGCAGCCTCCAGATTGTGCGCGCACTACCTCTGCTGTTCTTTCCTGGACAGGTGGCAGTGCGCGCCTCTCACCACCATACACGTGTAAAGGTTTTGTCCTTCCACCAGTACACACAGAACTGTCCAACGGTATTGAGGTGTGCATGGAGCAGATGTCCTCTCCCCCCACGCTATTGGCCCAGGTGGCACCCTTAACCGAGGTACCATGACCGGCCTATCACTGATGGAGAATTGCCATCACGTACACATGACCGTGCTACGTGTCACCGTCCTGTAACTTGGGATCAGGCGAAAGCCTGACCACCTCGGCCGAACTATTCTTGATCGGCTCATCAGGACCAACCGGTTGTGAGGCATGCTGACCTCCAACCGTTCTACCTTCAATCTCGGTCACACGAAGCTCTGTCATATCGACCGGTCGGTCAAAGGCGCGCCGGCCATGATCGCATCCGCAGTCCATCTCGGACTACCTTTTAGCTCGGCATCATCATCCGTTACTCTGAGCTCCGTCTACTACGCTCAAGTCGCAGCTCGGCTGCGACAGTCGATGTCTGACCGGTCAATATCTCCGACCGTGCAAGTCAGGCTACCGGCTTCGTCGACGGAGGAATTAGCTCGGCGCCGTGCAGTCTGTCACGTCTGACGTTATCCCAGCCCGGCCGTACAGTCCGGTGCAAATCTTCCCTCTCAGATAGTACTAGCACATCACCCGTGTTATGCACGGATTGTGTTTACAATTATCTATATATGTGAATTGGTATTTTTAAATGTTTTTTTTATATTTTAAATGTCTTCTTTTTTTCCTTTTTTATATTATATTAAAGTTTAACATTTTGATAATAATCATATGTGTTAGACTTTTCAAAGAATTAAATATCCTTTTTTATTATTATATTATATTAAAATTTAATATTTTGATGATAATTATATGTGTTCGACTTTTCAAGAAATTCTTTTTATGCTTGTTCTTAATGCATTAAAGTGTTATTATGAAGGATAATAATCATATGTGTTGGGAGTTTTCAAGGAATTCATATGTGTTGGATTTCAAAGAATTTTTTTTATATTTGTTCTTAATGCATTAAAGTGCTATTATGAGGGTAAGACTTTGGGGTTGGGAGAAGTTAATAAATGCTAAGGTTTTTTTTTTTTTAAATCAAAAAATCAGGAAATTTTGATTGGAATATTCTTGGTTAATTATGAAACATAAATCTTTTATTTTTTAAAAAATTACAAATATACCATAAAATTTATTTAAAATATGAATTGGTCATATAATAGTAGAAATTACAACTATCGTTTATAATAAATTTTAATTTAATACAATACTCAAGGAAAAGAAAGAAAGAAAGAAAAAAAAACTATTCTCCTATGCAATAATAAATTATCAAAATTGTTTATTGAAAAATATTTCTCATATCATTAAAAAATTATTAATTGACTTAATAATTTATTTATTAACAAAATGGTTAACTAAAATCTTTTTTCATATCATTAAAAACTATTAATTTACTTAATGATTTACTAATTAATAAAATTGATCAGTTGTTGTGAGAGTATGATTTATGTATTAATAAAATTAGTCATTTGTATATGTATGTATTTTCTTCTACTTCTTTATTAGTTCAATGACTTATCTTAATATTTTTTTTAGATGAGAGAATTATCTTAGTATTTGTTTTATATTTATCTGTTGAAAACAACTACACATTGTAATTTTTTTTTTATAATGAATTTGGAAGAAATATTTAAAACTCATAAATTCATCCAAAATGATATGATAATAAAATTGGAGTCGACATTATTGGTTGTATAACAAATCAAAAAATCATACATATCATAACACATAATTCTATCATATATCTAAATGTCTTCTTTTTTTTTTCCCTTTTTTATATTATATTAAAGTTTAATATTTTGATAATAACCGTATGTGTTAGACTTTTCAAGGAATTAAATGTTTTTTATTATTATTATATTATATTAAAGTTTAATATTTTGATAATAATCATATGTGTTAGACTTTTTAAGAATTTTTTTTATGCTGGTTCTTAATGCATTAAAGTGTTATTATGAGGGTAAGACTTGGGGGTTGGGAGAAGTTAATAAATGCTAAGGTTTTTTTTTTTTTTAAATCAAAAAATCAGGAAATTTAGATTGGGATATTCTTGGTTAATTATGAAACATAAATATTTTATTTTTTAACAAATTACAAATATACCATAAATTTTTTTTAAAATATCAATTGGTCATATAATAGTAGAAATTACAACTATCGTTTGTGATAAATTTTAATTTAATACAATACTCAAGGAAAAGAAAGAAAGAAAGAAAAAAAAAACTATTCTCCTATGCAATAATAAATTATCAAAATTGTTTATTGAAAAATATTTCTCATATCATTAAAAAATTATTAATTGACTTAATAATTTATTTATTAACAAAATGGTTAATTGAAATCTTTTTTCATATCATTAAAAATTATTAATTTACTTAATGATTTACTTATTAATAAAATTGATCAGTTGTTGTGAGAGTATGATTTATGTATTAATAAAACTAGTCATTTGTATATGTATGTATTTTCTTCTGCTTCTTTATTAGTTCAGTGACTTATCTTCGTATTTTTTTTAGATGAGAGAATTATCTTAGTATTTGTTTTATATTTATCTGTTGAAAACAACTACACATTGTAAATTTTTTTTTTTTTTTTGGAAGAAATATTTAAAACTCATAAATTTACCCAAAATGATATGATAATAAAATTGGAATCGACATTATTGGTTGTATAACAAATCAAAAAATCATACATATCATAACACATAATTCTATCATATATCTAAATGTCTTCTTTTTTTCCTTTTTTATATTATATTAAAGTTTAATATTTTGATAATAATCGTATGTGTTAGACTTTTCAAGGAATTAAATGTCTTTTTTTTATTATATTATATTAAAATTTAATATTTTGATAATAATCATATATGTTGGACTTTTTAAGAATTTTTTTTTTTATGCTGGTTAAAGTGTTATTATGAGGGATAATAATCATATGTGTTGGGACTTTTCAAGGAATTCATATGTGTTGAATTTCAAAGAATTTTTTTTTTTATGCTTGATCTTAATGCATTAAAGTGTTATTATGAGGGTAAGACTTGGGGATTGGGAGAAGTTAATAAATGTTAAGGTTTTTTTTTTTTTTTTTAAATCAAAAAATCAGGAAATTTAGATTGGAAGATTGGAGCTCTCACAAGGCTTGGAGTTAAAACCCCCTTTTGCTTAATATATAGTATAGATAGATAGATAGCCTATCACCCGTGCAATGCACGGGATAATTGTGATATTTATATTTGTTTTAGATTTTTTTAATATATAAATTATGTTTTTAAAGATTTTTTATAAAAATAATTTAACAATCTTATCACTAACCATAGTGTATGGGAGAAGTTGAAAAGGGTACTGCAGTAACTATACACGGATTGTATCTATAATTATTAGCCTATCACTCGTGGTATGCATGGAATACTTATAGATATTTATATTTGTTTTAGATTTTTTTAATATATAAATTATGTTTTTTAAGATTTTTATGAAAATAATTTAACAATCTTATCACTAACCATAGTGTATGAGAGAAGTTGAAAAAGGTATTGTGCCTCCGTTTGGGAAGTGGGTTGGCTTTTTGACTTTTTTGATTATATGAGCTTGGGCTCAAAAGGTTGGTTTGGGAAGGGCTTTTGGCTTTTTGGCTTTTTTGACTTTTTTGTGAGAGAAGAGTGTAATGATTATGGGGTTGGATGGGATGTTTTGTCTGTTGTGGCTCATGAGCCTATTCTGTCTTTTGTGGCTCATTAAGCCAAAAAAGCCCAATGAGCCCTTGCCCAACCAACCCTGTAGTAACTATGCATGGATTGTATCTATAATTATTTATATGAGAGGATTTTGACCAAATCAATAAATGCAGACATGTAGATTGAAAAAAGTTAATAAATATTGATCAGGAGATTTTGACCAAATCAATAAATGCTAAGTTTTTTTTTTTTTTTAAATTCAAAAAATTAGGAAATTTAGATTGAACTATTAGAGCTCCTACAAGAGTTGGGGTTAGAAACCCCATTTTCCTTAATATATAGATAGACTAGCCTATCACCCGCGGTATGCACGGGATAATTATAGATATTTGTATTTGTTTTAAATTTTTTTCATATATAAATTATGGTTTTTAAGATTTTTTATAAAAATAATTTAACAATTTTATCACTAATTATAGTGTATGAGAGAAATTAAAAAAGGTACTACAATAACTATGCACGAGTTGTATCTATAATTATTTGTATGAGGGGATTTTAAATGCTGATCAGAGAATTTTGACGAAATCAATAAATGCAGGCATGTGGAAAGACATGTGGATTGAAAAAAGTTAATAAATGATAATCAAAGGATTTTGACCAAATCAATAAATATTGAGTTTTTTTTTTTAAATAAAAAATTTTAAAAATTCAGATTGGGATATTGAAGCTCCTACAGGCCTTGGGGGTTAAAAATTTCCTTTTGCTTAATATATAGTAAGTATAGATAGATATAGATATAGTTAGGTGAAATAACTCACTTTTTCATTTTTTTCCCGATTTGGGATTGTGTAAAATAAAAGTTAATAATTGTTTGGGCGGAAAATTTATTTCGAATCAAGCAATCTCAACCGTTTAATCTTTAATTAGGTCAATCTTTAATTTATTTCGAATCAAATAAATCTAACTAATATATTTTGATAAAACTGCTAAAATCGTGGTTAAACCAGCGAATCAGTCAAACTGAAAACGATTCACCCTATCGGCTAGGTCAAAGGACCAATCAACTTATACAAAATTAATTAACTAAAAATTTTAAATTTTATTTTAATTTTAAAATTTAAATTGTCTTGAACCGAAATATACATAACACTACAATATTAAATGGGAGTATAAGATTTATACACTGAAACAATTGATTTTTTCCTCATTTTCCTAATGTGGAATTGTATAATAAAAGTTAACAGTTGTTTCGATGGAAAGTTCATTTCTAATCAAGCAATCTTAGTGGTTCAATTTTTAATAAGGTTTCAAATCAAACAAATCTAAGCAATATATTTTGATAAAACAGCTAAAATCACAGCTAAACCAGTGAATTAGTCAAACCGAAAATGATTCAGTCTAATCGGCTAAGCCAAAAGACAAACCAATTTACAACAAAATTAATTAATTAAAACTTTTAAATTTTATTTTAAAATCTAAACCATTTTGAACTAAAACATGCACAATACTACTGTAACCACGCCCGCGAGGGGACCTCGCTACAGCTCGGACTCGATTTTGTTGCGGTTCTCAATCTCGAACCAAAGAGTCCAAATCCGGCAAATCGTTTTGAGAAAACAGATTTTTTGAAAGAAGTGCCAAACATGGACTGCTTTGCCAGATAACAGAGTCGCCACCTAAATATTTTAAAATGGGAAATTTAGGAAACCCTGACTTGCCGAAGGCCACGTGTCCGTCATCACCAAAGTTGGCTCGAACTTGGGTACGATTAGGGAAGGTCACATCGTGAGCACCCCTCTCGCCGTCAAAGACCGCCTCTACTAACCATGGTATCTGCTTTTGAAAACTTTGTGAATTCTTATTCCTGTTATTAGCCTAGGTTACTATGTGATGCTCAGAAGAAACAAGTATAGACTGGCCGTATTGGATTTGAACATCTCATGTTTGTTTGTTTGAAAATGGTTTGATGGTGCTACCCGTAGGTAGGCTAAGATCTTGGTTGCCACCCTCGGGTGGGCTTAGAAAACATGATTTTGCCACTATCTAGTGGGCTTAAAACAAACAGTCGATGAATGGTCCCAATTCAGATAACTCAACCTCCACCCACAGGCATTCAAGGCAGTTATATCACATAAGCATTTAGCCTCATGGCAAGCATGCTATCATGGCAACACTCACACGCATGCAAGGATGCTAAAGCATAACCACTTACCGGGTACTCCAAGCCAAAACAGAAAACTGATTAGAAATCATGCATGACCCTAAGTATACTGAAATGCCTAATGCAACGCATGCAGAATGCAACTATAGCAGGCTCGGCTATTCTAAAGATGGCATATGGAATGCAACAGCTAACATGTATTCAACTTTAGAATTGAAATACAATGCAGTTTGCGTGATGTGCCGAGCCCGATGCATGCAATACAGATGAATGATGCAAACATGCAATCATACTGTATGCTAATTGAAATATGCCCTATATCTAACCATTCAAAGCGGGTAAATAAAAGGGAGAAAGAAATGGGGGTTGGAAGACATACATCACACTCACACACCCTTATTACATTTATGCCCTCGCGCAGAGGGTCCGAATGAATAATAATACGAGACAATAAAAGAATATACAAATCAAAATGATACAAATTCTAATTAATTAACAAATTAATTACAAAAGAATTAAAAGCTGGCGTGCAAGCGTGGACCGCCGCTTCGATAGATGTTGCATATTGGACAATGGCGAAATCCTTTGGGACGCCTGATTAGCCTCTGTTTGCAATTTTCTCGAAATGCGTGCGGACTCGAAAAGTTGTTGATTGTTGATTTTCTTTGCAACAGAGAGCGTAAAAGGGCATAGCGAGGTATTTCACAAATATATGCGTGTCTCGATCCTCGCCACCAATCACGATATCGATGCATGATGGCCGAGGAGCCGATTCGCACAACTCAATATTGGGATGAATACATATGAATGCTACAATGAAAACCCAACTCCATCATGGATGATCCGAGTGTCGGCGACTTCGGAATTGAGACCCGTTCCATTACTCGAGTACTGACGCCTCGCTTTCCCATGTAATATGCATGATATGCATGAAATGCAACTGCTATACAATCTAGCATGCTCAATGCTATGACAATGAGATGCTTCGAAATGCATGCCCACTGGCACGCAAACCGAGGCAATGCGGAATGACATGCGAAATGTAATGATGGGCTTATACCAACATGAAGGGGGCCTCAGCCACACTCACATAGGATGCCGGAATGATAAGAATGAGGTGCCTCGAAATGCGTGCCCACTGGCACGCAAACCGAGGTAATGATGAAATGCAAACCAGATAAAACAGAGTGCCTCGAAATGCGTGCTGCACCGCACGCATAACCGAGATTCGAGGCATACGCAATGCTAATCGGATAAAACAGAATGTCTCGAAATGCGTGCACACGGGCACGCAAACCGAGGCAGAGACATACGCAATGCCAAGCGGATAAAACAGAGTGCCTCGAAATGCGTGCACACGGGCACGCAAACCGAGGCAAAGATGCAATGAGAAAATCAGATAAGACCGAAGTGCCTCGAAATGCGTGTTCGCGGACACGCAAACCGAGGCGATGATGAAATGAAAAAATCGGATAAGATCGGCAGCCAAACGCGTGCCTGGTAGCGCAAATCGAGGCGATGATGAAATGATGAAAATCGAATAAAACCGAAGTGCCTCGAAACGCATGCCCACAGGCGCGCAAACCGAGGCGATGATGAAATGAGACGAGATGGCATACGGAATGCAACGATGGGCTTACACCAATATGGGAGAGCCTCAGCTCACTCACATAGGAGGCCGTCGGATAAAAACAAAGCTGTCTCGAAACGCGTACCCGCGGACACGCAAATCGAGGCAATGACATAGAATCATGAAAATGCAAATTGGGCTTACGCCGACATGAGAGGGCCTCAACCACACTCACATAGGCTGCCGAAATGATAAGAATGAGGTGCCTCGAAGTGCGTGCCCATTGGGCACGCAAACCGAGGCAATGCAAAAATGATACGAATGGCATGGGAAATGATATGCAAGCATGGAAATGGAATTTCAGCACCTAAATAAAGGGGAAAACAGCCCTGAAACAATTCGAAATAACACTCGAAACATGCATTCATCCCGAAAATGTGAAATTAAGCCCCGAAATGGCCTATAGCCATGCTATACATGCAAAATATGATCATGGCAGCAAGAACAGTAGCAAGGAAGTCCCAAATATGGCATTTTTTCAGTAACAAACTTGGCCAAAATGCAAGTAGGGATAGATCAATAATAGCATGCAAAATTAGTGGCCAAAAGAGGGGTATTGAGACAAGTGATATATGCAAACCCCAAATGGACAAACTTTCTTCTACAACATTGAATATGAGATAAAAATAAGCACAATTTCAGAAGATGACATCCTCAAAATCAGAATGCAAACATGCTATAAAATCCATGCAAAGTAGGCTTCCAAATAGGCTATATCATGAGACATGCAATGCACACACCAAATGACAAAACTTTCTTCATGAAATATGTAAAGGGGGTCAAAATAAGGCCAAAACCAGTAGGGGTCGAAGTCCCAAAAACAAACACAAATAGGTCAAAGATTGCATGCAAAAATGGCACACTTGATGAAATTTGAAGGAGGTGGTATATACAATGACCAAATGCGGTTGAGCCCTTCTACAATGTTGTAGAGGGGCTCAAAATGAGCACAAAACCAGTAGGGGTCGGACCCCTGAAAACAAAAGGAAATAGGCCTAAACTAGCATGCAAGATAATGGCATAAAAGCTAGGTATTGAAACAAGTATATCATAGAAGCCTCAAATGAAGTTGATCCCTTCTACAAAGTTGTAGAGGGGCTCAATATGAGCACAAAACCAGTAGGGGTCGGAGCCCTAATTCTCAACCAATTGGAGTATAGAAATGAATCAAGAAAAAGCCCTAAAAGTTGGTTTTGATGACTTACCCTTGAAGACTTGTCTTTCTTTGATTCTTGGCTTTGATTTGTTGCTTCTTGACCTCTGAAATTCACTTCCTAGCTGCTGGAATGGTAGTATGGATGGTGGAGCTAAGGGTTGATGAAGAAATTGCCTTTGACACTTGAAGCTTTTTTGGAGTTTTTAGCTATGGAGATGGGAGCTTTTGGAGAAGGGTTCTTGAGAGCAATTTTTGTAACCTTGAAGAAGGAGAGGGAGGGCCCTTCAAATAGGCAAGAAGTGGGGTGTAAAAGGGGAGGGAAAGCACCCAATCTTTCCCTCCCGAAATATCCCCCGGATGCCCCGGGATATGTTGGAAGATATCCGGACAGCTGGGACAGGCTGGAAAGCAGGAATTTGGCCGGCTAGGTAAATTTGTGGGAGGTGGCCGGCCGGCCACCCCACCTGGTCGGCCAGCCACCCACCATGGCCGGCCGGCCACCCCAAGAAAATGAACAGTAGATTTTCTGGCCGACCACCATACCAAAGTGCCCTCCCATGTGTGTAGAACAGGGCCCCAAGATTGGAATTTGGCAACATTGAACCAAGAGTCACAACATAGAGCTTGAAGGAGAGGCCCAAAAATGAAACCCACAGTTTCTGGCCGACCACCATACCAAAGTGTTCTCCCATGTTCCCTCATCACAAATATGTAACTTTGGTTGGAAGAAAATACCCCCAAGGTGTTCAACATTGGCCCGGAAGTGAGAAAAACGGGCTCCGGAGGAACGAAACTGGTTATCTGGAATAATTGCTGGCTTCTCACCCCCCCAGTGATCTTCCTGATGTTGAAACAGAGGTACCTGCCAAGTTTGAACAAAAACTAATGAGAAATGAACGCTCGGAGCCAAAACCGAGCAACCGATCCCGAAAATGAGCATCGATCTTGGAAGTGGTGTTCAAAGAATAAGTGGATATCTGCAACTCCAGTGTCCTCGGAATGACAAAACAGAGGTTCTGCCAAAATCGAGAAAATCGATGCAAAATGAATGCTCGGGACCAAAACCGCGGTTCGAGGTCCCAAACCGATTCTGAGCACGCAAAGTGGCATCTGACCACGAAGTGGGCATCGGGGCCCAGGTTCTCGAAATGATAAAACAGAGCTTCCTGCCAGAAAGCGGAGAAGGCGGATGCGAAATGAATGCTCGGGGCCCAAATCACGCAGTTCGGGGTCCCGAAAAAGGGTCGCCGGGCACCTGAAGTGGTGTTCGTCGCTGGCGGGCATCAGGCCCCAGTGTTCCTCGGAACTATAAAACAGGGGTGCATGCCGAAAACCGGAGAAATCGGAGATAGTTGGGCGGTCCCGAACCGAGGCACACGGCCTGACGGCTCCGAAAACCGGGAACCGGGCTCCGAAATGGGCAAAATGGCCTACGGCCACAAAATATAGCTCACGGCCACTGGGAGATAGTCTACGGGACCACTCCCTTCCCTCGGGAAAGAAAACAGAGGAAACGAAGTCCGTTCGCAAACCGAGACAAGGCATGAAGAGGTTCTAAGTCCGGAGGCAGGGCGCACGGCCGCAACTCTGAGACTTCTGAACGAGCACAGTATGCAACATCACCAAGCGCTCAATCGGTGACGTCTGAGTCTTAAGGTCGGTCAAAAATGGGGTGTCTACAACTACAATATTAAATGTGAGCATAAGATTCACTTTATATAAGTGAAACAACTCACTTTTTCTTTCTTTTCTCGATGTGGAATTGTAATTATTTTAAAATTAAATATTATGAGAGTTTGAAAATCTCATACAAAATTATTTTTAAAATCAAAACCTCTATGTGGGATTGTAAAATAAAAGTTAAATGAAAGCTAATCAATGAGAATTTTCTTAATTGTTTAAAATCAAGAAAATAAAAAAATATTGGTATAAGATATTGATCATAAGGTTTCTCACTAAAAATCTCAATTTGCTTATATAAATGGGAATATAAGATTTACTTTATGTAAATGAAATAATTCACTTTTTCATTCTTTTCCCGGTGTAGGATTGTAAAATAAAAGTTAAATAGAAGCTAGCCAATGAGAATTTTCTTAATTGTTCAAAATTAAAAAAATTCAATAATTTATATAAATGAGAGCATAAAATTCAAAATGAAGCAATTCATTTTTTATATTTTTTTTTCCGATTTGGGATTGTAAAATAAAAGGTAAATGAAAGCTAGCCAATGAGAATTTTCTTAATTATTTAAAATTAAAAAAAACTCAATAATTTTAGAATAAGGATTTGGAGTTTCTATAAGGCTTCTCCCTCAAAACTCCCTGTATAAGATTTACTATATATAAGTGAAACAACTTACCTTTTTTTTTCTTTTTTTTTTCTTTTCCCAATGTGAGAGTGTAAAATAAAAATTTACAATTGTTTGGGCGAGAAGTTAATTTCTAATAAAGCAATCTCAGTTATTTAGTTTATTTCGAATCAAACAAATCTAATCAATATATTTTGGTAAAACTGCTAAAATCATTGTTAAATAATTTAGCTTAATCAGTTTGGTCAAAAGACTAACCAACTTACACAAAAATTAATTAATTAAAACTTTCAAATTTAATTTTACTAAATTTTAAACTATCACTAAATATAGAAAGTAATCTATTAGTTTAAATTTAAAATAGATACAATATAAATTTAAAATATAATAATATATCCCATGATTTATAAGTTCTAAATAAAAATTTAAAATTATCATAATTATCTCATAATTTTTGTATTAAAGAGCAGTAAGAGTGACGTTGAAATTATCAATATATTTATATATTTTACAAAAAAATACTTTTTAAGGAGAGATATTTTGAGAGTTTCAAAACCTCATACAAAATTATTTTTAAAATCAAAATCTTTATGTAGGATTGTAAAATAAAAGTCAAATGGAAGCTAACCAATGAGAATTTTCTTAATTGTTTAAAATTAAGAAAATTAAAAAAATTAGTATGAGATATTGATCATAATATTCTCACTAAAAATCTCCTTTGCTTATACAAATGGGAGTATAAGATTCACTTTATGTAAGTGAAACAATTCACATTTTCTTTCTTTTTTCGATATGGGATTGTAAAATAACAGGTAAATAGAAGCTAGCCATTGAGAATTTTTTTAATTATTTAAAATTAAGAAAATTCTTTAATTTTAGAACGAGGGTTTAAAGCTCCTTGAAATTTCTCCCTAAAAACTCTATTTTTCTTATATAACATATAGATTTCAGAAATTATGTAATAAATTCAAAAAATCACTTTCATTTAGAAATTATTTTTGTATTCATTTTTCCTCATCTCTTATTCTAAACTTGCTCTCCATAACCCGTGTCAAAATAATTGCTTATTCAGACCTCGTTTGGAGAGTAATTATTTTAGTCAAAAAGTCAAAAAATTACCTATAAGTTGTCATAACACTATTTCTATTTTTTTACACATTTTTTCGTAAAAACTAAAAAGTTACTAAAATAGTATTTTTCCAAACGAGTCCTCAATAAGAGTTGGTACATTGTGAGTGGAGAGAGTTTCAAAATCTCACTTTGCTTGTTTTTGATTTTCTAAAAATACTTTTTAGAAAATTTTACTTTCTTATTTTTCGTATTTTTTTGTTTTAACTGATTTTTATAATATTTTAAGCAATTGTTTTAATTTTTAGACACACTTAACATAAATACCCATAAAAAGTATAATTTTTGTGACTTTTTTTTAAAATTCACTAAATACCAAAATTTTGAAAAAAAAATACAAGAATTCAGTATATTTTTCATCTTTTTATGTATTTATTAATTTTTTAAAATATTTTTTCACAATTTTTTTAGCTTTTAGATACATTTAAGTAAGGTGCATCTAAAAATGTAAAAAAAAAAAAAAACTTAAAATTTTAAAAATATTTACTAAAGACAAAAAAACACAAAAAATAAAAAACTCAATTTTCAAAAACCTTAATAAAAAAAACTCAAACCAAACACATAAGTATTCTTGAAATAAATTAACTTGCATAGTTGTATTTGTCCAAGGTCTATTTTGGAAACTTTACTAAAAGTCAGTGTTTTGGCTTTTTAATTTTTTTGGATCGCATCATTTTTTTACTTTTTTACATATTTTTTTAAAAAAATTTAAAAAAATCAACATGTCAACTTTCAACCTATTTCCCAAAATAAGCCTAAATTATAGAATTTACTTAATTTTGTATTGAAATTTAGGATAATATGGCTTCGTTTGAGAAGTTGGGTTAACTTTTTCGCTATTTTGGGTTGTTAAAAGTTGACTTTTTAATTTTTTTGACTTTTTTTTTTGAAAAAAATGTGTAAAAAAGTAGAGAGGTGATGTGATCTAAAAGAGGCTAAAAGCCAAAAAGCTGCTTTTAATCTGTTTCCCAAAAAAGGCCAAGCTCTAGTTAAAAAGTTTGTTTGGGTTGATTTTTTTGACTTTTGTGAAAGAAAAAATTAAAATGATTATGGTTTGAATGTGAAATTTTATCTTATTAGCTTTTCAGCATATTTTGGGCTATTTTGAAAAGATGATTAAAAGTCATCTTCTAGCTTTTAACTCATTTTGAGTTATATTATCTCTCACATTTTTTATACGTTTTTTATTTTATTTTATTAAAGAAAGCCAAAAAATAACTTTTAAACATCTTTTTGTGACTAATTTAGCTAAAAAGTCAGAATCCGAATCCTCCGTCGCCCTTTCCTGCAGCGCGTCCCTGTCGCCCTCCAAAACGACGTCGTTTTGGAGGTTTTTTTTTTTTTTTTTTTTTTTTTTTTCTCACTGATAACTCTCTCTCTCTCTCTCTCTCTCTCTATACCACTACTTAGCTCTCTCAGTAGCTGGTTTTCGTCCCATAGATTCATCTATTCTCACTCCTAAAGCAATAACAAGTTTACCCAGATTCATTTTGCTTTCAAATTTTCCTTCCTGCTGATCCACCACACAGAAGGTCCATCCATGTTGCCTTTCGTTTTCTGAAAGTGTTTTTTATATTTTCTTTTTGTTAGATTGTGCGTTTCTTAAAAAAAAAAGATGATGATGATGATTATTCTGGACATTGATTTCAACTAGGTATTGAAATTATTCTGGGTTTGATGATGATGATGATTGTAGGATGATGAAATTAGTTCTTGGGTTTGTGGGTAAAAAAAAGATGAAGATTCACCAATCGTGTTCGATTGATTTTCCTTCTAAGCTCTTTGAATCGAAGGCAAACCAGGAAGAAGAAAAGAAGAAAACCAGGAAGAAGAAGAATAAGAAAGAAGAATCATAACAGAAAAAAATCCACACCCAGTAAACCACTTAATATTACAAATTGCAAATGATCTGTTTGCAGAATCACAACACCCATTACAAGTGTACACCTACCTCTCTCTCTCTCTCTCTCTCTCTCTCACACACACACACACACACACACACACATGTACATATATACATATATATATATATATAGATGAAATTGTTTTCATATGAGTTTGAAATTGTATTTCGAAAATTTCATGCATCTGATCTTGAAGTTCTCAAACCTACTTTGTTTTCAAATATATGTATATATCCAAAGAAAAAAAAATTCATGAATGAAACCCACAAAATATACATATATATATATATGTATATATGAAATTGTTTTCAAATATTGATATGAGTTTGAAATTGTATATGAATCTGATCTTGAAGTTTGAAATTGTTTTCATTTCAAACCCACTTCGAAAACTTCATGAATCTGAAAACCCACTTTGTTTTCAAACCCACTTTGTTTTCAATCATATGTATATATCAAAAAAAAAAAAAAAAAAAAACTTTATGAATGATTTGTATGTTCCAAAAAAAACCCACTTGATTTTTTTTGTTCCGATCTCTTCAAGGCGATGCTATTTGTATGATTTGTATGATTTGGATCTTTGATGAATTTGAATCGGGCAGATATCGTTGGACACTGTAACCATGGCCTTTGATGAATTTCTATCTTTGATCTTTGATGAATTTGTATGATTTGATGAATTTGGATCTTTGTTGGACACGGTAACCATGGCCTTCTGAGCACTGCTTTGAAGCTCAAGAATTTGACGGAGAAGAATGGGTTATGCCCAAAAGAAAACAAGGGCAAAAGGAAAAGAAAGAAGACGAAAAAAAAGAAAAAAGAAAAAAACTTTTCAAAACGACGTCATTTTGGAGGGCTACAGGAACGCGCCGCAGGAAAAGACGACGGAGGATCCAAATTCAAAAAGTCAACCCAACTTTTATGCCAAACCACACTTAAGTAAAGTGTATGTTAATAAGGATTGGATTCTTTCAAATTAGTCAATCTCCCTCGCATGTTTAGTGAGTCAATCTCATTCGCATGTTTAGTGAGTCCATTTAAAAATGAATATTGGTTATTCAAATCGTTTATTTTTTAGAGCGATGATGGATCACATTTATATTTAAAAATAAATAAATAATTATTATTGAAATTATATTTATCATTAATTTTTTAAAAATAAATTAGTGTGTTTGGTTTCAATTTTTTAATTTAATTTTCTGAAAATTGAGTTCTTTTTTTCATTTTTTTTTTGTGAATGTTTTTAAAATTTTAAGAATTTTTTAAAATGTATCTAAATAGTAAAATATTTGTAAAAAAATATTTTAAAAAATTAATAAAATGCAAGAATATAAAAAATGTATTGAATTTTTGTATTTTTTTTTTTCGTATTTTTGATATTTAGTGAATTTTCTAAAGAATTTTTTTTTTCACAAGTATTATACTTTTTAAGTGTATTTATGTTAGGAATATCTTAAAAATTAAAAAAATTGCTTAGAATATTCAGTGAAAATAAAAAAAATATGGAAAATAAAAAATTTTAATTTTCTAAAAAGTGAATTATGAAATCCAAACCAAATAATTTGAATGAGATTTAAACATATAATTATTAATGTTTCATCATCTTCAAAGAATGTAAACCTTGTCAGAGGATGTCTAGAATGATCTAAATAAGTATATTTTTAAATTTTTTTATTAAAATATGTGCAAAAAAATAGAAAGATAATGTAATCTAAAAAAGATAAAAAGATTATAAAAAAAAAATGTTAATATAGAGAATGCTAAATAGTGCCTTAGTGAATGGAATGGAGTGAAGGAGAGTAGCGGATAATTGCTCGTTCAATAATGATTTATACTACTAAACAAAGACCATTAATAGCACTAATACATTGGGAATGTCAAAAAAAAAAAAAAAAGCAAGGCCCGGCCCACTACCACATCATTAGTGGTACTATTAGAGCATCACTTTTAGTGCTTTCAACTATTTTTCTTGCTCATTTAAAGTCGCTGATATAGGGTCCAGAGTTTGGGACCAAATGTATCTAGAGTTAGGGCTGGTTTGGCATCATCTAAAAAATTCAAAAAGCCAAAAGTTATTAAAAAAGTAAAAAAAATTATACTATTTATCTCTTTTTTGGCAAGAAATCTGTCAATTGAAAAAAAGAAAAAGAAAAAACAAAAAAGAAAAAAGAAAAATAGTGCTGCACAAAACTATGCAGCCACAACTTCCCAAGTTAAAAAGAAAACGTGGCACAATTGTAGCCACACATTTCAGTAAAAAAATTTTTTTTTTTGAAAAGAGATAGAAACTATCCAACATAGTATTGCTACTTGTGTCAGCAAGGGTAGTTTCGTAATTTTATAATTTTATAATACACATTTTTTCGTAAAAAGTCAAAAAATTATTCCAAACCACTATCTTTTTTTTCTCTACATTTTAGTCTAAAAATTCAAAAAATATACTTATTTAGGACATCCCAAACAACTCTCTCATCCCGTTTGTTTTCAGAGGTAGAATGGAGAAGATTCATTGTGACGGGATTGTTAGTGAGGGGATTGATAGTGAGGGGATTAAATAAAATTATGTTTGTTTTGATGATAGTTGTTAGTGTAGGTATTGTTAAATTATTTTTATATAAATAATAAAACAAATAAAAAATATAAAAAATTAAACATTAATATTTTAAAAAAAATCCCAATATATAAAAAATAAAATAAAATAAAATATTTAATTATCTCCCTATTTTTCTAATACCATCTCCATCTCAATCCTCCTTCCAACTTCCATCTATATCGACTCTACTATCCTAATCCCCTCCCCAACTCTACAAACAAACACAATACTAAGGGGTTGTTTGGGATATTTTAAATAAGTGCATTTTTTGACTTTTTATGAAATATAAGTTGGGTTTAAAGTGATGTGGTAGAAAAGTAATGTGACTTAAATAAGATGATCTGACTTAAATATGATAGTGACTTTTTGACTTTTTAACTTTTATTAAAGATGTCAAATCTGGTCTAAATAACCCCACTTCCATCCTAATCCCCTCCTATCTATTTAACCTCAAAACAAACGGACCCTTTAGGTTTATATGGACGGCGAAAATTGAATTGAATAATAAAATGAATTTAAATTACTCCTTTAGTCCTAAAATAATGGTCTATTTTGAAGAATCTAACTTTTTTTGGTAGTACAATTATTGCATTTGAAAAAAGTTAATTTTTCAAAATGACTCTTTTGATAGTATATTTTTTGAGAATATCAATGCATAATTGTACTTTTTATATTGTTTATTAATTTAAAAAAAAGGCAAACTAGAAAATTTATATTATTTTTGTACTTAATTTTAGAAGAGAAACTAATATATTAGGACAATAAAAAATGAAATAAGAAACTAATATTTTAGAACGGAAGAAATATTAATTTGAAGTTTTAGATAATTTTTAAAATTTAAATCCGTACCATTACACTCTCTCAACAGGACCACCGCGTGTTAGAAAATTCGGAATTATTGATTACTCTGACCGACATGTCCTTGAATGCCACGTTACTCGCCCATGCAACACACAAGGTCTGTGACGCGCCCCAGCAGCAAGGCTTTATGTCTGGCGTTAATTTCCAATCTCACGCGCATTGTCCCATCCCCCCCCCCCCCAAAAAATAGAAGTATGGAGATGTAAAAAGTGAAAATTCATTTTTTGAAAATACTTTTTAAAAAATTTTATTTTATTTTTTATTTTTACTATTTTTTTAATATTTTAATATTTTTTTTAGTTTTTAGACATAACTAATATAAATATATTTAAAATATATAATTTTTGTAAAAAAAATATTTAAAAAATTCACTAGCGTGTTTATTAATTTTTTAAAATATTTTTTCACAAATATTTTACTTTTTAGATACATTTAAATAAGGTGTATTTAAAAAAGTAAAAAAAAAGTTCAAAATTTAAAAAATATTTACTAAAAACAAAAAATAAAAAAATTAATTTTCAAAAAATTTAATTTAGAAAACTGAAACTAAACATATTGAATGACTTTTTTTTTTTTGGGAAATTTTTTTTCAGCTCCCTAATAATACTAATTTAGAGCATAAAGGACACCCAAAAAAATAGTGATGCATCAGGTCCCTGGACAACTTGGCGCTCATTTTTAATTATTTTTGTGGACCAAAACACCCTTGCTGAAATCAACACAGAAACGAAACTACTCCGACGTCTCAGTTCCATTCCAACCATCCAACATCTTCACGAACAGCAGAACAACAGAATTAGGGTTTCAATATCATCTTCACCATCAACATTAGAGCTTCGTTCAGTTCTACAAAAATCATTCCCATTCCTTCCTCACAAATTTCTCTGACCTTCGTTAGGGCTTCGTTTTCACTGCTCATCGTCATCTCAGTCCATTTTCGTCACATCGCATCTTCATCTCAGGCCATATCAGCTCGTCATTCAAGTTTCATCCTAACTCTGGTAAGTTTTTCTGCAATACAACTAGATTTTCTCTGGAAACAAAGTTAATAGCATTTTATATTAAACTTCCATAAATTAGGGTTTCAATTTTGTAATGAAAAGCTACCTGAATTTGGAAACAGTTATTTCTGTGTGTTTTGAAATTATTCTTGAACATGTTTGTGTAATTTTATCTGTAAATTTCTCTGGCATTAGAATTTCTCTGATTTTTGCTTGATATATGTTTCTTCTTTCAATTTTCTCTAGCATCTTTATTTTGAAAAAAGCAATTTTCTATGTTTTTATCCTATTCTTGAACATGTTTCTGTAATTTTGTCTATAAATTTCCCTGCTCTGTAAATTTCTCTGTAATATGTATTTTTAATTGGAATGTCTATCTTTCTCTACAATGTTTATTACTCTTTTGCCTCTGTCTAAGTTTCTCTAGCATTTATAATTTTCTCTGACCATAACACACCACTTTCCTCCCTTGTGTGTCTCTATCATGGTTAATTTTCTCTGGTTCTGTATGTAAATTTCTCTGGCATTTTAATATTATGAATTGAAATTTTCTCTTGAATGGAAATTTCCTCAAGAATGCGTATTTTTCTCTGGTATATTTATTTTGTTCAATTCTTGGTTTTAATTTGGTGTAATTTTCAGTGGCATGTTTACATTATTTTGTTTATTTTATATTGCTGATTGTGGCATGGAAATTTTCTTTGGCTTGCCATGTTTACTTTTCTTTACCATTCATTTTCTCTGGTATGTTAACTTCTATATGTAATTTTAACAAAAATTAAAAATTTCTCTCTCATGTTTATGATGCTTTATTGATTTTCTCTGACATTTCATTTTTAATTGCCAATTTTCTCTGGCATGTCCAATTTTCTGTAATTTTCCCTTATCTGTAATTTTCTCTCACATTTCCAATTTTCTCCCTTATCTGTAATTTTTTCTGACATGTCCAATTTTCTCTGGCATGTTCAATTTTCTTTAGGTTTTAATGTTGACATCTTTATGTTTTAATCATTGTCTAGAAATGGAAAAACGTAAAAGCAGCGAAACACCGGAAACACCAAGCAAAAAACAGAAACTCTCTCAGTCTTCTTATGGGTTAAGATAAAAAACCAGCAGCAAAACACTGGAAACACCAACCAAGACAGAACAACTCTCTCAGTCTTCTTATGATTTAAGATAAAAAAACTAGCAGCAAAACACCACAAACTCCTCTCCAAATCACACAAGGTGATGAAGCAACTAGTATACAGATGAGTACCCCAACTTCAAAGGACTCAAGCTCGAGGGGGAAAAATCTGTTAAACTCCACAGAAAGAGAGCTCACTACACCATTCAATTCCGATCCAACTTCTCATCTGTTGTCTTCTTTTTTCAAACACTTAAATTCAATTCAAAACAACTTCTAGAGCTTCAAAAGACTCCTTTCTGGTATTTGATCCAAGCTCTAACCAGTGGAAGGATGGACCCAAAGAAAACTAAGAAATCTGATGATGATGTAGTTGCCATAATCAAATGTTACAATGAAAAAACAAAATCATTCACAGTTGGTAAGAAGAACCTGACCTTCACAACAAATGACATGACCTTGATTTTTGGTTTAGAAGGAGGTAATGGAGCCATGTCATTAAGATACTCTAAAAAGCCAAAATCTGCATTCCTAAGGAGAAGATTCCAAAATGACACAAGGCTCACTGGTCATGTTCTTAAAAACGCCTTGGTCAAAGCAATGAAAGGCAAGCAACCAACAGACTTCAAATATGTAGCAATCATTGCTACATTGTACTTGTGTCTCACCCTATTTTTTGCAACAAGTGGGAATTCAATAGTGTGGGTTTTTATACAGTATGTGGAACCTCTTGAATCAATGAAACAGTATGATTGGCCAGAAGCAATCACATCAACATTGATTGATTCTATCATGGCATTGCACAAAACTCCAGAAAAAGTTACGGGGTATGTCATTGCATTGCTGGTAAGTATAATATCCATTCAAATTTGCAGTTATTGTACTTACAAATTTGTGCATTTAGAAAATTTTATTTACTTTAATTTTCATCACAGTATTGGCTATGTGAACATGTAACTATTATTGACTCGGAACACAGTAACACAACTGACTTCCCAAGATGTGCGAAGTGGAACCTGCAAACCTTGACAAAACAGCTCCAGAAGACACCAGTCCACTCTCTTGCACGTCGACAGGTTAGATTTCTATTGCTCCTGAAATCTTAGTGAAATTCCAAAATTTCTCTGACCACTGCTTTGTTTCCCTCCTTGTGCATTGATTGATTAAGATCAATTTTCTCTGAACTATCAATTTATGTTTTCTTCTTTGGTACCAATTGGTTTATTTCTGCATTGTCATCAATTTTCTCTGCAATCCAAATTTCTCTGACCACAATTGTAACACATTAACTTATATGCCCTGATTGCTTTTCTCTAATATATGAATTATGTTGATTGTTTCATAATTTTCTCTGGCCTATAACTTATTTGCCTTGCATCTTTGATAAACACTGTTTATTTTTGCCCTTCTAATGAATTTTCTCTGGAATCCAAATTTCTCTGACACAATTATAGTCAAACATTAACTTACATGCCTTGATTGATTTTCTCTGATATCTAAATTATGTTGCTCGTTTCATAATTTTCTCTGCCTCATAAAATTAACTCCTTGTTTGTAATTTTCTCTGGCCCATACAATTTTCTTTGAAGTTTGCCTCCTATTACAGATAGATAACAAGCAGCTAGTCAAAAATCCATTAGAGGAGTTCTGTCTTGGTAAAAAGACAAAGAAAGAATAAAAAAAAAGCAATTGTCAAATTCAAGGAGGTATTACAAGATTCATCTGAAGGTCAAGCAATTGTCAAATTCAATGAAGAAGCAGAAGGCAACATAGAAGAATACGAAGCCAGCAATGGACAAGAAGCCCAAGCAAACAGTAGAGAAGAAGAAGCCAGAAAAGAAAGTGAAAGCAGTGGAGAAGAAGAAGCCAGAGAAGAAAGTGAAGACATAGAGGCAGAAGACAAAAAACAGAATGAACAGAAAGAAGAACACAGTGAAGAAGAAGATGAACAAGAAGATGAAGAAGAAGATGAACAGCAAGAAGAAAACAAGAAAAGTGATGAAGAAGAACGTAATGAGCCAGTTGACCAACAACGTGATAGCATTTCTGGCTCAACAATGCATCAGCCTCAACAATTTGAGGAATCAAAGGATGCCCAAATTGCTGATCTACGTCAAAGGCTGAAGGCACTTTCTCAAGCTAAACAAGAAGAAGTTAGAAATTGGATGGAATTATTTGCTGAAAAGGATATTTCAATAAGAACCCTGACATCACTTAACTCAGAACTTAAAGAAAAAGAAAGTACAATCCAAATGAAACTAAGGATGTTGGAGGTTGAAAAAGAAGACAACATGAAAACAATTCAACAGTTGAGGAATTGAAATTCGGAACTTGAAATAGAAAATGCTAAATTGCATGAACAAGTTCAAGAACTGTCAGTCCAACTAGCAACACAACCATACAGAACACCAACACAACTTCAACCACAAGGTCAGTGAAAATCTTAAGCCACAAAAAGTTATGTCCTTATGTCAGCATAACTCAGAGAAATTTCTATTTATTATAATTTTCTGTCATTGGTAATTTTCTCTGGAAGTTATATTTCTCTGAACACATTAGTTTCTGCCGCTTATTTCTATTGATTTCTACTGCTCATTTCATTTTCTTTGTCTATTTTTTTATTCCATTTTTGGGGCTTGTTTGATTTTCACTGTGTCTAGTTAGAATCCAAGTTGAACAACAACCAACAATTCAACAAGAAGAAATGGCACGCAAAGAACAATCGAAACAAAAGACGAAAGTCTATGGTAACTGGAAAATATTGAATCACATAAATTTACATATTGAAATATCATCTGTTACTTCAGAGAAATTTCAATTTTACTAATATTTTCACTGTCTACAGTCAAAAAAGATCCGACGTCAATGATAAAAAATTTAAAGGCAAAAGAAAGGAAAGAAAAGCAGCACGATCCAGAATTTCAATATCCCAAAGTTGCAAAAGTGACTAGAGCTTCAAAACAAGCTGCAAAGCAAGCTGAGCAAAGCACGAAGGACAAAGAAGTGCTTGATGCTGATGCGTACATCTTGCCTCAACCTATAAACATCAGAAAATCTTGGGTCTTTCCACAAATTCTTCCGATTTCAAGATTGGTAAAAGATCACGTAAAAGATATGTTGCAGCACATATCAAATGTGTCTGGACTTGAGTAAGTACAACAAACAAAATAGAAGATAACAAACAACAAATTACAAACTTATATTGCATTAACAACAATTAAATCCCTTCTTTCTCATCTTGTAGGGCTTTAATTTGGACAAGTGAGTTGAACCTCATTACCTTCGAAGACATTGGAAACCTAATAAAGTAAAAAGAAATTGCTAACAATGTAAGTCTTTCCCTTTCATCAAAATTTCTCTGCAATGTTCCATCACCCTTTATAAATCAATATTACAATTACAAATCATATTTTTCAGGTCATTGATGGCTATGGAGAAATACTTTTGGCTGACCAAATGAGAGAAAGACAACAACCAACCTCATTTTTTTTCACATCTATGAGCTTAGTATGTTACTACTATTTTATTTGATTTTCTCTGGAATTTACTTACTACTTTTTCTTCTTAAAATACTTCTTGGATTTTCTCTGAACAAAACCATTTTTGGATTTTCTCTGAACACAGAATTTTATCAAGATGACAGAAAATCAATCTTTTCAAGTGTCCTTATTTGACAAGCATATTGAAACAGCATGGAGGAACTACAGGTTCCTCAATTTCCCAATAAATACTGGAGGTAATGAGAAGTCCACAGCTGGAAATCACTGGACCTTGCTTGTCTTCGAGAAACAAGACAGTTTATAGAGGTTCTACAACTCACTAAGGCCAAGGAGGGATGATGCAGAAGACGAATATGTCAAAGATGCAAAACAATTGGTAACAAGTGCAAATTTCTCTGATCCATCATAATCTTTAAGTGATGATAATTTTCATACAATCCCATTGATTTGTCTGTAAATTTCTCTGTTATTTAAAAATTATTTTTTTGCATCAAGAATATGTGGAGAATTTTTTGAAAGCTTGCCTTGAAAGAGACGCTCAATCACAACCCTCTTTCAAATTGATAAACTCACAAAACATAAGTTACGACTTTGAGTATGTCAACAATGCTCCACAACAAGAAAGTGATTTGTAAGTTTTATACATCTATAAATAAGATACTCTGATTTGCATGTTTTTTAAAACTAACATACCTATAATTTGTATGCAGTCTGGATTGTGGCCTCTTTGTTTGCTGTATAATGAAACAATATAACAAGTATGAACCTATCAGCTCCAAATTGTCCACACAAGAGATCAGGTTGATGAGGGTAGAACTCATAGAGAGATTTGTGACCGAAATTGGCCGATCATGGACTGAACCAATTGAAATACCTCCAGAAGAACCAAAAATGTAAAAGTGAAACTAGTGAGAGGAAGACAATGTACATAGCTAGACAGAGAAAATTGTCTCACATATATGTATATATCTATACAGTATTAACCACTCAGTTTTTTGCTGACACATTGAAGGAATAATGATGCTTGACTTATCCATATACATCCTTTCTTGACTAATGTAAATTACATTTTTTTTTCATTTCGACTAATGTAAATTTCATACTTATCGATGGTTAAATATATATATATATTTTATTGTGATTGTCAACACAATCCACACAGAGAAAATTGTCTGCAGAAATTTCTCTGGTATGATATTACTAGAAATTCACAAAGAAATTTAACTTGTATCGTCCCAAGGGGATGCCTATATGATCATGTAATCTGTAATGCTTTCTGTTGATACAAAACAATCATCAAACTCAACAAAACACAAAGCGCACAGTAATTTTATCTGCTACTGGAAAATTTCGATAAATTTGAAATTTCAAAACACAATGCCCAAATAATTTTCTCTGATAGTGGAAAATTTTTCCGGATGAAATTGATGGATTCGAATGGTGACACAAAATGGAATCTCTGAGTTGTGAATTTCTCTGGGTTGGTGAGGAAAATTTCTCTGGCTTTGAGAAAAATTTCTGAGTTGAAGTCATTCTAGATAAATTCTTCCCTGGTCCAGAGAAATTCTAAACTCAGAGAAGTTTCAAAAGAGCTTAATTTTGTTTCTTGGTTGTACTCACTGCAATAATTTTGATGAATTTGAAGCTTCAAACACATTACACAGAATTTTCTCTGCTATAAAAAATTTCTCTGGATGAATTTGACAGGTATTACAAACCCACTACCTATAGTATATATATCAACAAACACAATGTACACTTTAACTGATATTGTAAAAATTTCTCTAAAAGAATTTGATTGATATTATTATATACACTGTCTAAAAAATACATTTCACAAAACAAAACACACAAACTAATCATCAAATGTATTATTCAATCAATAAAATGTACTATCCTCAACTATTTAACAAAGGTTCATTGCATGTCCTCTTATTATGGTGAGCAATACTCTTACACCGACTACACTTAATCACTCTTTTAAACTCTCTAGTAGAAGCAATTCTGTTCTTCTTCGGCCTACCAGCTGGTCTCTTGCTCAATAGAGGTAAAATCATAGCATCTTCAATGCTACACAGAGGTTTTTCAATAGTTGGAACTGGGCCAATCGAAAACGAGTATGCTTGATGATACATATCGGCATGAAAAAATGGTTCAACAAATGAATTCAAATTCCTTCCACTTCTAAAAATTGCAGCAACAGCATGCTGACATGGATACCTATTTATTTCCCATTTTCGACACAAACAAGTTCTCAATCCAAGATCAACCATAACCGAAGGAAAACAATGCACTTCAAAGACATTATCAGATGACAAACTCACATTCCATGTCCTCCCATCCAAAAAATACTTCTCCAATACACTATCCATACGAGGACAAAGAACTTTATTCCATTTACTAGAGAGCAGCCTCCTATTAGACCTCATATTCATAATTTGCAACCGTATCATGTCCACCAAATTTGTTATTGGTAAGTGCCGAGCTTCTCGTATCCATGAATTGAATGACTCAGCAACATTTGAATACATCTCACCATAACATTTCCCCGTAAAATATGCATCACTCCAATTTTCATTTGGCAAACTTCTCAAGAAAGCAATCACAATGTCTCCTCCCTCACTTTTTAATTCATTTAACTTGAAATGAAATGATGCCTTTGTTGGCGCATATGCACATTCTGAAAACTTGGACACAATCGTCTCCCTAACCAAATTTGTGTTTTCACATGACAACTTATCCCTCAGATTTCTCTTTAGATGTTCAAGACAAAATCCATGAAAACAGTTTGGGAAAAACCTAGCAATTCCCTCCACAATACTACAATGTCGATCTGATATGAAACTTATCACCCTTTCTGATCCCAATACTCCACATAAATATTCAAGAAACCAACACCAATTGTTTTTATTCTCAGCATCAACAACAGCAAAAGTTACAGGGAAAAAACCTACAAAACAAATAGGAACAAGCATATCAGATATACACATGCAGAGAAAATTAGAACAATAAACAACCAGAGAAATTTGACATTGCAAACATCCAGAGAAAATTCACTTCGTGCCTAACTCTAGAGAAAATTCACACATTGGCAACATCCAGAGAAAATTGACTTAGTGACCAAAACACAGAGAAAATTGACTTAGTGAGCAAAACAAATCCAGTGAAAATCCACACAGTGGCCCAAACCACAGAAAATTCAAAGTGTCAGAGAAAAATCATATTCACTCAATTCCTACATGTATAGAAAATTCACATAGTTGGATAAAATTCTATATATTTACAATTACCTTCATTCCCATCTTTTCCCGTTGCAGCAAGCATAACTCATTTGTATCGTCCTTTAAAAAATGTTCCATCAAGAAAAAGCAATGACCGACAATATTTGAAACTAGCAATGCATGCATGAAAAGCCACAAACACTCTTTTGAAACGCTTGTTATCTTCAAAATCTAACTCAAAACGACTACCTGGATTGTTCTTCAATGCCTCATCAAAATACTACCGTAATTAATCAAATGACAAACAATAATCCCCATATGTACTACATTTTGCTTTTTCAACACCCAAACAACCACAGTTATAACTGATTGAGACCCCATACTTTTCTTTCATTTCTTTCACAATATCTGTAATGACCCGGAACTGCATGATGTGATTATCAGTAATTAATTATGTGTTAGTATGATTTAACGGAAGACTACCTGTTTCAATTAGAAAATTATCTGTTGAGACTACGACTTTGGGATTGAAATTGATGACCGTAATGGGTACAGAAAATGAAATTGAATACGTTTACGTGATGCCGGGAATTTTTAGAACGATTTCAGAAATGAAATTGAAGACTGAAATTATCTGATTCGCTAAGTCTCGTTTGGCTTGCAAAGCTTGGCACAACTATTTATATGTGAGATTAAGGTGCAAGGGCCTTGTTTGGCTTAAATATTTTTGACCAAATGGTTTATTGATGTATATAAGATAAGGATGTTAACTTTTGACTCATTGACTCAATGAAAGAAAAGAAAAATCTGGAAAGGGAGAGAAAGAGAGAGAATCGTGAGAAAGGGAGGGACCAAGGGGGAAATCAAGGTGAATCTTCTACAAACTAAAGAACTAAGGTAAGAATTTCTCCTAATTCGTGAATTAAGGTTGTATTCTTCATGATCTCATGTCAAGTAAATGAAAAGGAAAGAGAAGTTATGTTGAATTTGAGCACATATGTTATGATTCATGTTGTGTTTGGTATATTAAGGAGGTTCTACCTTAAAACCTCCATGGAAGTTGAAAATGAAGCTTTTATGTACATGTTCATGGGTTTGATCTTCTATATGATATATTTGAGTTTTGATTGAAGATGTAATGAGTTAATTAAAGTGTTAATCAGGTGTTTGAGAGGTTGTATTTCATGTATTAGAAGTTGATTTTGTAAAGAAGAGATTGGAGTTTGAAAGAGGGAAGAAGAACCAGAGTTTCGGACTTTTGCATGGACCGCTCGAGCGGAGGGAAGCCCGCTCGAGCGCAGAAATCACCCTCCCAGCAGTTTTGGTCATTTTCTCAGTACGCTCGAGCGGCCAAAGTGGCGCTCGAGCGGGTAGGCCTTTTTCCAGGAAAATTTTGGGGAAGTTGCATACTTGTTTTTACCACGTTAATTGTATCATTTAGCATCTTGAGCATGTAATGAACATGAAATGAAGTAAAGAATGAAATGACATGAATTAAAGTAAAGGAAAGAAAAGAGAGGCATGAATGGTTTAATGTATGACAATAATGAATGTTAAGGAATATTTCATAATGTCAATTGCAGGACAAACCTCGAAGACCGTGCAACCGGTATTGGAAACCCGCTGTAAGTAACGTTTCTGTAAAGATATGTTATAATGAATTATGTTTCAAAGTGATACGTTATGACATGATATGTTTGAAAGGTGATTTTAAACTGTGAACGAATGTCCTATTTGCAAATCTAGTATGGCATCCATAGATAGTTAGGTCATGGGTGCGACATGAACATGCAGACTCATGATCTGATCAGTCATGGGTTAGGGCATGAAGATGAAGGCCCATGGCCAGTCACGAGATCTCGTAGACTGTTTGACTGTTAAAGGATTGACTGTTATGAAAGGTTATGAAAGGTTCTGTGGATTATGCCATTAATGACTGTTGATTGTTTATAACTGTATCTCAAATGTTGGTATTCGTTCACTAACCCTTTACTTAAATGTTACTTGCTGAGCTTTAGCTCATTGTTTGTATTTATGTATTATAGGTGAGCATTCAGGTAGCCAAGCCTAGGCGGAGCCTCGAGCTGAACCGCCGTTTTGAAGCCTAACCAGAAGTTTTGAGTGCCTCCGAGCTGGGGCTAGGCCTGGAAGGCCGTGAGAGGGTTTTGTCTTTTTATTATTTTGTAACTTGTACTTATGTGATGTCATGGATCATGTTATGTAACATAGTGTGTGTAATTATCGTTTTTGGGCATGTATATACACTTGTTCATAGAAATGCACAGCTCTTGGACTATAGTTTTTGCATGTGCTTATAGAAACGCCTGTGGTAATCTAGGATTACTGGCCGGTCTCGTCACCAAACCTCTCGGGGCGGGTTCGGGGCGTGACAATATCCACTGGACGAGTTAAAGGTTTTGCACTTACATCTTTAAGTATCAGCCCAGAAACTAAGCTGGAAGTCATCCTCGAATGTTTACTCGTACGAACCGCCACACCACACGTATGTTCATTGTTCAAAGTCCTTATGTAGAAGAACCCATTTGTGTTTTCAACAGAAGCATGTATACGCCACATACATTCTCTTGATTCCTTATATTCACATTCTGCCGTAACTCTCAGCTTGTCATTTTTAACATACGTAAACTGAAAACCAACCTTAATAGCATACTTGCATAAAAAAGTACGGAACTCAACCACATCACCCTCAAACTTTTGTCCAACACTTGTAATATTATTCTACCAACGAGCCGACAATAACACATTTTCTTGGTGAGAACAAAACTTAGAGAGTGAATTGCTTTCAATATCCACCAGCCTATCACACTCACCATCCACAACATCTACCCAATTAGACCCCACTTCATTCTCTTCATCAGAAGTACTACATCTAGTAATTGAAACATCAACTATATCAACATCGCGTGCACAAACAACCCTCAACATATTCAGAAAATCAATATTATTTCGAACTATACAATTCGGATGGCCCAAAATAGAATATGAAATACACATAGTCTCAGGTTTCAAATTCTCCCATGTTTTACACAAAATGCCAACCAATTCCTCAAAATTCAATTCGCATGAAACATTAATGACAACAGTATCATTCCCATATTTGCACAGCAACAACACTGCACTGTCTATTGAAACTGAAACAAAAAACAAGAAAAATAATTTGTTTAACATAGAAACACTTCACAAGAACAACATAAAAGTCCAGAGAAATTTCTAAAAATTATAATTTTTTCTGAGTTTAAAATAAAAGTCCATAGACATTTACAAACTGATATTCACCTTCAAGATGATAAAAAATAAAATCACAGAAACTCAATGAATCACAGAGAAATTTACTGCTAACTATTAAACACAATCATAGAAAAAAATCACACAGAATATCTGTTATGAAATTATAGGCTTCATCGTGATTTTCACCTCACTACAACCTAACAATTTTCTATGCATCATTCTGCAATATTACAAACTGAAAGTGAGTAACAAACTTATAATTTTCTCTGAACTACAAATACAAGTCTAGAGAAATTTATGAACTTACATTCACTTTCTCACATTCTATCTGCATTAGAAACTTCTAATAATATGTCCATATGCACTTATAATTTTCTCTGGACTACACAAACAAAAGTGCAGAAAATGAAATTTCTCTGGTTTGAAAAAACATAGAACAAAACTTATCATTAATCAGCATGTTGATAAAAAACAGAGCACGAAAAATAAACTCTAAACATCAAAATCACTTACACTGTCAACACTATTTGAAATTGATCAGAAAACAAAGAATGAAAAATTAATTCCAAAAATAAAAATCAACTCTATCAAGCTGGCTTCTATTTAAACAAAAATTCAAAACAAAAATCAAAATCCATGTGGAATCTAAATCGAAAACAAACCTGATTCAACTCTACTAAAAAACCTACGCGATCAATACACTGTCAACACTCTTTGAAATTGATTAAAAAACAAAGAATAAAAAATTAATTCCAAAAATAAAAATCAACTCTATCAAACTGGCCTCTCTCTAAACAAAAATTCAAAATAAAAATCAAAATGCATGTGGTATCTCAATCGAAAACAAACCTGATTCTACTCCACTGAAAATCTACGCGATTAACACACTGTAACTCCGACGAAATCTCTGACGAAATCTACATGATCGTATCAATCTTTCTCGTCAACTCCACTGAAATCTCCGACGAAGTCTCCACAATGAAATCTCCGACGAAGTCTCCACAATGAAATCTCCACTGAAATCTCCGACGAAAACTTCGACGAAATCTCCACTGCAAATTCGGTTTCCAAAATCTATCAGTTCAGTCAACAATATAATATTCAAACAAATTTATGTTATAAAGGAAGGGTAATTTTGGTACTTTAGAACATAAAATAAATTTCAGGAACCTTAGCCATCAAAACATAATATTTTGGACCTCTCCTCCTATCAAAAGTAGAGGAGGGACCTTAGGCTAATTTTTCATTTTTTTTTTTTTTGGTGGTGCTAGGGCACTTATGACGCTTACTTTTATATTTCATAATTATTTTAATTTTTTTTAGTTCCACTAACTTCTAATTTTAATTTTTTTTTAAAAAAACATTGATCCTCCTGAACCTCGCTTTTAGCATGCTAATAACTCAAACATGAAGTTTATAATTCAAAATCAATTTCAAATGACACAATTTATTTAGTTTATGAACATTTGTTTATTTTTGGTTATACACAGTAAGAAAAAACAAAATCATGTTCTAATATTTCTTACGATGTTATTTTACTATGGCTCAAGCAAATTGATAACGTAAAGGTTAACAGGCCATTTATTGTGTTTAATAAATCATATGATTATGCTTAAGGTTAGCATGTGTGAATTGCACTTATCAAGTTCAATAAAAATAAAAAATCCCTTAATCTAATTCTAGCTCATCTAAAACAGACCATTTTTATTTACTTTTAGTTTATAGTTAACAAGATCACTTTTAACTTTTATTTCTTTACTTATTGTAAGTTTTAAGCCTTCTTCTTATTATTAACATTGAAAAATATATGAAAGGAAAATACAACACTCCCAATTCAAACAATTAATTAAAATTTAAATAGAAATGTCACTAAAGATATACGTATCCAATTATCATTGGATATTCAAGACAATTAATTAAATTTAAGCCTCGTTTGGGAATAGGTTTTTTTAGTAATTTTTTGACTTTTTGGCTAAAATGTGATATAAAAAAAAACTAGTATGTTTGTGATGACTTTTTGACTTTTTACGAAAAGATGTGCAAAAAGTAGAGAGAAAAGGGAATCTTTGACTTTTTGGTATGGGTTGTTGGCTTTTTGGTTTTTTTAGTAACTTTTTGACTTTTTGACTAAAAAAGTCACTTGCCAAACGAGGCCTTAGTCTCTTATAATTTTAGTAAGTAGTGTTATGTACATAAAACTATTCATTAACTAATGCTATTTTAATTATGAGAAATTTAGAAATTGATAAGGCTTTGTTTGTTTTCTGCATTAGGTTAAATACAATTATTAGTATGGTGAATTTTTTTTTTTTGTTTTGTTTTTGGAAGCAAATATGGTGAGATTGAATAAATAAATTACTAATATAATAATATTAAATTAGACGTATGAACTAAATTGTGCTATCTATATATAGGAGGAAAAGGGTTTTTTTAATCTACAAATCTTGTGAGAACTCTATTATTCCAATCCTAATTTTTTAATTTTTTGATTAAAAAAAAAAATTCTGTATCACCCTAAACCTTTTTACCCATTATTACCCATTACTACCTTCTAAACTTTACCAGAGCAAACAACAACCTAAAGAAAAAATTTGGGCCTATTATTACCTACTAACCTAAACCCTGCCACCATTATTTCAATACTAATTTTTTAATTTTCTGGTTAAAAAAAAAACAGTGTTGATTCAGACCCCCCGTGGGGGTCAACCCCCAGTGACATGGCGCATTGGGGTTGGCTGAAATTCAAAAAAAAAAAAAAAAAAAAACAGTTTTTTTTTTTTGGACCAATGAAAATTCCGTATCATCCTAAATCCTATTACTCATTAAATTTTCGTATTACCCTAAGCCATATTACTCATTATTACCTACTAACCTAAAACCTAAAGAAAAAATTTAGGCCCATTACTGCCTACTAACCTAAATCCTAACAGCAACTTAAAGAAAAAATTTGGGAGAGAGAGAGATAGACACGGAGTTTAAATTTGGGCGAAAGACAGAGTTCACATAAAGTAAGATAGAATCTTAGAGCCTTCCTATCACAGCGGCAGTAGCTTTGAGACAGAATTTTGGAAGAAAAACATTTCAAAGTTTGTGAGTAAATCATTTATTTTTTAATATAGTGATTATATTTTTAAATTGATTAAGAATGATTGTATTCATTAGATTCATATAAAATATTAATTATTGATGATGATTAGATTGTATTTTGTAATTGTGATTAAAACTTTGTTTATTTTTCAATATTTTATTTTTGATCTATGTTTTTTGAAAAAAAAAAAGAAAAAAGATTGTATTCATTAAGCTCACATAAAGTACGCACTATTGATGATAATGATTAAAATTTTTTTTATAAGTAAGCTTTTTAACTCACTGTATTTTTCAAAAAAAAAAAAAAAAATTAGTTGTGCTTAATTTGTGATTGGGTTGTTAACTCACTATGCTTTTTGATTATATATATATATATATATATTTTTAATTATCAAGTGACTTCATTGCTCTTTTTTTTTTTTTTATGAGAAAAAATGTGATTGTGTTTTTTTACACTCCATTTTGGTCACATGGTGATTTTTTTTTAAATGATTATTTTTTTTACACTCCATTTAATATGTGTTTTTTGAAAAAAAAAAAAAGAAGATTGTATTCTTTTTTTTTTGAATACAATCACACGGTGATTATATTTTTAATCTATGTTTTTTGAAAAAAATAGATTGTATTGGTTAGATTCACATAAAGTAGTCACTGTATTTTTTTTTTTTTTATAAAAAAAGGTTGTGCTTTTTAACTATCAATTAATTTAATTTGTATGTTTTTTTTAAAAAAATAATTTTATTTTTTAATTACCAATTGACTTTATTGTTTTTCAATACGGTGATTGTATTTTTATACTCTGTTTGATTCATGATGATTGGATAGTATTTTGTGATTGTGATTGGACTTAATTTATTTTTTAATACGGTGATTGTATTTTTAATCTATGTTTTTTGAAAAAAAAAAAAAGATTGTAGTCATTAGGCTCACATAAACTATGCACAGTGATTTTATTTTTTTAAATGATTATGTTTTTTTATACTCCATTTAATATGTGTTTTTTGAAAGAAAAAAATTGATTGTGGGTGTTTAGGAAGTGAGTTTTTATGTAAATTTTTTTAGTTGTAAGATATTATTGAAGAATTTTTTTTTTTGTGTTTGGGAAGATAGTTGGGTTTTTTTGTGGTTGGATGTGATGTTTGTGAGAAAAAAAGTGAAATGATTATGGTATTAGATGTGATATTTTGTTTGGATATTATTGGCTTTTTGGTTTTCGAAGGTTATTTTTGTAATTGCGAGCATGCTAGCAAGGATTAATCAGCCCTACAGAAAATTAATTGCCAACCAATTATCAGACGATTGTGTTTTAATTCTTTCAGCCTCAATGAAGAGGACTTTTACTGGTGGCTTGATTTAGGAGAATTAAGCAAGATAACAATTAAATGAAGAACAATTGAAACATTTCATTAAAATGAAAAACTTACAATGATCCAAACTCAGCCTCGTAGAGGTTTACAGCAACAATCTACTACTTGAAATTACTCCTATGAACGAAATGCAGTGCAGGAATTTAAAGTATAGGAATGTAAAGAATAGGAAACGTAAGACTGGAAATGTAAAACTGGAAAGGAAAATAAGTAGAATAAGACTGGTTTTTTGGATCTGAGTCTGGGGATCTTTTTCTGGGCCTTCTTTGCTATTTATACTTCTTAAGGATGACCATCGAACTGCATTTTCAACCGTCGAACTGCTCCTCCATGATCGCTGATCATGTTGCCTTATAATTAGCTTCACTACGCCATCAGTTGTAGTTAGGCTTCCCTCCTAAATTTGAATTTAAATGTGAGTAACCGTTGAAGACACATCACCTTGCATCTCTTTGTTGATTCACTGTTACTCAGATCTCGTAATAACCAATACTAACTACTGCGTGTACGATCAGGATCGAAGACTTGAATAGTCTTCCTGTATTACCTTTATTTTGCCACGCGTCGAATTGTAGTTGGCTTGTACAAAATATGTAGCCAACATTACCCCCCGCACTAATATATCCAATACTTGGTGATATTAGTGGATCAAGGTCTTTTATCCACGTCTTAGAACGTGCATGGGCTTTGCATTCTTCCAGAAATGCAACTGTCATTCATCATCTGCATTAAACTCTCCTTCAATCTTTTGAACACCCCCACCACCTTAGTATTCGAACAGACTAATACATTTTTTATGGCCGAATCAATTTTCTCCTCCATTGATCGAGCACACGAGGAGTCATCTGATGATGCTGTTCTTCCTCGAAAGAACCTCCATACATTAATTAGCCACCTTTACCCACCTTTCTATATTCAGGTCATGGATGCTTTTGCAAATTATCAACCCTTGGACTACGAACACATTGCCCTTAATCCTTTGATTCAGAAACTTACAAATATGGACATGAGAAGTTCTTCTTCTGACTCACCCTTGGACTACGAACAAACTGCTCTCAATCCTTTGATTCAGAAAGTCGCAAATATGGACATGAGAAGTTCTTCTTCACAACCTTCTGCATGGGATAAGGCTGCAGCTTCTTCTTCCTCTGGGGCTTCTGACTGGACAAGCTGGTCAAAACCTGAGGCTTGTGATTTAAGGGAGCGAATCAACCATCACTTTGTCGAGTTTACTAACCCTTTAGAGTTCCCTTCCTATGCGCGAAGCTCGGTGGTCTATCCTTATGTGCCCATCAACCGTCGATGCAGTTTGGAGGAGAATTTGCTTGTAGTATAGTACATATTCTCCATGCTTACAAAGATAGTGCACGCTGCCTGACACCGCGAAGAGGCACAAGGGTACAATCCATCGTTCTTAGCCCAAAAGGCGAAGCTTTGCTCTTCTGACTGGCTCGATTATATTAATGCCCTTGTTCCTTCTGCCCTTGCTCCTCCTCCTGAAGTGGAGGCTTCCATACCTTCTCCTCCGCCAACTTCTTGCTGGATAGAGAGATTGAGGCTTGCCCTCTCCGCGGATAAGGTCTTTCCACCTTACAAGCCCCCACCTCCCCCTACTCCAGCTGAGCGGAAGCAAGCCTAATTCCTGCTTGCGGCCTTCTCTCACTTGCCTTTTAGTGTTCTTGAGGACGAAGTCCCTCTCAAGAACCTTCGATGGGCTTGTGATATTCTGACTCGGGGTCATATGCTTAATCCCCTCGCTCAAGTAGAGCTTCACATGTTTTTGGACCAACTTCCATTGCTTCTCCATTGGCATCGGACCTCTATAGCCACCATTCAATCTTTGGACCAACTCTCGTCCCTTCGAGTTCATGCCCAGTATGAAGTAGAGAACTTTATTGAAGAATTCGAAAACTTCAAGAATAAAGATTCTGCGTACTGGGATGACTCGAATATAGACGAGTTGGAACAAGGATTGAGAGAAACAACATTCGAAATAAAGGCTGAAAAGCTCTTTTATGAAGTAAGAGCACATCAACTTATGCAGCCAATCCTAGAAGAAATAGAGGATAGAATAAAGAAAGAATAGAAATTCATTGATCATAGTTGGACCAAATTTCACGATCTTGTTATTTATTCTATTCCCTACTTTCATGAGCTTGAATTTGTACCCAAAGAGGGCCGTTCAATGTAATTGCTTTTGCTTTAATACAACTAAGACTTTTTCTTTGTTTGGCATTGTTTGATCTTGTCTCCGTTTGTTTTTAAAAGCAAATTTAGGGCTTCAAACTGAACAATCTTATCCTTCGAATTTGGACTCAATCGTTTTAAATGAAACACTAAAAAGAACCAATATGAACTTTTCCAATTTATGGAATATAGTTGACAGTTTTTGCTGACTTTCATTTAGAATCAGTGTTTCGAATTTAACAATCTTACCCCTCAAAGCTTATTTTAATCATAACCAACATATGGTCATCGTTAGTATGATCAATCAATCCTAAATTGACCATTTTTGCTTCGAACAACAGTTCATGCTGTTTTAGTTCAAAAGACAATCTCTTTCTGTATATATACAAACCAACTATTGGTCTTGATGTTTCGAACACCAATTCCCATCCTTAAGGGGTCTCAAGTTTTGCTTCGAAGGACATTACTTTCATTAAGAAACCTAAAACTAGTCTATAATCCTTTTGAAGTAAACAAATACTTGAGTATTCTTACATCTTTAAGTATGGAATGTGCTTCGAAGCCGGCTTCTCTATTTCGAAGTCGCTGTTATTTGACTTTTGGCGCCAAAGTCTGGTTTCGAAGCCAAATATTTTACTTCGAAGCTGGCATCAACATCTGGGATGTGTTTTTCCCTCTAAAAGTATCAATATTGAAGGAAATTCTTCGTATTCGTACTTTTAGTACTTAACGAATTACGCGATATATTTTCCAGACAGAAAGACTTTTAAAACCCTTTTATTTTGTGCTCTGAAATCACTTGCTCGCTTAACACACAAACCCTTTATCTCTACCGATCTTCTACTTTTCTTTACTCAATTTCCCAGCTTCGTCCTCTGAGAAAGCGTTCTATCAATGGCTTCTTCTTCATTGAAAGTGCCAGTCGTAGAACGTGCGAGCCCGTCTGTAGCCCTGAAAAGGATCATTGATGCAGAATGTGAAAAGTACAAGGCTGGGGAGAAAAGCGCTATCGACAGACGCATCTTCATCCCTCGTCGTCATGTGTAACAAGACTATGTGCTTGGGCTCATATTCAAGGAGATTCTTATTGAGCTTCCAGCTCTATATTCACGTCTAGAAGACCATTGTCTCATTTACGAAGGTGGTCTTGACTGGAGGAACTGGAGGATGAACCGGCCCCATCGATGCTGGCCCATGGTGAGACCGGAGTGGCAAGCATGGTATGATCGGGTTGTCCCTGATAGGACTCTGGACCTTCAAGAACTCTGCCTTCTCAACACCCTCCGACTATCCAGGTAACTATCTCAGAGGACCCTTTCTTAATTCCTGTTGCCTTGTGCTTTTGGAATTCTGCCTTTAATTTCTTTCAATTCAGGTGTGGGATGATGGCCCCTACTGTTCTTGACATTTGCCATCTATTAAGATTATCCCCCATTGGACCAGATTATCCTGACCTAGCAGTCCCTTTTTTCCTCCCATCTCTTAACTCATCTTATAGTGACTTCGTTAAGGTTGAGAATAGAAGGGAGGGTCTTGTGACTGATAGGGAATTCTTTTCTTTCCTACTATATTGGCTTTGCAAGTTCCTTTTCTGCACCTCCTCTCAAAGAATCATGCCTGAATTTGCCCCTCTTGCCAAAGCCCTTGTTTTACAGAAGAATGTGGCTTTAGCTCCATACATTCTAGGTCATGTATATAGAGCCTGTTCTCTTTTCTGTGAGAAACCCTTAGATGCCAATAAAGGGGGGCCGTTTGGATTCTTCAGCTTTGGCTTTTTGCTTATTTCACTGAGTTACAATCCAAATGCCTTAAATTTTTTGAGCCAAACCCTCCTACTCATGGCATGAGGCTAGCCAATGCTTCACTTTATCCTTCTACCTTTGCTTTTTACTTCTCTTTCTTCCACCAACTTCCAACTTCTCTTCTTTCTTACAGTTTTCATCCCTTCGAACCCATTACCATTGGCCTATCTTGGTTGAAGAATTTCCTAAGTGATAGGTTTTGTGCTTCACCTGCTCATAAAGATATATGGGCTTCTATTCTGATCTCTAGAGAATTATTCATTGGAACCATGAATCCCAGAGTTTACAAATGCATTGCTGAGCCCTATTGTCCTGCTCAATTTGCTAGACAATTTGGCTTCTCACAAGGGGTCCCAATACCTCTCTGCAGTAACACCAATCTAAGTCTTACCAGAAGAGATTTGAAAGTTCAAAGGTCCAGACTAGAAGAGGCAACTTCTAAATTTATATAGGACTTGATCGATTTTGAGTATATCCCTTTCCTTCATCAAGGTAACCTGTTGAAAAGGTACCAAAACTGGTAGGTGACCAAAATGAAAGTATACTTGGCCATTTCTCCTCAAGACCTACTAATGGTGTTGGATGTGCCTAAGCCCAAAGGAGTTGGAGCTGTTACTTCTTCCACTGTTCTTACCACTTCAGCCTCGTGCTCGCCACCACACGCCTCCTCTTGCCTCAACTCCTCCTAGAGTTACTCGGGCTGCCTCAAAGAAAGGTATATATCCTTGTTTCTTCTCCTTTTGCTTTCTTTATAATGCTTTTAGCCTTATCTTTAGTTCTTCTTTTGTGAAGGTGGTGCGGGTGCCTCACAGGGAGATTCTCCTCAGAAGACCCAAGCTCTAAATCTTCTCAAAAGCAAACAGCAACAAAAGAAAATGAGACTTTTACTTGAGCCTGAAAATGAAGCACCTGAGGTTCAAGTAGAAGAAGAAGAAGAGGCAAATAGAGAGCAGGAGTCACCCTTGAAAAGAAGAAAAAGAGTGACCGTCCCTTCTTTTGACTTGGTTCAAGATCCTACTCATGAGACAACTGCCAGAGTAGTAAAAGAGGAACTCACTTCTGAAGAATCCGAATCCCAAATTGAAGAGAGAGAAATTGAGAAGGCAATACCAGTATAGAGAAAAAATAGAAGAAAGATGACTGTCTCTCCTTCTGATTTGGTCGAAGACCCTATTCATGATGCAGCTGCCAATGCAGTAGAGCAGGAACATTCTAAGGCCATAATTGTTTTTGAGAGAGCTGAGAAGAGACGGCAGCAGCAATTCTTAAGAGATGAAGCTGTTGCTGCTGATGTAATCTAAAGGGAAACTGCAAGGAGGCAACATATTGCTGAGCACTATTCCCTTCGCAGCTCTCCTATTGTTGCTATCACTTCTGAAACAAGTAACTTCTTTCAAGCCTCTACTGTTTTTCCTTGTCAAATTTTTGGTATTAAGACTTGACATTACTTTGTACTTTTTCTTTTGCAGCAACAACTACTAAGCCTATTCTTCCAATAAGGACTCTCTCAGTTTCAGTTTTAGTTGATCAATTGCAAAATGTGAGATCCATTCAGATAATACTCCCACTTCCTAGGCCTACATTCTCTGTACCCTCCTTGAGGCCAAGTATTCCTACATTTCTTTCTTTTGGTTTAAATCCATACCTCCCTTACTTGTCTTTTGATCTATCTCAATTTAATTCTCTTTCGAGCCTTGCTCTTCATTCTCCTCATAAGGAAATTCCAACTATTACCTTCTCTTCGATGGTAGCTGATTCCCCTATAGAGGGTGCTGGCAGCTCTCCAACTCGTAGTTTATTACCTTTGCCGAGTTTCAGCCCTTCTTCCCTTGATTTATTGGTGGCTAGAACCATAGAGACTGTTGAAGATGCTCTACCCATTTCTCCTATCCCTATGCAGTCCTTTGTGCCTTCCACCAAAGCCCTTTCTACCCCCTTAATGTCCACGGATGAGGTAGACATTTTTGAAGCAAGACTAGCTAGTCTCTTCGACCTGCCTTTTACCTTTCCAATGGCTAGTGCCTTTTACCTTTCCAATGGCTAGTGATGAGACTGAGCCATTAGTTTTGGCTGATTCCTTGCTAGAAATTTTTGAGAGTTCTTCCTCCAGTAGTAAGCCTTCTTCACCTCTGATAGACTTGGACAACTGCCTGGAGCTATTGACATCTTTTTCGAGGATTCCCTTCGAGGCCTTAAAGAGACCTATAATAAGAAATGGCTTCCTTCAGTGCTGCAAGATTGTTGAGCAATCTGGCATGACTGTCTCAAGTCATTTATCTCAGGCAGCAGCCACTATTGACTTCTATATCAACATTTACCATACTGCCAAGGCTGCAGAGGAGAAATTGGTTAAAGATCAGAGCTTTGTTTCCACAGTGCATACTGAAGTATTAGAACTAAAGGAACAACATTCTTCTGTCTCCCACTTTCGAACTCAACTACTGGAGAAGAAAGCTCAACTTGAGGAGGAGCTATCTGCAGTGAACCAGGCCTTAATCCGAACTGATACCAAACTGCAGATCACCAACCAAGGACTAGCTGACTGAAAGCAGGAAATTGTGGACGCGCCCCGCGTGAGGGCCTCACCCCACAGTTCGGACTCAATTTTTCACGGTTCTTAATCTGAACCAAAGAGTCCAAATTCGGCAAATCGTTTTGAGAAAAACAGATTTTTAGAAAAGAAGTGCCAAACATGGACTGCTTTTCTAGATACAGAGTCGCCACCTAAATATTTTTTAATGGGGGAATTTAGGAAACCCTGACTCGTTTGCCTAAGGCCACGTGCCCGTCATCACCAAAGTTGCCTCAGCTCGGGAGCTTGGGTACGATTGGGGAAGGTCAGCTATGAGCACCCCCTCTCGTCCAATCCGAAGATCGGCCTCTACTAACCATGATATCTCGTTTTTGAAGACACATGCGTTCTTGTTCCACTTAATTAGCTAGAATTACTATGTGATGCGCACAACAAAACAAGTATAGACTAGATCGCCTAATTTGGAACAACGCATTGCATATCCGTTCGTTTGGAAAATGATTTGAGATTTGCTACTCGCAAGTAGGCTAAAACACGGATTTCAATGAGTTGTCCCAACTCAAACAATCCAACCTTCACCCACAGGCATTCAGGTAGTTATATCACATAAGCATTTAGCCACATGGTAATCATGCTGTTATGTTTAACATTCACACTTATGCGAGATACTAAAACATAAATACTTACATCGTACTCCGTGCCAAAACAGTAAACATGTTAGCAATCATGCATGATCCAAGTCCATGTTAAGTGGCTAATGCAACGCATACAGAATGTCACTAGAATAGGCTCGGCTAATCCTAGGATGACATGTGGGATGCAACAAGTAGCACATATTCAATTTAGATTTGGAATACTTATGATGTTAGCATAATGCGCCGAGCCCGGTGCATGCAATACTAATGAATGATGTACGCATGCATAGCATAAGGATGCTAAATTAAACATGTCCTAATACTAACCATCAAAGCAGGTAAGTAAAAGGAAGAAAGAAGTGGGGGTTGGAAGACATACACACACGCACCTACACTTATTACAAATTAGTCCCCACTCGGAGAGACTGAAAGAATAATACAAATTTAACTAACCTACAAGTTAATTAAATATTACAGACCAATTAAACTAGTTAAGCAAATTAACTAATCTAATAAAACAGTAAACAGCCTCGGGAAGAGGGCCCAATGCAAGGCATGCTCAACTCCGCTCGGAAATCCATTGCCATGCACAAGTTGCCTCTGTTTTCCCTGCTTTGATCAGTGCAAGATTCCCAAGGTGCACTCTATGAACCCTGTGGGATGCCACCGGCCAAGGGAAATGGTCACCGGTCAAATGGAATGATCACCGGCCACTGGAAATGATCACCGGCCACTAATTGTTGGTCGGTCGGCACTAAAGATGCCCGGCCGGCCAAGTCTTCCTGCAGAATCCTGTTTTAATAGCAGTAGAGGGCAAAACAAGGCATAGCAATGCATTTCAAGCAAATGTGTGCACCATCACATCCCTTATCATGTTTATGACTCAAAGGGACATGGTTCTCGGTTCTCGGACCACCAACCACGCATTTCAATGCATGATGGCCCAAAAAACGAAGTATGCACTTTGATTGCAAATGAAATGCACACAAAAACACCCAATAAATCCTAACCTCTATCATGCTCAATCAAGAGGTAAGGAATGCATGCTCAATGCAACGAGACCTAAGCATATGAACTAGGCATGCAATATGAACATGCAAGCAAATTATGATGCTAGGCACCTAACCTAAGGAATCAATCATGTAAGGCATGGGATGACAAGCATACGAAATGTAATGTGGGCATGCAAGTAGGCAAGGCATGTGACAACATGTTAGGCAACTTAACCAAGATAAATGCATGCCAAATGCAAAGCCACTTAAACATGCAACAACACGTGATAAGCCAAGCATGCAATCAACACACAAAGGGTAGACTTAAACCAATTTAGGCAGCCCTCAAAGCAAGCCCAAAATAGTGGCCAATGCTATGGAAATGAGGGACAATTACACATACAAACATGCATGCAAATGGGCCAACACTTAAGCATCAAACAAGCAACCTTTAAGCACACTTAAAAGAAGATAAATATAGACACATGGCAAGCATGCCAAACTCTGAAATTGCATAAAATAGAGGTGCCAAACCAACTAATTAAAGCAAACAAAGCATGCTCATGACATCCCACATTCAAGGCCTACAAGCTAGAATGCAAGGAGACTATACAAAGCATGTTGAGCCTGACCAAAACAACTGAAAAAAGAGCTAAAGCATACTAAAACAAGCATGAAAGCTTCACAAAGAGAGGCCTAAATCATGCTAGGACAAGGGTCAATGCCTAAAGCATGTTAAGGCAAATTTAAGGCATTACAAGACAAGTGTGGTAAGAAAGCATGGTGTGTCTAAACCAAGTAAAAACAGAGCTATATTATGACATAATAAGCATGAATAACAGCTAAGGCATGGCCATCATACACTTAAACATGGTGCTCACATATGAGGCAAAAATGGCCCTTTTCAAGGACAACAAGGAGAGGGGGTGGCCCTCTCCTTCTTGGGACCTCAAGGCACCATCCTCACCACTGAAATCCCTCAAGATTTCAGTGGTGAGGAGGCCCAAACAAGGTGGTCCCGGAGCTCACCAAAATAGGACAAAAATAGGGCCAAACAAGGCCTAAGAGGGGTCAAACAACCCCAAACAATAAAATACTCTTAAACAACTATTTAGAGCAGACAAAAAAAAAAGACTTTTATTAGTTATACACAAAGTCTAAAAATAGTTTCAAGATAGACTAAAAGACTATGCAAAAATGGGGTAAAAAGGAGTAAGTTCTCACCCTTGTTGACCCTTTTCAAAAACAATGCTCTAGCTGGTTCTTTGAGCTTAAAACCAGTCAAGAACTTCAAGAACAGCTCCCTAGCACCTCAGTAGCCAAGGCAAGGTGTAATGGTGGGTGTTTGTGTGCAATAATGAGACCAAACACACACTTATACACAAAATAGAGAGATATAGAGATGGGGGATATGCAAACCCTAACCCTAAAACTCAGAGCTCTAGAAAAATTTCTAACCCCAAACAAGAGAGAAGAGGCTCCCTCTTATAGACAATCCCTCTTGTAAAGCTTTCCAAAAAAGCTAGTCAAGAGGGAGATCTCTTCATACACGTGTATGGAGGGGAGCAAAGTGTGTGCCAGCTAGCACAGCTGGCATAAAAATATTTGCAAAAGCAGATGAACAGTGGTTGGCCAGCCAAAAATGCAATTTGACCAAAATAGATGGTCGGCCGGCCACAAATAGTGCCTGCCGGCCAAACATTTGGCCGGTGGCAACAAACCAATGGCCGGTGGCCTCAAGCCATGGTCGGTGATGTGTGGGGATGGCCAACAAGCCATTCCCTACCCCTCAAAGGCAAAACACAAGTGTTTGGTGCAAAACCAGACACAAAACAATCAAGCCGAGAGATCCTGAGGCAAGGCGCGCGTGGCCGAGACCTCCGGGAACTCAGGACAAACACAAACATGGATGATCACCGAGTGTTCAAGTGATGACGTCCAAGTCTCGAGGACGGTAAAAAATGGGGTGTCTACAGAAATGACCACAGCCATCTAGTTGTTCTCATCATTTAAGAATAGAACATCCATTATAAAAGAACAACTGAGACATTGTAATGATTTCTGGGCCAATTTATGGCAGAATGTTTTCAACTTTTTATGAAGAACAAATTCTTATTTATCATTTGAGTATTCTCATGTTCTTGTACTTAGTGTTTATTTTATTCCTTGTGTTTCCCAAATGGTTGGAAAATAAGGCTTCAAATATCTGCCATTAATCTTTTTGGGATGTATGTATCCATTCAAATTTCTCAAATAGTATGCTCCAAAAGGCAGGACTCTATGAATTTGATATGGTTCTTCCCAATTAGGTGACCATTTGCCAAACTTATGGCTTTTAATCCCTATTGGGAGTATTGTCTTCCATACCAAATCACCTTCATCAAAGCCAATGTATTTGACTTTTTTATTATAGTTTTTGGCTGCTTTCTTCTTTTGAAAAAGAATGCTATTTAATGCTAGAATTCTAGCTTCATCTATGCTTTTTAATTCCAAACACATACTCTGATGGTATTGCTCAGGATCTAACTGGTCTTTGCATCTTACCCTCAAGGACTTAACATTAATTTCCACAGGTAATACTGCATCTTGCCCATATACTAAGGCATAAGGAGTGACTCCTGTGCTTGACCTTGGGGAAGTTCTATAAGCCCACAATACATCCAACAATAAGTTATGCCAATCCCTAGGATTGTCTTCCACAACCTTTTGTATTCCCTTTTTCAAGGACTTATTGGATGATTCAGCTTGACTATTGGCTTGTGCATAATAGGGGGTGGAATTAACAAGGCTAATTCCAAACTCTGCCACAAAAGACTTTACCATCTTCCCATCAAATACAGTCTCATTATCAACAGTTATAGTCTGTGGGATACCAAATCTATGGATTAAATCTTTAATGAATCCAATGACCTCAGTCTGGTCTACGGCCTTGTATGGCTTAGCTTCGACCTACTTAGTGAAGTAATCAGTGGCCACTAAAATGAAATAATGATGCTTCGAAGAAGGTGGGTGTATTTTCCCCATCATATTCATGGCCCATCCTCTAAATGGCCAAGGCTAATGCCTTATTGTGCCATGTTTTCGACATGCCTGGCAACCTTTTGCATATTCTATGCAGTCTTTAAGGATAGTTGGCCAATAGTAGGAATGCCTTCGAAGCAACCATCTCATTTTCACCCCAGGCTGATGAGCACCACAGATGCCTTCATGAACCTCAGCCATAGCTGTTAATGCTTCTTTTGGGCCTAAACATTCCAGCAATAAACCATCTCCCCCTCTTTTGTAAAGTGCATTACCATACATCATGTATTGCATAGATTGCAATTTAATTTTTCTGCTGGCCTTCGAAGATGGGCCAGCCAAGTACTGCATTATTGGATGCCTCCAATCTTGTTCTTGTAAGTCAGTATGGTTGACTTCTAGGACCATATTCCTTTTATTCAAGGGTGGTATTAATTTCTAATATGTTGTTTGGCTTATGTCCCTTTGAGCATTATCTCTTCTCTTGAAATTCGAAGCTTTCTGAGCCACATCATTAGCTTTATTATTTAAGAATCTTGGGACATGAGTTACATTTGCTATTTGAAATTGAGAAAGCAGATGTAATGCAACAACATAGTATGGTAACATGCTTATACTTTGACATTTGAAAATCCTTTTCACTTGGTTAACCACCAATTGAGAGTCTTCAAATATGTCAACTGCATGAACTTGTAATCCAATAAGAATATCCAGTCCCACTATTAAGGCTTTATATTCAGCTTGATTATTAGAACAAGTAATTTCATCCACTCTGAAACCATGTGTGGTTTCTACTTCTTGTGGTGACTTAATCACTATACCAATTCCAGTTAGGCCATTGGCTTTTGATCCATCGAACCACATTTTCCATGGCTTAACACTAGCCATACCAAGTTCCATTATCTCTTGGCTTTCTATTTGAGATGGATGGTTTGCCAAAAAATTAGCTAAAACTTGTCATTTTATTGCCTTTTGGGGAACATATTCTAAATGAAATTCTGATAAGGCTAGTATCCATTTGCCAATTCTTCCCCTCAACATAGGTCTAAATAACATATACTTTACCAAATCTGTGGTTGCAATTACCAAGATAGTTGTAGGCAAAAGATAGTATCTTAATTTCATTGTAGCAAAAAAGAATGCAAGGCACAGCTTTTCTACAGCTAAATATTTACATTCACAAGAATTTAAAAACCTACTAAGGTAATAAACAGCTTGCTCCTTGCCTTCTTCATTATCTTGGGCTAAGAAAGCTTCCAATGAATCTTCTACTGCAGCTATGTACAACTTCAAGGGTTTATCACCCTTTGGTGGCATCAGTATTGGAGGGTTGGCCAAGTAGGCTTTGATACCTTCGAAAGCAATTTGATGCTCTGCTGTCCACACAAATTTCTCTTTATCTCTTAGCCTTAATAAGGAAGAAAATACTTTAGTTTTTTCCTCTAGTATTAGAAATGAATCTTCGAAGAAAATTAACCTGTCCAAGGAACTTTTGTAATTCTTTCTTACTTGATGGAGGTCTGGCTTCAATGATGGCTTTGGCTTTATTCTGGTCAATCTGTATTCCTTTTTTGTGTACTACATAGCCCAAGAAGTTTCCAGATGATACGCCAAAAGCACACTTAAGAGGATTGAGTTTCAACTTGAACTTTCTCATTCTTTCAAAAGCTGTTTCTAAGTGAAACAGATGTTCTTCCATGGATTGGGATTTCACTACAATGTCATCAATATAACACTCTAAATACCCTCCAATGAGGTCATGAAAGATAGTGTTCATAGCCCTCTGATATGTAGCCCCATTCTTGACCAAATGGCATTTTAACCCATTCGAAGGTGCCAATATTCCCGGGACATCGAATCTTTGTCTTGTGGACATCCTCCTCTGCAATCTGATTTGGTTATAACAGTGTCCATCCATCATTGATAAAACTTGATGCCTATTGAGCGTCTACCAACAAATCCACTATAGGCATAGGATACTCATCTTTTGGAGTTGCTAGATTTAAATTTCTGAAATCAATGCATACCCTCATTTTACCATTCTTCTTAACTACAGGCACAATATTGTATAACCATTCAACATACCTGGCTGTCCTAATAAAGTCTGCCTTGAGTAGTCTAAGAATTTCCTCTTTAACTTTCTGAATCACTTCTGGACTCATTCTTCTTGGTTTTTGCTTGTATGGCTTGAAATTAGGCCTCATAGAGAGCCTATGTTCTACTAATGATCTATACAATCCTGGTAGTTCATTATAAGACTATGCAAAACAATCTTTATATCTCTTCAGAATAACCAACAAACTAGTCCCTGTCAAGAGCGTTCAACCAAGCACTTATATAGGTGGGCTGTTGTATAGAACCTTCCCTTAAATTTACTTCTTCTAAGGGGTCTTGTGTCTGAGAACTTACTGAAGCTTCTTTAATTCCTTCTGGCTTCAAAGCAATCTTCTTGCTTTGTTTTGCTCCCAGGTTCTTTAATTCAACATCTTTACCCTCCTCCTTATAGACAAAGTTTGTCCACAAGGCTTCTTCTTCCTGTATCTCCTGGACTTTTGTTTTAGTGTCCAATGCACAGTATTTATCAAGGGCCAAAACTCTGACCTGTTGCTACTCTTGCTTGCAGCCAATTATCATGGCTTCTTTCTCTTGCTCCTGCACTTTCTAGACTATTGATTTTACATCTAATGTTGAGAACTTAATTAGAGCCAAAGACTTGGCTTCTAGCGCTTCATCTCTTTGCCTACAACTAGGTATCATTGTCATCCTTAACGACAACCTCTTTATCAGCACTCTCCTGGACTAAGTGTTTCAGGCGTGTCACTTCCTCATCAGCCGTCACTTCGGCTGAGCCATCAGGTTTCCTCAATATACTGAGTGGTGTTACCCCCTCAATACACAATTTAGCCTCTGTAAAGTCTGCACAGGCTATGAAGGGTTGAGGATCTGCATCAATTTCCTCTGTCTCTCCATTGCCCAAGGCCATCATTATTTTCTGATGCAAAGAGGAAGGCACATATTTGTTAGTATGGATCCAATCTCTACCAAGTAAAGCATTGTACTTAGCATTGCTGTCGATAACGAAGAATGCCGTCATGCAGTCCTTGGTTTCTACACTCAGGTTGATGGGCAGAATTTTCTGAGCCATCTGTTTGTCTCTAGCGAAGCCAGCAATGGTTGTGTTGGTTGGGATTAACCTAGGGTTCCTTTTCCCTAGTTTCTTCAAGGAAGATTTCGGTAGTAAGTTCACCACTGCCCCATTATCCACCAAGACTCAGTTCAATTGTATCCTATCGAAGAAGGTCTTGATATACAAGGGCTTGACATACTGTGTCATAGAGTTCGAGGGATACTCAAAAGGATATGAGAGGTTAATACTCACCTCTTCTTCACTCTCATATTCAGTTTCCATTGGGGTAGCCATTCTGGATTCATCTTGCACCATACTCACTTGTGAGTCTTCACTAGAGACTGGAATTTGGTCAATTTCTTGCCCTTCTTGGTTCTCATCTCCAGCTTGGAATTCATGCGGTAGTATATGTACCATATTCACTGACACTGAGCCAAATTGAATGGCTAGATGTGCCTGTTTCTCCTCTTGGCCACCTTGTTCAGTTACTTCAGAAGCATCCTCTATGCTGCATTTTGACACTTCATTACTAACAGACTCTTTCGAATGGTCTTTTCTGACTAGCTTTTTAACCAAAAATGTTTGTTCAGCCATGAAGGCTTCGAACATTTCTTCCTCAACCAATCCTTTCTTTTGGCCTAGGCCAACTTCTTCTTCTGTCTCGCTATCACTCTCCATCAAAGCCTTCTCCAATCCTGCTAAACTGGACTTCTCTCTGGCTTTTAGTTCAGAATGAACTTTGGCCAACTGTTCTCTGCTGCAGCCCATTTTGCCTTGTAAAGTTGGTTTTGGAGTATGGTCTGACTTTGAATTTTTCTTTCCTTCTGTCTGGACCAATGAAGAGCTCTCTCCACTTTCTTTCAGGTCTTTCTGGTACTGAGTGTACCTACGCTGAATCTTCTTCCTTTGTGATCTCGAAATTACTGGAACCATATCTGGTTCCTTTGTTTTTGGGTGTTTAAGCAATACCCAATTGTTTGGGGCCACTAAAGGAGGTTTGACCATCCTACCTTGGTTTCCAACAACATCTCTTTGGGTAGATACCTCCCTAGGTTTGTTCTACATGACAAACCAATCTGGAGCTCTAGGTACCCACGAACTTACTGACCTAGATGTTGAACTGTTCCTTTCTTCCTTCGAAGCCAACTTCGAAGCTGGTTGTAAAGGCCACTACTTGGTTCTGACTTCATGTTTTGGGCCTAACTTAGGCCTTTGATGAAGGGGGCCACTTTTTGTCTTGCGTGAGGCTGGTCTAGAGGGCCAATCTCTCGCTTTGATCCCATGAATTGAACCCTTCTCCAGTCTCCTTTTAGAATAACTGCTCTCCATTCTGTAGTAATTAGGTAGCCTGGACTCATATAAAGGTCTCTTGCCTTTAGAATGCATTCTATCAGTTGTTGGCTCAACCATTAATGGCTGCTGCCTACCACTAGTTGGATATGGCCTTTTGTTATAAGCATTGGTTGGTTTAGGACGTCTCTGCACATCCCTATAATATTGTTTCCCATCAATTGGAAGCCCTTTCAACCACTTATAACTCAGTCTGCACCTGGGACACATCCTTTGCATTACAGCTGTCTCTAAAGAATCGTCATCCAGTGCTTCTTCATCAGAGTCTTCCCTCTGGTGTGAGAAACCTTGTCCAATAGCTAATAGATTTCCAGTGTTGTGACAACCCTCGCCACTGTTTACTGATATACCTCTGATTACAATTAAACTGTGGTTAAGTATGTTAAGTAACTGATCTGACTGAAATTCTGAACGGATTGATTGAGCATATTAGCTTAAATGCAAATCTATCTGTTTGACTGCTAAATGATTTGTTCATGTTTTATGTTTTAAATTGCAAATTGAAGGCCTTATCGGCGGCCGAATCTGAAACTGATTAGTGTTTTACGCTAATTAGAATTTATGTGATTTTATGGTATGCTTAATTGAAATGTGATTTGGAGTGATTAAATTAGATTAAATAATGTCGAATTACATTAGTTGCATTAATTACCTTTTTGTCACATTAGTGGGCCACTTCATAAGACCTCTTGAGACTTGAATTTGTATCATTTTGTTGCATCATTCTCTATCTTCTTGGACAAAACTGACTAGAGAGAGAGAGAGAGAGAGTTAGGAGAAAACTTGGTTTCAACAAGAATTGCTTGGAGAATTAGAAGAATTGAAGAGTAGATTGCATAATTGAGCTTCCATTCTTGAAATTGAGGACCTAAGGTAGGAGAATCATCTTCTTGAACTTGTATTTAAGTTGTATCTTGCATGTTTCATGGAAGTTTGGTGATTAGAGTCTAGAATTGGTTCAAAATGTTGAATTGAAGCTTAAATCATGCATGCATGTACATGTTCTAGCATTTTGAGGTTGTTTTCATGGAAATTGCTACATGCATGTCCATATCTTGATTATAGTTCATGAATTCATCATGTTTTTGGAAGTTTCGACTTATTTGATTATGTAGTGGAAGCTTTGATTTCAATTGAACACTTGCATGTCATATGTTCATTATGTTCTTGAAGTTTTGTTTGGATTTGTGTTTAATTGAACTACCTTTGGGTTTTGATTTTTCAAATTGATCTTTGAAACATGTCATATTATGGGTTTTAAAGTGTTTTCTAGAAAATTGGCCCAAAGGAATCGAATTTGATGCTTTAAATGTTGAATTTGAGCTTGGAGATTCAATCTGGAAATTCCAGATTTTGGACCCACGCTCGAGCGTACACTCTGAGTACATGAATCCCGCTCAAGCAGGGAAAGTAATGCTCGAGCGTGAAATGCGTGTATCCAGTACTTTTCATGTGTTTACAGTCCGCTCGAGCGAGGGAATGCACGCTCGAGTGAGGACTTGTGTCTCACGCTCGAGCGGAGGTCGAGCCCCCATCGAGCGTGAATTGCGTGCATCCAGTACTTTTGCCTATGTTTGCAGTCCACTCGAGCGAGGAAAGTCCCACTCGAGCGGAGATCCTTTATCTACATGTCTGCTCGAGCGTAGAAAGCCACGCTCAAGCGAGACCCCTGTTTTTAGCAAATTTTGAAAAGTGCTTTAAGGTACATCTTTGTATCCTCTTTCCATCCTAGGCATTCCTAGGGCATGTTTAAGGCATCTTAAGGAGGATATTGATGTAGAACCACACAAAGATAAGTTAGGGGTTAAGTTATCAAACCCAAGTGTGTAACTTAGTGTGTGTTCATTCTGTAACTGTGTAGGGTTGGCATCCGAGAACGCTCATTAGCTGCTTATAGCCCAGTGCTCTGTGAGTAACAATGTTGTAAAGATATGTTCAATTATGAATATTTTCTGAATGATAAACTGTTCTGCTTACTGAAACGCTATTGTTTAATGAATGAATGTTTGTCCTATTTGTAAACTGTATTCATGGCATCTATAGCAATTTCTTATTCTTCTTCTTGTCACGAGATCTCTGTCGGTTCCCATGTTTGGAACCACTCATTTCTTGATATGATGGCCATCAATGGCATTGATCTGTTAAGACTATTTATCTTGTTGCTATTGGATGTACCACATATAAGCGCTATGGTTTCTAAATAACTGATATGACTGTTTAATGACTGAAAGGACATTTATTCTTAACCTCTTTACACAGTTGTTATTCACTGGGCTTTAGCTCACTGTTTATATATATATGTAGGTGTCCAGGCACCGGATCGGAGCTAGGAGCGTTAGGTTAAACTCCTTTTTTGTCAAGCCAACCAACGTGTCTCACTCCGAGGTTCCAAGTGTGTTCAAGCTTAGGCTCGTTTGGGGTGTCTCGATTCTTATACATCTCTGTTTTGTAATACTGTATAGACTTGTACTGTATTGTTATGGTAGGGATTTGGTCCCTAACCTGAATGCCTGTATATGATGTATGTACATACCGCTTTTGTTCCGTATGTGAATATGTTATAAAAAGTCTTTTTGCATACCGACTGTCACAGCTCATTGGACATCTTTCATTTACTGTTTTGGCTTCTGCCAGCCCCTGTACTCTGTATTACTGTTATTACTGTTAAGTAGGCTTTTGGTAATCATGAATTACTGGCCGGTTACGGTGCTAAACCCATAGGGACGGGTTTGGGTCGTGATAGAGTGGTATCAGAGCGATATCAAACCACGAGTTATACCGCACACACGTATCCAAATGAGCTATAGGATGTCCTAGAAAAGCGATTAGGGCATTGAATGAGCATTGAAAAAGTGTGTGTGGCCATCACATGAATGTATTTGCTAATGTGCTAATGTGTTTAAGTAAGCAACTGCCTATGTTTATTATTGCCACAATTGCCTATAGTGAAATGGAAAATGCAAAAACTACTGATGAAACTAAATCATCTGACGCCAGAATGGCGAGATTAGAAAAAACGATTGAATTGGTTGAGGCCTTAAGGCAACAGAACCAACCCCACCTCCTCCGTCTGGCCAAACCGAATGTGAATGATGACATAATTGCTCTAACACAGAAGTTCAGCAAAATGAAACCACCATCCTTTTAGAGGCCTTGAGCAGATTAAAGGTGAAGCATGGGTGCTAAAGCAGAGAAATTGTTCGAGGTATTTCCGTTACGAAGCACATAAGGTGTTATTAGCTACCTTTACTTTGCAAGAAAGCTAGGCGGTGGTGGATGCTTATCCGTGACATTGACCTTTGTTATGACTTGGGCTCAATTTAAGGAGCCTTCTTTGAGAAATACTTAAGCTCGATGTGTTAGGGACATAAAGTGGTGAGTTTGAACAATTGAAACAAGGTACTATGTCAGTGGCAAAGTATGAATCAAAGTTTACTGAACTCGCCAGATATGCACCACACATAGTGGATACTGATTACAAAAAGGCCAGGAAGTTTGAAGGCAGCCTTAATGTTGAAATACTTGACAGGATAAATGTTCTGAAGTTACTGAAATACGTGGATGTTCTTGACCAAGCAATAATGGCTGAGTCAAACATCGAAGCATTAAAACAGACTGAAACACCAGCGACTGAATGGCACGGTAAGAGACGGGGTTTTAAATTTAAGAAAGACTGGAACAACCCATTGAATAAAAAGCAAAATACGGGGTCAATAACCAGTTCCAGTCAGGGAAACAGTTCCATACCGCCTTGTTCTGAACGTGGTAAGAGGCATAAAAGGGATTTGTTATAAAATTTCAGGTGCTTGTTACAGGTGTGGTAAGGTGGGCCACATGGTCGAAGATTGCCCTTCTACTCCTCAGGGCAAGAGTAAAAAGCCGATAACGCCCATGACATCAAGCTGATATCTTGAAACCAAATCAAAGCTCTGGGAAAAAGAGCCTATGAGGCAATTTGAGTGTTCTTGTCTTAGGAGATGTCTGAGAATATCGAGACTGTTGTGTCAGGTATACTCTCCATTTAAGGTGGGCCACATGGTCAAAGATTGCCCTTCTGCTCCTCATGGCAATAGTAAAGCTATAGCCAGCGCCGCAGCATCAACTGTTGCACCGAAACCAAATCCGAAAGCTACCGGAAAAGAGCCTATGAGGCAAGGCCGAGTGTTTGTGCTTATACTGGGAGATGTGTAGAATACCAAGACCGTTGTGTCAGGTATACTCTCCATTTGTGCTCAAAATGCTTATGTTCTGATTGATTCGGGGTCTACACATTCATATGTCTCACATGCTTTTTCGCAAAAACTAAGTAGACTATTGGAACTCATGAATTATTTGTTAGCTGTATCTTCACCTGTTGGGGGATCCATGACTTGTGCTTATATGTACCCTGCATGTGAAATTATTGTTGGAGATGTGCATTTGTATATTGATTTACTACCTTTGAACATCGACCATTTTGATGTAATATTGGAAATGGACTGGTTAACAAAATATCATGTTACCATAGACTGTGTAACGAAACAAGTTGTTTTTCGTTCACCTGGATTGCTTGAATTTGTGTTTAACGGAGTTGGAGTAGTACCTCCCCTGTATCTAATTTCGTCCATGAAAGCTTTTAAACTGATTAAAAAGGGGTGTAAAGGGTATCTGTGTTGTGTATTGACTTTACCTACTGATGCTAAAATTAATGTGGACAGTATTCCTATAGTTAGAGAATTCCCAGATGTTTTTCTAGATGATTTGCCAGGGGATTTGATTGATAGGGAGATTAAGTTCACCATTGATGTGATTCTGGGTACACAGCCAGTATCTAAAGCTCCTTCTGATTGCACTTACGGCGAAAGAATTGAAAATTAATTTGCGAGGAGTTAGATAAGAAGTTCATTAGGCCCAGTACTTCACCGTGGGGCGCTCCAATTTTGTTTGTGAAAAAGAAAGACGGCTCACTGAGACTTTGCATTGACTACCGTGAACTGAACAAGGTAATAGTGAAAAACAAATATCCATTGCCTCGAATTGACGATTTGTTTGACCAGTTACAGGGTGCCCAGGTTTTCTCTAAAATTGACCTTAGATCTGGATACCACCAGTTGAAAGTCAAACCACAGGACATTGAAAAGACTGCCTTTCAAACGAGGTATGGACATTGCGAATTCCTTGTTATGCCTTTCGGAGTTTCTAATGCACCTGCTGCATTTATGGACCTTATGAACAGAATTTTTAAACCTTTCCTCGACGAATTTGTAGTTGTATTCATAGATGACATTTTGATTTATTCCAAAACCAAGGAAGAACATGAACGTCATTTGAACATTGCTTTACAGACCTTAAGAGAACAGAAACTCTATGCAAAACTGACTAAATGTGAATTTTGGCTTGATAATGTTATGTTTTTGGGACATGTAATCAGTAAGGATGGAATTTCAGTTGATCATAAAAATTAAAGCGATGGTAAGTTGGCCTAGACCGACAAATGTTACAGAAGTTCGACGTTTCTTAGGCTTAGCTGGATACTATAGAAGATTTGTGAAGAATTTCTCCAAAATTGCCCTACCATTAACTCAGTTGACTCAAAAAGGAAAACCATTTGACTAGACCGATCAGAGAGAATCAGTGTTTCAAGAATTGAAAACCCGACTTGTGACTGCACCGATTCTCACCTTACCCTCAGGTACGGATGGATTTACCATATTTAGTGATGCTTCTTATAAGGGTTTGAGATGTATTTTGATGCAGAATGGTAAAGTTATTGCATATGCTTCCTTACAACTGAGACCGCATGAAAAGAACTACCTCACTCATGATCTAGAACTTGTTGCAGTGGTATTTGCATTGAAAATCTGGCGTCACTACCTTTATGGGGCAACATGTGAAGTGTATACAGACCACAAGAGCTTGAAATATTTCTTCACACAGAAAGAATTGAACATGAGGCAGCGGAGATGGTTAGAACTAATAAAAGATTATGACCTGCAAATTTTGTACCATTTGGAGAAAGCTAACACCGTTGCCGATGCACTGAGTCGGAAATCAGTTGGAAATTTAGCCTGTTTACTCATCGGGCAGAAAGAATTGCTATGTGACCTTGAAAAATTTGAGGTTGAAATTGTTTTGCGTGAACAAGGTGGAAACTTAGCCTCTATTTCTACTCAACCGGCACTGATTGAGGAAATTAAAGAGAAATAGCAACATGATGACTTTTTGAAAAAGATCATTGATGAACGAGAATCTAAACCGAGGTCGAATTTCAAATTTGAGAACAATGTGTTGAAATTCTAGGGAAGGTTGTGTGTACCGAATGATTCTGAACTAAAAAGAAGAATTCTGCAAGAGGGCCACAATTCGAAATTATCTATCCATCCAGGAAATACGAAAATGTATCAAGTCTTGAAACTGAATTTCTGGTGGCCAGGAATGAAGAAAGAGATTGCTGACTTTGTATCGAAATGTCTTCATTGCCAACAAGTTAAAGCTGAACATCAACGACCTGCAGGCTTACTGCAACCCTTACCAATACCAGAGTGGAATTGAGAACATATTACTATGGATTTCATTCTTAGTTTACCTCGCTCCAATAAAGGTATGGACTTAATTTGGGTTATTATTGATAGATTGACTAAATCTGCTCACTTCTTACCTGTCAAAACAATCTATAATGCGGACAAATTGGCTACAATTTATATTGATGAGATTGTTAGATTGCATGGAGTGCCTGTGTCCGTTGTTTCTGATAGGGACTCGAAGTTCACATCAACATTTTGGCAAAGTCTGCAAACTGCATTGGGTACTGAACTAAGACTGAGTAGTGCATACCATCCTCAAATGGATGGCCAGTCAGAAAGAACCATCCAGACTCTAGAAGATTTACTGCGGATGTGTGTTCTTGATTTTAAAGGAAATTGGGAAAGTCATTTACCTTTAGCTGAGTTTGCCTACAACAACATCTTTCACTCGAGCATTGGAATGACGCCTTTTGAGGCTTTGTATGGCAGAAAATGTCGATCTCCCATCTGCTGGGCAGAAGTTGGAGATGGGTCTTTGCTTGGGCCCGAAATTGTATATGAGACTACCGAAAAAGTGAAACTGATTCAACAGAGATTGAAAACTGCACAAAGCCGACAGAAAAGTTATGCGGATGTCTGAAGGCGAGACAGGGAATATGAAGTAGGTAATCATGTTTTTGTTAAAGTGACACCAATGAAAGGGCAGACTCGTTTTGAAGTCAAGGGTAAGCTAGCGCCGAGATATGTCGGACCATATGAGATTATTGAAAAGATTAATCCGATGGCGTATCAAGTAGCGCTTTCTCCTGAAATGGAGCATATGCATAATGTCTTCCATATTTCAATGTTGAGGGATTATCTTTGGGATCCCTTTCATGTGATTGAGCCTACTCGTGTAGTGCTAAGTGATGACTACACTTATGAAGAACGGCCTATTCAGATTGTAAATCGACGAATCAAGAAATTAAGGAATAAAGAAATTCCGTTAGTGAAAGTAGACTAGCAAAACCATGGTGGCGTTTATGCCACTTGGGAAAGGGAAGACGATATGTTGAAGAGATATCCTAAACTGTTCCCTCTGGATCCAGTGTTCTTCCAAAACGAAGGTAATTCGAGTTTGGAGGACCAAACTCTTTGTAAGGAGGGAAGACTGTGACAACCCTACATTTGTTCTTGATATACCTCGATTACAATTAAAGCGTGGTTAAGCATGTTAAATGGCGATCGTGAAATTACAGGCGATTGATTGAGTGTATTAGTTTAAATGTAAATCTATCTGTTTGACTGCTAAATAATCTGTTCATGTTTTATGTTTTAAACTGCAAATTGAAGGCCTTATCGACAGCTGAATCCGAAACTGATTAGTGTTTTATGCTAATTAGAATTTATGTGATTTTGTGGTATGTTTAATTGAAATGTGATTTGGAGCGATTAAATTAGATTAAATAATGTTGAATTACATTAGTTGCATTAATTACCTTTTGGCCACATTAGTGGGTCACTTCATAAGACCTCTTGAGACTTGAATTTGTATCATTTTATTGCATCATTCTCTATCTTCTTGGACAAAACCGACTAGAGAGAGAGAGAGAGAGAGAGAGAGTTAGGAGAAAACTTGGTTTCAACAAGAATTGCTTGGAGAATTAGAAGAATTGAAGAGTAGATTGCATAATTGAGCTTCCATTCTTGAGATTGAGGACCTAAGGTAGGAGAATGATCTTCTTGAACTTGTATTTAAGTTGTATCTTGCATGTTTCATGGAAGTTTGGTGATTAGAGTCTAGAATTGGTTCGAAATGTTGAATTGAAGCTTAAATCATGCATACATGTATATGTTCTAGCATTTTGAGGTTGTTTTCATGGAAATTGCTACATGCATGTCCATATCTTGATTATAGTTCATGAATTCATCATGTTTTTGGAAGTTTCGACTTATTTGATTATGTATTGGAAGTTTTGATTTCAATTGAACACTTGCATGTCACATGTTCATCATGTTCTTGAAGTTTTGTTTGGATTTGTGTTTAATTGAACTACCTTTGGGCTTTGATTTTTCAAATTGATCTTTGAAACATGTCATATTATGGGTTTTAAAGTGTTTTCTAGAAAATTGGCCCAAAGGAATCGAACTTGATGCTTTAAATGTTGAATTTGAGCTTAGAGATTCAATCTGGAAATTCCAGATTTTGGACCCACGCTCGAGCGTAAGACTCCATGCTCGAGCGTACACTCTGAGTACATGAATCCCGCTTGAGCAGGGAAAGTAACGCCCGAGCGTGAAATGTGTGTATCCAGTACTTTTCATGTGTTTACAGTCCGCTCGAGCGAGGGAATGCATGCTCGAGCGAGGACTTGTGTCTCACGCTTAAGCGGAGGTCGAGCGCTCATCGAGCGTGAATTGCATGCATCTAGTACTTTTGCCTATGTTTGCAGTTGTAGACACCCCATTTTTAACTGTCCTCAAGACTTAGACGTCGCCATTTGAACACCCGGTGATTACCCATGTTTGTGTTTCGTTTTGAGTTCCCGGAGGTTTCGGCTACGCGCCTTGCCTCAGGATCTCTCAACTCGACTACTCTGTGTTCGGTTTTGCACCAAACACTTGTGTTTCTGTTTTTGAGGGTAGAGAGTAGCTTGTCAGCTACCCCTGATACCCACCGGCCATGGCTTAAGGCCACTAGCCGTGTTTTGAGGCCACCGGCCATTTGTGAATTATATTATTGGCCGATCGGCACTCAGTATGGCCGGTCGGCCATCTGTGTGGCCGATGACCTCCTTTTCTGGCCGGTAACACCTTTTTACCTTTTCTAGGCATGGTGCATGCCAGCTGTGCCAGCTAGAATTCATCAAACCTGCTCCGAGGCATACATGTGGCTGTTTTTCCCTTTTAGCACCATTTTGGTCAAAGCTTCTTGAAGAAGCTTGACCCTTTGTCAAAGCTTCCTCAAGAAGCTTGCCAGCTATCCTAGCTTCCTCAAGAAGCCTTGCCCCCTTTGACCCTTTTTTATTTAGCTTATTTGAGAAGCTTCAAACCTTTGTTTTGTCTATATATAGAGCCCCCCTCCTCCATTGTTGGGGGGTTGGAACGAAAAAAACCAGAGCTTATACATATATTATGATATACATCACTCTCTGTCTCTATATTTCCCTCTCCCTCCTCTTTTGTGTGTGTTTTGTGGCCTAAAAATGTGTTTTGACCTTAGTTTTGCACTAAGACACACACCATTACACCACACTTCGACCTTGAGAGGCTTAGAGGGTTTGTTCTTGAGTTTTTGGACTGGTTTTGATCATAGGAAGGTGGCTGATCTTGCTATTCCTCAAGGGTTCTTCAAGGGTAACATTCTTACTTTAGATTCCCCAATCTTGCACTAGATTTTTGCCTACCTTGCTTGCTGTTTTAGACTTTGTGTATAACTGAAAAAAGTTTTATATTTTCATGCTTGAGATCTTTCATTAAGGTCATTTGGTTGTTTGGGGCCGATCTCCCCTTCTTAGGCCTCTTTTGGCCTCTTTTTGTGCTCTTTTGTTAGGCTTTGGTTACTTTTATGTATTGGCTTTCTCAACATCGAAATCCAGTGGATTTTCAGTGGTGAAGAAGAGGTTTTGAGGTTTTGCTTAGGGGAGGGACACCCCTCTCCCTTGGTCTCTCATTTGTGCATATTTTTGGCTCCCAATGGTAGCATGCATGAGTAGTTGTCTTTGGCTCCATTTCAGAGGTTTTTAGGGTGTTGTTTGGTCATAATATACCTCTGTTTTTGGTTGGATTTGTGGCCTCTTGCATGCATATTGCACTTGCTTTGTATTCCTCCATTTTGCCTAGAAATAGGCCATGCATTTAGGCCATGATTCTTGTATGATCTAGTTTAACTTCATGAAGGTTCTAGCATCATTTTTTCATGCTCCAGGACTGTTAAGTGCTAGCTTGATCATATTTGCCATGTTTAGGGTAGCTTCTTTGCATTTTGGCTTGTGAGCCTTAAGGGTGTGAGTCATGAGCATGCTTGAATTGGGATGTTTCAGTGATTTGGAGTCATTTTCCATGCTATTTCAGTCCATAAATCATGCTTGTATGATCGCATTTATCACCCTTTCATGCCTTGAAGAGTAAACTTTGTTGTGCCTTGAAATGAGCATTGTGCATGCCTAAGTGTTTAAGCCTTCGGGGCTGCCATATCAGAGAGTTTTAGGACTTATTTCAGTGCATCCGAACTCTGTTTTTGGTTGTATAGCTCATGCCATGTTTGCTTGGGGTAGTGGTAGTAGAATATCCCTTGGTTATGTCTTAATCTTGGGCCTATTGGTGTGTATGCTTACATGAGTATTTGTTTATCATTTTAGGCATCTTTTGTCCTTTGTTTTGGGGTGAAATGAGGTTTGCCCCTTTGCATTGCATGATCATGTTGCATTGCTTTGAATTCATGTTTGCCTAGTAACATAATTGCATGCTTGCATATTATTAGCTAGTTGCATTTCATGTCATAGTTTGCATGATGAGTTACATAGCATTACATCTTGTATGTTTGGCACATTGCATTATTCATGTTGCATCTTTGAGCCAAATTTGTATACATGCATTGCATTATTTGGTTTGGGGTGTCAAGCCAAACTTGAGGGTTGAGGAGTGTTTGTACTTCAAGTGACAAAACACGTCTCAACCCTCGGTCGCCAAGCCGCTTGACCCCAACATGATAGGGTGTTGGCATTCATCTCTTTTTGTTGCATGCATTTTTACATTACGTTGCAAACTTGGCTTATTAGGCCATCATGCATAATTGATGGCCCGAGAGTTGAGGGTCATGCTCTCTTAAGTCTATTGCATGATAGGGAGTGTGACCATGCTTACATTTGCTGGAAATTCCATGCCATACACGGCTTGCCCTCTGTTGTTGTCAAAACTGATTTCTGCAGGAAGTTTTGGCCGATCGGCCATCTCTAGTGCCGACCAGCCATCAATGAATGGACGATAGCTTCATCAGTGGCCGGTGGCCATTCCTCCCAGCCGGTGGTGTTCCACAGTGTGCATGTAATCTATCCTGAGACTTGTGCAGTTTTCAGAGAAGCTAGACAGTGAAAACAGAGGCAGCAATGCTATGGCAGCGAGTTTCCGGGCGAGACAGTCAAACATGCATCATTTGCGTATTAGAAGCGGTGTGGCGACCTCTTTAAGCTTCACATTTTATTTTGTAATTAATTTGTTAATTAATGAAGGGTCTGTAATAATTAATTAGCTAGGATAGTTGATTTGTTATTTGGCCTGTATATTCTTTTGATCCCTCTGAGTGAGGGTAATTGTGTAATAAGTGTACGTGAGTGTGTGTATGGCTTCCAACCCGCACTTCTTTCTCCCTTTTACTTACCTGCTTTCAATGGTTAGTATTAGGTCATATTTGAATTAGCATACCTTATGCTATGCATGCGTGCATTCATACATTTGTCTTGCATGCACCGGGCTCGACGCATCATGCTAATTGCATTGTACTTCAATTCCAAATTGAATATGTGTTATCTGTTGTATTTCACATGGCATGTTTAGGATAGCCGAGCTTTTCTAGATTGCATTTTTGCATGTGTTGCGTTAGCCATTTTAAACATGAACTAGGATCATGCATATGATTATTAACTAGTTTCTGTTTTAGCTTGGAGTACTAGGTAAGCTTTTATGCTTTAGCATATCGCATGCGTGTGAGTGTTGCCATAATAGCATGATTACCATGAGGCTAGCTGCTTATGTGTTATAACTGCTTGAATGTCTGTGGATGAAGATTGAATTACCTGAATTGGAATAACACATTAAAACTGTGAGTTTTAAGCCCACTAGATAGTGGCAAAACCATCTTTTCTAAAGCCCACTTGAGGGTGGCAAAATCCGTATTTTAGCCTACTTACGAGTAGCAAACCATTTTTCAAAAACAAACATGAAATGTTTTGTTCCAATTTAAGCAATTTGGTCTATACTTGTTTGCTATATGCATAACATAGTAATTCTAGGCTAATAACCGAAATAAGAACACATAACGTTTTCAAAATCGGATATCATGGTTAGTAGAGGCCGATCTTCAGATTGGGCGAGAGGGGGTGCTCATAGCTGACCTTCCCCAATCGTACCTAAGTTCCCGAGCCGAGGCAACTTTGGTGATGACGGACACGTAGCCTTTGACACCAAGTCAGGGTTTCCTAAATTTCTCTATAAAAAATATTTAGGTGGTGACTCTGTATCTGGCGAAGCAATCCATGCTTGGCACTTCTTTCAAAATCTGTTTTCTCAAAACAATTTGCCGGATTTGGACTCTTTGGTTCAGATTTAGAACCGTAACTAAAATGAGTCCAGCGTGGTAGCATAAGTCCTCGGTAGCGTCCACGATTTACCTTACATTGGGAGTTTAGAGAACTTGACTCGAACTCGTGATATCCTGTTTTGATTTCGCTTATGTGTCTCTTTGCATTGCATGTGCATTGGTGCGCCTAGGAAACCATGTTGGCCATCTGCTATTCCTGAATGGTCTGCCGGAGGCTTGACTTTGTCAAAGTATGCCATAAAGTGACGATTCTTGAGCTCTGCCAGTGTGGGAACACAAACCCCGATTTTACCGGGGCGCCTTTTTCGACCATTCGACCTAGTGCATATCGAAATCCATAGTGACCATTCCAAACTATGACAGGTTGCTTACCCGATGTTAGGTTGTTTGAAACCGCTGCGTGTGTAGTGAAACCCTAGCTCTTAACAAAATAGGACAGGGAAACCTTACCCCTAACATAGAGGTGTTTTGACTCTCATTTACTTGCTATGTGCTTTAGAGTGTATCTCTATAGGAACACATATATCAGTTTACAAGCTTGAGAATCAGGCCTGCAGGCATCAGTATTTTTGGGAATCAGTTATCTGCGGGTATCGGATTCAGACTTGGGGGCAATGATTTGGAAACAGTGATCGGTGATTAAGGAACAGTATATTCAGCTTATTGGCAGGATGTTGTGATACCCAATTGTGTGTTGCATATTTATTTTCTTGAATTCTGTTTGTCCATTTATGCATTTATTTATTTCCTTATTATCACTTTATTTATCTTTTGGCTAGGTAGTTTAGCGCGATTGCTTCTAACCCAGTAGATATTCCCCAAGCACTCTTGACTAGAGGTTGTCGACTCCATCGATCTGAGGATCTGGCAAACGGACAACCAGTGTACCACTCTTTACCCCCGGTTACTAGATGGAGGGCAGTTAGGCAGAGGGCATCAATTCAGCAGTTAGTTCAGAGGGCCTTATCTACCCCACCTGAGTACAATAGGGATCAGGGTTCTGTTTCTCACACAGAAAGGGAATATATACCGGTAATTCAGTCAAAGCAGAACAATATGGCCAACTTAGAGGAGGTGGTGTGCCAACTCCAGGAAAGTATGAAAATGATGCAGCAGCATGCTGTCCAACAGGTAGATTTCGCCAAGCAGCAAGCCACGGTTATGAATGAACAAGCAGAGTTAATCGTGAGGCTACAACAGCAAACCGGAGCATCTGCTTTACAACAAACTCCTCCCCCGCCAGGAGTTCCAACCCTCGGGGAGACAGCTAATGTTCAGAATGATACAGACATTCCCACAGGACCCCCTCCACCCCCGATCCTACCTCTAATCCCACCCCAGTTATCCAAAACACCCACCAACCTACCGGACTCTCCTTTTGAGTTCGAGACAGATCCCACAGCACTGAAGTTGAGCAAGCTTGAAAAGCTATTCAAAAGATCCCAAGGAGTCAAGACCATCCCTGACATTGAAGATAGGTATATCGACGCAGCTGTGACGCTGCCTGACAGATTCAAAATGCCTCATATCGACCGATTTGATGGATCCGGGGACCCCATGGTGCACCTGAGGTTGTTTTCAGATATTTTAAGGCCGATGGGCCTCTTCAGACTGCAGAAGCTGTCTCTATTCGGCCGGACCCTGTCGGGTGTGGCAACCATATGGTATGCCAAATTAGAAGATGACGTCAAGAGAAATTGGGACGAGATGGCTGAGGCCTTCATTGCGCAATACTCATACAATACACAAATCGAGATTACGAACCGTGATCTCGAAACAACAAGGCAAGAGTCTAAAGAGAGCTTTTCAGAATTTGTGACCAGATGGAGGGCCAAGGCTTCGATGATGACCATAAGGCCCACAGACAAAGATTAGATTCGGATGATTGTATGCAATCTTCAGCCGAAGTTAATGCAGAAGATGATTGTACGCTCCTTTCTTACCTTTTCCGATCTACATGAAATGGGGGTACAAATTAAAGATGCCTTGAAGCAAGGCTTAATTGATAATGATCGGGAGTAACCCCAAAGAACTTTCAATCGCAGTAGCAATGCAAGCCCGAGCGGTGCTATGACCACAAGAGCCTCCGAAGTGAGCATGGTCACCACCAACCCCCCTCCAAGAACCATGGCAGCTACGCCATTCTTCGGCGCGTCCGGAAGCCATACCCAAACAGCCAAATACCCACCCAAAAACACAAGAACCTTCGCTCCACTGTATATGCCCCTATCCAAAGCTCTGGGGGTTTTAATCAGAAAAGGGCACTTGAAGCCCCTAGAGCATGACCATTCTGGGAAAAACTTCCCCTACCCACAACCCGACCAAATATTGTGCATTTCACCAACACGGTCATGACACCGTCTGTACTCTGGAACATCATGAGATTCAAGATCTCATCGATAATGGGGTGATTCTGCCTCTCGAGAAACCCAATGTTATGACAAACCCTCTCCCCACACATAACCAAGCTGCACCTCCTAAAAGAATCAACTTCATCCAAACTGGGGACGTGTCTTACGATCCTAGTATCTATATCACTCTTTCTCACCTACCTAAGCCGGAGGTACTCCTTCCTGATTGCATCAACTTGTGCATGATGGACATCTCCATAACCCAACCTAAGCGGTGGTGGTGACGGTCAGGGCGAAGGAGGAGATTTGAGAGGAAAGAGGGTTGTTAAGCGAAATTTGAGAAATGCAGGAGTTACATTGAGAAAATGTGCGATCAGCGACTACATTTCGTCAATAGGCGAGATAGGCTAGATGTGGAATTGCCGGCGAAGCGCGAAGCGTGTGCGATCAAGGGATGGTTTGGGGCGAGGACAAATAATCTAACGGTACGTGGAAGAGGGCCTTGCCAATCTCGATTTCTGATGGCCAAGAGATCCGAGGGCCTTGACGATCAAGCGGATTCGATTATGAAACCGGCGAGAGGCTATCGGGTGGTTGGATGATCAACGAATATCGTGGAAGAGTTCCAACTAGGGCGAGAACTGGCGAGCAAGAATGTCGATGTGATCGGAAGAATTCGAAGAACAGAGTACATCGCCGAAGAGCGCCGGTGTCAAGAATTTTGCTCAGGATTGGAGCATTTTGAATACAGGAATTATTGGATAGCCAGCTGTATTGACACAATTGGAACAGGAAAGATTTGAAGATTCTGAGAGAATCAGGAAGGCAAAGGCCCATGTGGGGACTGAAACCGTTATGAGCATAAAAACAGAGAATGCTGCAAGCATAGGGATGGAAGGTACAAATGCGAAACGGTCATACGAGCGGACGGTGTGTCATTTGTGGATGGAATGTGGTGGGAAGACGATGGTTTATGTCGTGCCCACATGGATGAAGATTGGGGGAACAACCAACCCGATGACACCTGGTACCTTGGAGAAGTCGACCATATGACACGGAGTGGGCGGTACTTCAAACCCCCACACCTAGATCAACCAGAGGCTTCTGGAAAGATAGGGAGGCCGAGAAACAAAAGGAGAAACAACTTGAAGAGGAGGCTGTGCTCAAACAGTTAAAAAAGATACAAGCAGACATCTCTATTTGGGAACTGCTTACGGCATCATGAGTGCACAAATAGGCTGTCCTATCAGCCATGGACAAGGCCAAGCTTTCAATAGAAACCACGCCAGAACAGCTGGTGGGATTAGTCTTTCCGGGAGGAGCTACCTCGACGCTGACTTTTTCCGACAAAGAGTTGCCACCTGAGGGGGCAGACCATAACAAACCACTCTACATCTCCGTGGAGTGTAGGAATAAATGGATACCGGTGGTTCTTATTGATACCGGATCCGCCATCAACGTCTGCCCGGCAAGGACAGCGTATGCGATCGGGTTGAAAACTGCGGATTTTGTACCAACAGCCCAGGTAATTTGGGCATACGACAACACAAGTAGAGAAGTCATGGGGACGATGAAAATTCAGACTAAAGTTGGGTCGGGACAGCCTAAGATAGACTTCCATGTCTTAGAGGTTCCATGACTTTCAACTTTGCTTTAGGCTGACCATGGGTGCATCGAATAAAAACGGATGTCGTCTACCTTGCATCAAATGTGAAATACCCCCATGGGAAGGGAGTAGCCATTGTCTTTGGAAATTCATCGATTCATCCACCACCGGAAGTATTTACGCCTGTTCTAGAAATTGAGCATGGTATGGAGGACGTGTTCATATCAGGTTTTACCCTGGTTGAGGCTCGGGTTGTACAGAACATCATGGGTGCTAACGAGGGGGTATATGTCAGTGCTCAAGCAGTATACCTCATGAACAAGCTCCAACACATCCCCGGGATAGGATTAGGAAGGAGCGGCCGGAAGGGCGTTGCAACATTGGCCGAAGTGCCACATAACCCCCATACCTTTGGCTTGGGTTATCTGTCCACCAAGAAGGATTGGGAAAGAAAGGAAAAGGAAATGGCCGGAAGAGCCAGAGCGAAACAAATGGGAAAACCTTTTGAGTTGATGCACCGGTCCATCCGGGGTACCCTAAACGGACGCTTTGTTCGGGAGGGGGAGGATTTTCCATTCTGTGGCTTCCCAGAGCCGTGGCTGAACGTGGGAGGAAGCGCGTGCCGAGGTTTGAGATTTTCTTTGACCTACAATTATCCGGGGGTGATGTTGCCGAAGAGCAGACAGACCCGACAGTTGAGGCTGAGCATAGCAAGGAAATGGAGTCTGAGGACACCGAACTTGAAATGGGGGTAGCACTGGCATGTCTACTTTTAGATCCTCCGATCGAATAGAAGTGCTTGGGGGATAACTCCTCGGTGTCCATGATCGGGAATGAAACGGCTGCGGGCCTACCATCAACTATTTTGGATGCATCCATCGCACCCTCCCTCGCTTGGCAGTACGAAGAAGGATTTTTGTCGCGCAGCACCGGGTCAGGTAGTGAGCCGGAATCTGATTCCACCGAGTCTTGTGAGTCGGAATCAGGTTCCAGCTCAACTGAGTCTGAGTCCGGTATTCCTGGGGTGATTGCGGATGCCACGATCTTGTCCAGTTATTTTTCTTTCTCTTTTGAGTCTGTTGTATGAAGAATCGAGACGGTTTGGAAGTACATAATGAGAAGGATATAGATGTGGTTTACAGTACTTTTACGTGCCTTTGATATATTGCTTGAATCGGGACTTTCAAAATTTTGGAAAGCAGCGAGGAAGAAATTCCTCCGGTTTTATAGCAGCAATTGATCAAGAGCGAAAGATTTGTAAAATCTCTAGTTGATGAAATCACTACTATGAATATTGGTACTGAGAAGGACCCGCGGCTGGTCCAGATCGGGTCCACGTTGTCTTTGGAGGAACGCGAGCGCTTAGTCGCTTTATTAAAAGATTTCAAAGATATTTTCGCATGGTCCTACGAAGTCATGCAGGATCGATCTGAGATTATGCGACCGGATCTCTCTTGACCCGATGCTCGACACATCAAGCGAAACTTCGAAGGATCCATACGGTAGGCCATCAAGATTAAGGAATAGGTCACCAAGCAAATCGATGCAGGCTTCCTATTGGTATCCGAATACCTGACTTGGTTGGCCAACATCGTTCTAGTGCCAAAGAAAGATGGCAGGATCAGGGTGTGAGTGGATTTCGGGGATTTGAACAGAGCCAGTCCGAAGAATGATTTTCCCTTGCCCCATATTGATGAATTGGTAGATTTCACAGCGGGGCACGCTTTGCTTTCATTTATGGATGGCTTCTCAGGTTACAATTAGATAGTAATGGCATTTGAAGACTGGGAAAAGACTGCTTTCACCACCCGTGGAGACTTCTTTCTGGTGATGCCATTTGGGTTGAAGAATCTTGGGAGCAACATATCAACGGGCCGCAACCACAATATTACATGACATGATCCACAAAGAGGTTGAGGTGTACGTGGACGACATGATTGTCAAGTCCAAAGAAAGAGAGGGCCACTATACCGCCTTGCAAAAGTTTTTCTAAAGGATTAGAGAATTAGGTTCTTGGTGAATCGCATGAAGTGTCGTTCGGTGTTCTGTTGAGAAAAATCTTTGGGGTTTCTAATTACACAAAGGGGCATCGAAGTCGACCCTTCCAAAATCAAGGCCATCTTAGAAATGCCACCACCAATGACTGAAAATGAAGTGCGAAAGACGATTTATCTCAAAATTAACCTTGACTTGTGAACCACTTTTTGGTCTCTTAAAGAAAGAAAAGAAATTCCAATGGGACGGCCGATGCCAAGCTACTTTTGAACAAATCAAGAAATACTTACAGAATCCACCCGTGTTGTCACCGCCAGAACCGGGGAGACCGTTGATATTGTACCTTTCAGTAACCGAAACTACAATGGGCTGTATGCTCACACAAGAATCAGAGGACAAGGTAGAGAGGGTCATCTACTATCTGAGCAAGAAGATGCTTAAGTATGAAACTCGCTACACACCGTTGGAGAAGGCTTGCTTAGCCTTGGTATGGGCTACCAGGAAGTTGCGGTACTACTTGTTAGCTCACTCCGTAATGTTGGTTTCACGACTGGATCCCATCAAATATCTTTTCGAGAAACTAGCACTTACGGGCAGGCTAGCTCGTTGGTTGCTGTTACTTTCCGAATTTGATCTGAAATATGTGACCGCATAAGTCGATCAAGGGAAGAAGCGATGGCGAATTCTTAGCCGATCATCCAGTAGAAGGGGGTGAAGTAGTTGAGTACTTATTCCCAGATGAGGCCATTTTGCACCTCAAAGATGAAACTTGGACGATGTACTTTGACGGAGCGTCAAACCAGTATGGGTATAGGATAGAAGTGTTGTTGATAGCACCCGACAACTCCCGTATTCCCCTAGCATTCAAACTCCGGTTCAAAGTCTTTAACAACGAAGCAGAACATGAGGCATGCATTGCTGGTCTAGAAGCAGCCTTGGAACTAGGGGCAAAACGGTTGAACGTCATCGGGGACTCGAACCTTGTTGTGTCTCAAGCAAAAGGAGATTGGAAGGTCAAAGAAGAAAAGATGATAATGTACCACTAGACCTTGGATTTGTTAATTCCTCGATTTGAGAAGCTAAATTTTGCTCATCTAGCAAGAGAGAACAACAGGTTCGCAGATTCACTAGCAACTCTATCTTCCATGATAGATATCCCGTTTGGAGTCCGGATGTGTCCAGTCATCATTGACCAGAAGTTTGCGCCAGCATATGAATCAATTGCTGCTATAGATGAGGTTCAGGACAACAACCCCTGGTATTATGACATTTGGAACTTATTGGAAAAAGAGGCGTATCCACCAAGGGCAAATGCCAAGGATAAAAGGGCGATCAGAAGAATGGCTGTTCAGTTCATCATCTACAGGGGTAAGCTATATAAGAGAGGTCATCTGGGAATGCAAAAGCTATGTATGGAAGCTGAAGAGTCGAAGCGCCTGATGGAGGCCATCCATGAAGGAGAATGTGGTGCACATATGAACGGGGTAATGTTGGCTCGGAAAATCCTCAGACAGGGTTACTACTGGTCTACCATGGAGAAGGATTGTATCGACTTTGTTCAGCGATGGCACAAATGTCAAATTCATGCAAACCGTATGAACATCCCGCCGTCGAAGCTGTACAACATGACTTCACCATGGCCATTTTCAGTTTGGGGAATCAATGTGATCGGGGCTGTTACTCCGAAGGGATCGAATGGGCATGAGTTTATCCTGGTCGCGATAGATTACTTTACAAAGTGGGTCGAGGCCCAATCTTATGCAGTGTTGAAGGCTTCACACGTCGCGAAGTTTATCAGAAACAACATCATCTGTCGCTACGTAGTCTCAAACGAGATAATTTCAGATAACGGTTCCCACTTCAAGAAGGAAGTGATTGACTTGTTGGAAAAATACAACGTGGCTTTTCATAAGTCATCTACATATCGGTCGCAAACCAATGGAGCGGTTGAGGCCGCCAATAAGAATATCAAACACATATTGCAAAAGATGGTGGAAACCTACCGGGACTGGCCAAATAGGTTGCCGTTTGCTCTGTGGGGCTACCGGACTTCGATTAGAACTTCTACTGGGGCGACTCCGTATTCATTAGTCTATTGGATGGAGGCCGTTCTACCTATCAAAATTGTGGTCCCGTCTTTGCAGGTATTGGCCGAGTGCCAGATAGCCGAAGCGGATTGGCAGCAGAGCAAATTTGAGGAACTTATGCTATTTGATGAGAGGAGATTGAAAGCACTGTACCATGTTCAAGGTTATCAGCGTAGAATTTTCCGGGCTTTTAACAAGAAGGTTAAGTCTAGGAATTTAAAGGAAGGAGATTTGGTACTTAAGGACAATCGAGCTCCCATCCACGACCCAAGGGGCAAGTTCAAACCCAATTGGACTGGTCCCTACATCATTAAGTCTATTTGGTCGGGTGGAGCTGTCATTCTGATGGACCTAGATGGCCTAGAGTTCTCACAACCAATCAACATGGACAAGTTGAAGAAATATTACCCCTAAGAGGCTCGCTAGCCGAAAACCCGAAAGGGCGACCTAGACAAAAGTTAGAGCACGAAAATTTTGAAATTATAAAAACTAAGCTCGCAAGGTTGAAAACCCGCAAAGGGCGGCCTTGGCAAAAGTTAGAGCGCAAAAGGAGAGTGAAAATACTCGAGTGAACCCAAGCCTGAACTACGTGAGGCTTGATTCCAGTCTTTGGGATACGTAGGCAACTTCATCCTGAAGTCCAGCCATAAAATTTTCGCCGATCAACTTCGTCCATTTGGTCATTCTGGCCATCGTTGTTTATTTAGTATTCAAGAGTTTCGGTTGTGATTTCTGGTGCAGTGCTATTCAAACTAGGGGCAACTTTCCGTTCTTTGTCTTGATCTTGTGATACTATTCAAACTAGGGGCAACTTTCCAGTTGCTGGGATCCGGGGTTGTGCATCTCAGTGACAAATCTCAAGCATGTCTAGTTCTGATCCATACCGAAAATAGTTTTGAAAAGTTTTAATAAAAGTTGACTTTGTTCAAATTAATCTTTTTACAACTAAGACCATTTCTGGACCAAAACGGGAAATTTTCAGTACCACAACCTTCAATTTCATTGATTTCAATACAGAGTTCTCATGCTCTTGCATACAAATTGAAGTTGCTTTTTATTACATTCATAAGGAAAACTTGAAAGTACTAATAAAACAATAAATCCGGGGCATAGATAAGTCAGGTGTTCCTGCGCCCCCTCCCAGAGTTGGTCGAAGCCTCTGATGCCAAGCTCGGCCCGATCTGTGCCTCTTCGTTGAGCCAATCCAAGCACTCATCAGACAATGTGCAACTGAAAGTAGGAGCGGGGGCCAGGAGCTCTCTAGTCCTCCATGCTGTTGTATACCGGGCAGGCTGTGCACCTCGGATCGGGAATGTAGCCAGGTATTCTGTCCCCTCTGGTGGACAAGTCTGATCATAACCAAACTGACGCCGGATCCAAAATGGAAAATAGAAGACACAGTGAGTCAAGCCAATCAGCTGAATCCCAGGTTGGCGGGTCATGCTATAGCCCATTGCCGATAGATTGAGCCAGGGGCACCGCCAAGCAATACAGTCTGCGGACAAGTTGCACATCTAATCGAACCACCAACCCTCATCAAGGGCGTCGACTAGGCGTTGTCTGAAGAAGTAACCGCGGGTTGAGTATGTTGGGCAAGAGTCCACAACCTGCAACTTGTCCATCAACCACACCTGGGAAGGGATGAAAAATGAGAGAATAAAGAATAGAGAGGTGTACGATGAGAGAAAAGTAAGAAAAGGGTTTTGTGAGAAAACCGAGCTTGAGGGCCGAGTGATGTGAGCGATACATATGAGAGATTGGGTGGGAAACTTTACCTGCAGTAGCAGTGGACTCCCCACAAATTTGGTTGTTTCGCGACAATAGAAAGCATCCAAGCCCATCAACGTCTCAGCCAAAGTCATGGCGATGCAACTCTTACCCTCCTTCAAACCTTGGGCGACTTCAATCAATCGGACGCTAGATCCTCTGGAACCCAAGGCAAGTAAGAAATGAGACAGCATGCACAAACAAAGTGCGTGTTGTCGAAAACCTTGCCAATGACGGTCGCCATGGTCACCGACATCAGAAAAACGGTAAATCAAACTCGGAATATCCAGCATTCCGTCGCAAATCAAAGATCGAGCGTCGGGTATTGAAAGCCCACACATTTGTCCTAAGGCTTGGGCATGGCCAAAACAAAGTTGGGGCAGGATCTCTTCGTTGCACTCGGATTCCATTAAAGCTTGGAAATCTTCAAAGGTAGGACATACCTCTTGCCCGCCGAAGCTAAAAACATGTGTCACCGAATTCTAAAACCTTGCTGCGGCATGGAGAAACGGAAGGTGTAGCGGGGTACGACCCAAAGTGAATAGTGTATTTATGCCAAAGCCCCGGAAATTTAGCTTTTCCGAGCCATCCAAGTTGTAAGATTTTGGGCAAGAAGCGCTTCCATCTAGAGCAAATCAGTGTTGAATTAAGAAAAACCACGAAGCTGAGACCCTTTTGTAGAAGATAAGATTGAGTGGAGGACAGATGTCAGCATTCTGCTGGTTTTTACAATTCATGGCCGGCCGGCCAAATGTGGTGCTGAATAGTCACCACTTTTGGCCGATGAATCAAAGCTGCTGGCCGATGGCCGTTTCTCACAGCCGACGGCCTTTATCTCTGGCCAGTGGTCTTCCTCCTTGGTCTCTGAAATGTTTATCTTTGAGGATTGAAATTCCACCACCTCAATGCCTTCCGATGACCGATCCTTGGGGAGTCATGCCTATTTGCGTATCGAGTTGTTGTATATGTGCTTATCGAGTTGTATGTCACTCTCTTCAAGTCTTTAATTTGCTTATCGAGTTGTACTCACGCTTGGTTGGTTATATCGAGTCTCTCTGTTTTGCTTATCGAGTTGTAAATTGGCTCACTACCTGATTATTACGACGCGAATGCTCTATTTTCAAAACAAATCTCATTCACATTGTTATGTGATACCATGCAATGCAATGCATAGAATGTACAAATGCAGCACCTTTTTGAACAAAATAGCAAGTTCATTCCCATCACATGCTTTGCAAAAATATGCAGTTTTGAGAAAAAGTAAAACCTGCCTGAGGCAGTGCAATGTGCTTAAACTATTAGTAAAAAGGAAAGTAAAGCAAAAAGAAGGAGCAAGGCAGCAAAGTATCGAGATTGATGCTTGTAACCCCTCCCTTGTGGTCAATACATCTCTCACGTCCTTGTTTGGATCAATTGTATAGTTCGGCACCTTCATTTCTCTAGACAGTGCAAGGAAGTACACCTTCGAAACATTCATAGACCTCCGAGTTGACCTCAAGTTGTGTTTTCTATGAACGATGCTCCGTACATACAAGAAACATCCATTCCCGTATCCTTTATGTATCTTGTGAACTTCACGAATCCTTTCAATCATACTGTGTTGCAGTACTTTGCATTTTAGCATCATGAATAGCTCGTCTTTGTTCAATTTCAAGTTCCTATACACATTGCGTGCATATGTGCATTGCTTTACTTACATGTGTTCAATTTCAAGTTCCTATACACATTGCGTGCATACGTGCATTGCTTTACTCACATGTGTTCAATTTCAAGTTCCTATACACATTGCGTGCATACGTGCATTGCTTTACTTACATGTGTTCAATTTCGAGTTCCTATACACATTGCGTGCATACGTGCATTGCTTTACTTACATGTGTTCAATTTCAAGTTCCTATACACATTGCGTGCATGCGTGCATTGTTTTACTTATGTGTGTTCAAATTCCTTATGTGTTCAAATTCCTTTTACACACATTGCGTGCATGCGTGCATTGCTTTACTTACATGTATTCAAATTCCTTCATACACATTGTGCACGTTGTCGCGTGTCCTTTACTTACATACGTTTGTGCCTTCACAGCATTGTTATGCTTCCCACTTGCTTTGCGTTGTCACGCACTTTCAATTACATTAATATGCATGTTGCTAACAATATTGTACCTGTTGAGTCTTCTTTCTTTCCCAAGCACGATATTGTATGTACGGTTTATTTGAAGCTGGCGCGACCAGACGAACCAGACAGGTATTGTATTCTCCACGTGAAACGTAGTGAGAATTACATGATTCTCGTACACTCTCACTGCATTGTAGTGTAGTTTGGTGTATGTTAGCTTAAAACTGTCGCATGTTATGCTTCATTACAGCTTTCTTTGCATGTTCATAAGTTATGCTCGGCTTTATGCATTGTCTTGCATTTTGCCCCTGCCTTCAGGCGCATATCTTTGTCTGCCGCTTGTATGCTTTGTCCAAGTCTTCGGCCTTGTCAAAAATGGGTCGTCTATGGGCTTTGACAATCACTCCCATCATTGTTATGACTTTCGAGTTCTGTCAAAGAGAGGCAACTATATACACCCCATTTTTGACAGTCCTCAAGACTTAGGCGTCGCCGTTTGAACACCCGGTGATTACCCATGTTCGTGTTTCGTTTTGAGTTCCCGGAGGTCTCGGTTATGCGCCTTGCCTCAGGATCTCTCAACTCAACTGTTCTGCGTTCGGTTTTGCACCAAACACTTGTGTTTCTGTTTCTGAGGGTGGAGAGTAGCTTGTTAGCTACCCCTGACACCCACCGGCCATGGCTTGAGGCCACCGGCCATTGATGAATTATATTATTGGCCGGTCGGCACTCAATATGGCCGGTGACCTCCTTTTCTGGCCGGTAACACCTTTTTACCTTTTTCAGGCATGGTGCATGCCAGTTGTGCCAGCTAGAATGCACTAAACCTGCCCCGGGGTATACATGTGGCTGTTTTGCCCTTTTTGCACCCTTTTGGTCAAAGCTTCTTGAGGAAGCTTGACTCTTTGTCAAAGCTTCCTCAAGAAGCTTGCCAACTGTCCTAGCTTCCTCAAGAAGCCTTGCCCCCTTTGACCCTTTTTTATTTAGCTTATTTGAGAAGCTTCAAACCTTTGTTTTGTCTATATATAGAGCCCCCCTCCTCCATTGTTGGGGGGTTGGAACGAAAAAAACCAGAGCTTATACATATATTATGATATACATCACTCTCTTTCTCTATATTTCCCTCTCCCTCATCTTTTGTGTGTGTTTTGTGGCCTAAAAATGTGTTTTGACCTTAGTTTTGCACTAAGACACACACCATTACACCACACTTCGACCTTGAGAGGCTTAGAGGGTTTGTTCTTGAGTTTTTGGACTGGTTTTGATCATAGGAAGGTGGCTGATCTTGCTATTCCTCAAGGGTTCTTCAAGGGTAACATTCTTACTTTAGATTCCCCAATCTTGCACTAGATTTTTGCCTACCTTGCTTGCTGTTTTAGACTTTGTGTATAACTGAAAAAAGTTTTATATTTTCATGCTTGAGATCTTTCATTAAGGTCATTTGGTTGTTTGGGGCCGATCTCCCCTTCTTAGGCCTCTTTTGGCCTCTTTTTGTGCTCTTTTGTTAGGCTTTGGTTACTCTTATGTATTGGCTTTCTCACCACAGAAATCCAATGGATTTTCAGTGGTGTAGAAGACGTTTTGAGGTTTTGCTTAGGGGAGGGACACCCCTCTCCCTTGGTCTCTCATTTGTGCATATTTTTGGCTCCCAATGGTAGCATGCATGAGTAGTTGTCTTTGGCTCCATTTCAGAGGTTTTTAGGGTGTTGTTTGGTCATAATATACCTCTGTTTTTGGTTGGATTTGTGGCCTCTTGCATGCATATTGCACTTGCTTTGTATTCCTCCATTTTGCCTAGAAATAGGCCATGCATTTAGGCCATGATTCTTGTATGATCTAGTTTAACTTCATGAAGGTTCTAGCATCATTCTTTCATGCTCGGGCTGTTAAGTGCTAGCTTGATCATATTTGCCATGTTTAGGGTAGCTTCTTTGCATTTTGGCTTGTGAGCCTTAAGGGTGTGAGTCATGAGCATGCTTGAATTGGGATGTTTCAGTGATTTGGAGTCATTTTCCATGCTATTTCAGTCCATAAATCATGCTTGTATGATCGCATTTATCACCCCTTTCATGCCTTGAAGAGTCGCTTTGTTGTGCCTTGAAATGAGTATTGTGCATGCCTAAGTGTTTAAGCCTTCGGGACTGCCATATCAGAGAGTTTTAGGACTTATTTCAGTGCATCCGAACTCTGTTTTTGGTTGTATAGCTCATGCCATGTTTGCTTGGGGTAGTGGTAGTAGAATATCCCTTGGTTATGTCTTAATCTTGGGCCTATTGGTGTGTATGCTTACATAAGTATTTGTTCATCATTTTAGGCATCTTTTGTCACTGTTTTGGGGTGGGCTGAGGTTTGCCCCTTTGCATTGCATGATCATGTTGCATTGCTTTGAATTCATGTTTGCCTAGTAACATAATCGCATGCTTACATATTATTAGCTAGTTGCATTTCATGTCATAGTTTGCATGATGAGTTACATAGCATTACATCTTGTATGTTTGGCACATTGCATTATTCATGTTGCATCTTTGAGCCAAATTTGTATACATGCATTGCATTGTTTGGTTTGGGGTGTCAAGCCAAACTTGAGGGCTGAGGAGTGTTTGTACTTCAAGTGACAAAACACGTCCCAACCCTCGGTCGCCAAGCCCCTTGACCCCAACATGATAGGGTATTGGCATTCATCTCTTTTTGTTGCATGCATTTTTACATTAAGTTGCAAACTTGGCTTATTAGGCCATCATGCATAATTGATGGCCCAAGAGTCGAGGGTCATGCTCTCTTAAGTCTATTGCGTGATAGGGAGTGTGACCATGCTTACATTTGCTTGAAATTCCATGCCATACACTGCTTGCACTCTGTTGCTGTCAAAACTGATTTCTGCAGGAAGTTTTGGCCGGCCGGCCATCTTCAATGCCGACCGGCCATCAATGAATGGCCGATAGCTTCATCAGTGGCCGGTGGCCATTTCCCATAGCCGGTGGCCATTCCTCCCTGCCGGTGGTGTTCCACAGTGTGCATGGAATCTGTCCTAAGACTTGTGCAGTTTTCAGAGGAGCTAGATAGTGAAAATAGAGGCAGCAATGCTATGGCAGCGAGTTTCCAGGCGAGACAGTCAAACATGCATCATTTTCGCATTCCGAGGCAGAGCTGTGGCAGCCTCTTTAAGCTTCACATTTTATTTTGTAATTAATTTGTTAATTAATGAAGGGTCTGTAATAATTAATTAGCTAGGATAGTTGATTTGTTATTTGGCCTGTATATTCTTTTGACCCCTCTGAGTGAGGGTAATTGTGTAATAAGTGTGCGTGAGTGTGTGTATGTCTTCCAACCCCCACTTCTTTCTTCCTTTTACTTACTTGCTTTCAATGGTTAGTATTAGGTCATATTTGAATTAGCATACCTTATGCTATGCATGCGTGCATCCATATATTTGTCTTGCATGCACGGGACTCGACGCATCATGCTAATTGCATTGTACTTCAATTCCAAATTGAATACATGTTATCTGTTGCATTTCACATGCCATGTTTAGGATAGCCGAGCCTGTCTAGATTGCATATTTGCATGTGTTGCGTTAGCCATTTTAAACATGAACTAGGATCATGCATATGATTACTAACTAGTTTCTATTTTGGCTTGGAGTACTAGGTAAGCTTTTATGCTTTAGCATATCGCATGCGTGTGAGTGTTGCCATAATAGCATGATTACCATGAGGCTAGCTGCTTATGTGTTATAACTGCTTGAATGCCTGTAGATGGAGGTTGAATTACCTAAATTGGAATAACACATTAAAACTGTGAGTTTTAAGCCCACTAGATAGTGGTAAAACCATCTTTTCTAAAGCCCACTTGAGGGTGGCAAAATCCGCATTTTAGCCTACTTACGAGTAACAAACCATTTTTCAAAAACAAACATGAAATGTTTTGTTCCAATTTAGGTGATTTGGTCTATACTTGTTTGCTATACGCATAGCATAGTAATTCTAGGCTAATAACCGAAATAAAAACACATAACATTTTCAAAATCGGATATCATGGTTAGTAGAGGCCGATCTTCGGATTGGGCGAGAGGGGGTGCTCATAACTGACCTTCCCCAATCGTACCCAAGTTCCCGAGTCGAGGCAACTTTGGTGATGATGGACACGTGGCCTTTGGCACCGAGTTAGGGTTTCCTAAATTCCCCTATAAAAAATATTTAGGTGACGACTCTGTATCTGGCGAAGCAGTCCATGTTTGGCACTTCTTTCAAAATCTGTTTTTTCAAAACGATTTGCCGGATTTGGACTATTTGGTTCAGATTTAGAACCGTAACTAAAATGAGTCCGAACTGTGGTAGCATAAGTCCCTCGGGATGCCTCCACAGTAGTCCGCTCGAGCGAAGATCCTTTATCTGCATGTCTGCTCGAGCGTAGAAAGCCACGCTCAAGCGAGACCCCTGTTTTCAGCAAATTTTGAAAAGTGCTTTAAGGTACATCTTTGCATCCTCTTTCCATCCTAGGGATTCCTAAGGCATGTTTAAGGCATCTTAAGGAGGATATTTATGTAGAACCACACCAAGATAAGTTAGGGGTTAAGTTATCAAACCCAAGTGTATAACTTAGTGTGTGTTCATTCTGTAACTGTGTAGAGTTGGCATCCGAGGACCCTCATTAGCTGCTTATAGCCCAGTGCTCTGTGAGTAACAATGTTGTAAAGATATGTTCAATTATGAATATTTTCTAAATGATCAACTGTTCTGCTTATTGAAATGTTATTGTTTAATGAATGAATGTTTGTCCTATTTGTAAACTGTATTCGTGGCATCCATAGCAATTTACTGTTACTGCTACTGTCACAGAGATCTTTGTCGATTCCTATATTTGGAACCACTACTGTTTACTGATATGATGGCCATCAATTGACTGTTCGGTCCGTTAAGACCTACTGTACTGTTTGCTATTGGATGTACCACATATAACTGCTATGGTTTCTAAATAGACTAATATGACTATTTAATGACTGAAAGGACATTCATTCTTAACCTCTTTACACAGTTGTTATTCACTGGGCTTTAGCTCACTATTTATATATATATATATATATATGTAGGTGTCCAGGCACCGAATCGGAGCTAGGAGCGTTGGGTTAAACTCCTTTTTTGTCAAGCCAACCAACGTGCCTCACTACGAGGTTCCAAGTGTGTTCAAGCTTAGGCTCGTTTGGGGTGTCTCAGTTCACCCTTCTGTCTTTATTTTGTAATACTGTATAGATTTGTACTGTACTGTTATGGTAGGGATTTGGTCCCTAACCTGAATGCCTGTATATGATGTATGTACATACCACTTTTATTCCGTATGTGAATATGTTATGAAAAGTCTTTTTGCATACCGACTGTCACAGCTCATTGGACATCTTTCATTTACTGTTTTGGCTTCCGCTAGCCCCTGTACTCTGTATTACTGTTATTACTGTTAAGCAGACCTTTGGTAATCATGGATTATTGGCCGGTTACGGTGCAAAACCCATAGGGACGGGTTTGGGTCGTGACAAGTGTCCTTCTTGATAGTTGTCTAGTTAGCAACATGCATCTGCACATTGACTTCTTCCAATTCTTTCAAGGACAAATTTTAAAAGTCTGGCATAATGACATTAGCTGCCACCTCTCCAATTTCTGGAAATGGATTACTGTTGATCCTTATGGTCTTTTCTGCTTTAGCTGGGAATTTTGAGCTTCCTTTGCGAATTTATTCTTGGATCCTGTCTCGAAAAACAATACATTTTTTAGTCGAGTGAGACCAAGAGTCATGCCATTTACAGTATATTTTTCCTTTAAGTTCATCTGGAGATGAAATTTTGACTCCTTTTGGTAACTTAAGGAAGTTGGCGGCATGTAAATGATCAAAAATGTCATCTGCCTTAGTTAAATCAAAAGAGTATTTCCTATAAAGGTCTTTCTTTTTAAACTGCTGGTCAATTATTATATCCTTATGAATTAATACTTCACAGATCATAGGTTCTTTCCCCACAATCTCTGCTGCATCAATCTCATTATTAGGATCTCTATAATATGTCTTGTACGATGCATTATTTCGATCTTGTTCCTTCTCTAGTAATGTTTCGTACCTAGACACCTTATAAGTCAGTTCCACTAAGTCTCTGAACTCAGTTTGGTCAAACTTCTTTCGAAGCTTAAACTCTAAGCCATTTTGAGCCAATCTCACGAATTCTGGCTCTGGTAGGATGACTCTACATTTATTTCGGGCCCTTTTAAATCTGGTAATAAACTGGGTAGCCTTCTCATCAGGCCTTTGACTCAATCTTGCCAAGTCTGCCATGGAAACCTCTGGCTCCGATTGGAAGAATTGGGCATGAAATGCCACTTCCATTTGTTGCCACGTTTGGATAGAGCCAGGTGTAAGGTTAATATACCATACAAATGCTCCCCCAGTTAAGGAATTTGGGAATAACCTTAATTTCTTATAGTCATTATTAGTAAATTCACCGCATTGAGCAGCAAACCTAGCAATATGCTCCACTGTTGATTGGTTTCCATTCCCATAAAAAAGGCAAAATCTGGTATCGTGAAACCTCTTGGGTATTCATGTACCCTATCTACCCATTCTGGGTATGGTTTCCTGTACACAGAAGTCTGGACCCCTTGAGCCATTGGTCCACACATCTCTCTAACAATGTCAGCAATTTGGTCCCTAGGGACCATATTTTGTGCCTGCTGAACCACTACTAGAGGGACAAACCACGATTTGGTGGACAACCTTGTGCTGTGGTCCTCTTGGTCCATAAGGTAGTATATTTGGGATTGGTTGTCCACTGTGGTGCGAGTTCTTTGTTGGGGTGTGGGTAACCCCTTTGAGCTTTGTCTGCGAAGGTCTTGGGAGCAGTGTTGTGTCTCTTTCATTTATAGGAAAATCTTTCAACCCCCTGGGTATAAATTCGAATAAGGGATTAGTGAACCCCCTCGTACCAGGTATGGCTTCGAACATGGGATTTGGAATCATTCTTATGCCATTTTCTTATACTGGGCCAGATCTACCAATTTGCATGGCTTCACTGTTAAGTACTGAGGCATTTTGACCTGCTATAGGCCTCGAAATAGGTTCGTACCAAGATTGAGGTGATGGTCTTTCATTCTGATTACTAGTTTGATCATTAGAATGTCCATTAACTTGTATAGGCTGTTTATCTCTAGCCAATCTTTGCTGAGGGACATTTAAAACTTCTTCCATGTGTCTTGCGTTTGTTGGTTGGTGGTTAGTCATTCGATCCAAAAAGGATGTTGCCCACCTTTCCATCGTGTTCATTAACTACTGTCCCATGGCATCTACTAGGCCACCCCATGGATTTATTGGCTGAGTAAATGGAACAGTGGATGGTCCAATTCCTTGGTCTCATCCAATATTATGAACATGTGGTACTTATTCTGAAGTGCTGGTCTGTTTGACCATAGGTTCTGATAAAATGAGAGTTTCCACAGGATGTATTATCACATTATCCTCTAGATTAGGTATCTCTACCTCTCCTTCCACGCCTTCTTCCAAGCGTTCATTTTCTCCTTGTCTCCTACGTCTAGCCATTTCAATTAGTCCCACCGGGCGTACCAAAAATATATGTTGGCTTTTTGGCTTTCGAAGGTTATTTTTGTAATTGCGAGCATGCCAGCAAGGATTAATCAATCTTTACAGAAAATTAATTGCCAACCAATTATCAGACGATTGTGTTTTAGTTCTTTCAGCCTCAATGAAGAAGACTTTTACTAGTGGCTTGATTTTGGAGAATTAAGCAAGATAACAATTAAATGAAGAACAATTGAAATATTTCATTAAAATGAAAAACTTACAATAATCCAAACTCAGCCTCGTAGAGGTTTACAGTAACAATCTACTACTTGAAACTACTCCTATAAACGAAGTGCAGTGCTGGAATTTAACATACAAGACTGTAAAGAACATGAAATGTAAGACTGGAAATGTAAAACTAGAAAGGAAAATAAGTAGAATAAGACTGGCTTTTTGGATCTGAGTCTGGGGATCTTTTTCTGAGCTTTCTCTACTATTTGTACTTCTCAAGGATGACAATCGAACTGCATTTCCAACCGTCGAACGGCTCCTCCATGATCGCTGATCATGTTGCCTTATAATTAGCTCCACCATGCCATCACTTGCAGTTAGGCTTCCCTCATAAATTTGAATTTAAATGTGAGTAACCGTTGAAGCCACATCACCTTGCATCTCTTTGTTGATCAACTGCTACTTAGATATCGTAATAACCAATACTAACTACCACGTGTACGATCAGGATCAAAGACTTGAATAGTCTTCCTGTATTACCTTTATTTTGTCACGCGTCGAATTGTAGTTGGCTTGTACAAAATATGTAGCCAACATATATGTTTTTTTTTTGTTTTGCAAAAAGTTTGTCTTTTTGTGAAAATAATAAAAAAAAAACCCAAGTCTCAAACTTTTTTTGTTTTGCAAAAAGTTTGTCTTTTTTTTTAATACAATCACATGATGATTGTACTTTTAGTCTATCCTTTTTGAAAAAAAAAAAAAAAAAAATTGATTGTATTTATTAAATTCACATAAAGTAGTCAATATATATATATATTTTTAAAAGAAGGTTGTGCTTTTTAACTATCAATTAACTTAATTTGTATGTTTTTTTTAAAGTAATTTTACTTTTTAATTACCAATTGACTTCATTATTTTTCAATATGGTGATTTGTATTTTTACACTCTATTTGATTGATGATGATTAGATAGTATTTTGTGATTGTGATTGGTCTTAATTTATTTTTCAATGCGGTGATTGTATTTGTAATCTATGTTTTTTGAAAAAAAAAAGAAAATTAGATTGTATTAATTATGCTCACATAAACTACGCACTATTGATGATGATGATTACATTATATTTTTTAACTCACTGTATTTTTTTTTAAAAAAATGGTTGTGCTTATTAACTATTAATTAGCTTAATTTTTGATTGGGTTTTTAACTCACTCTACTTTTTGAAATTTTTTTTTTTTGTATTTTTTAATTATCAATTGACTTCATTACTGTTTTTTTAATTAGCTTAATTTGTGATTGTGTTTTTTCGACTCCATTTTGATCATACAATGACTTTATTTTTTGTAATGATTGTGTATTTTTTTATACTTCATTTAATCTGTGTTTTTTAAAGAAAAAAAAGATTATATTTATATTTTTTAAATACAATCACACGATGATTGTATTTTTAATTTATGTTTTTAAAAAAAATTAAATTAAATTTATTAAATTCACATAAATATTTTTTAAAATTTAATTTCATACACAGCACAGATGATATATTAGTTTGCATATACTAGCATAGTGATATTAATTGGCCTTAAAATAAAAAAATAAATTCTCACAAAACCAAACAGCCTAGAATCCGTTGGGAAATTTTACTGCACGCGCCAGGTATCTGGTAGTCTCATGCGTCTCCTCACTCAATGGCCATTGGCTTTCCAGTCTGAGTCTGTCGGACCAAAAAAAACAAGGACGAACGTTGGGCCCACAAGAATAATATCTCCACATGGAGACCTAAAAGGAGCTAACAAACGGCCACTGCTCACGTGGGCTCTAACGAGAGAGAGTGAAAGACTACGTCCAAAAGAAAAATTATTTTGGGCAACATAATAGAAAGTCACGTTTTTAGCTTGATTTTAAAAAAGTCATATTAGTTTTTTTTAATAAAAAATTATTTGACAAGTTAAAAAAAAAGTTACATATAAAATTACAATTATACTCTTTATATTATTTAAGATTATATATGGTTGAAAATGTGAATTTTTTTAATTGGGTGGGATAGTTTTGTCATTTTATTGTGTGTGACATCATAAATAAATATTAACAAAAAAAGTCAAAAGTAATTTTTTACCAACTTTTCAAATTACTTTTTAAAAAAGTCAAAAAACTTGATAAAAAGCTAAAAACTAACTTTTTACTATCTTTCCAAAACACCCCTCACTAAGTTTATTTTCAGTTTTCAAATTTTATTTTTTAAAAATTTTTACTTTTTATTTTTTTTTGTTTTTACTGATTTTTTTAATATTTTAAATAATTTTTTTTTTAATTTTTAAATATACTTAACATAAATATACTTAAAAAAGATAATATTTGTGAATTTTTAAATACCAAAATATAAAAAAAATACAAAAATTCAATTCATATATTTATATATTTTTGTGTATTTATTAATTTTTAAAAATATTTTTTTATAAATAATTTACTATTTAGATATATTTAAGTGAGGTACATTTAAAAAAGTAAAAAAAAATTACTTAAAATTTATAAAATATTCACTAAAAACAAAAAAAAAATGAAATAAAAACTCAATTTTCAAAAAACTGAAACCAAACACACTGATTCATTACTCAGGGCAAATTTAAGGCCTCGTTTGGAGAGTAACTATTTTAGTCAACAAGTCAAAAAATCCTTATAAGTTGTCACATCACTTTTTTTATTTTTTTGAACATCTTTTCGTAAAAATAAAAAAAAATTACTAAAATAATTTATTCCAAACGAGACCTAAGTGTGCCCCTAACTTAAATATCGTTGGTTGAAATAGTGGGTCCTATTACTTATTTGTCTGCTTTGGAGACAATTGAATATTTGTCCAAATATAATGGTGTGGAGCAATACTATGAAATTTATTATAAATTAATAATTATATATATATATAAAATATTATGTAAATTAATGTTACATATTATGTAAATTAATAATTATATATAAAAAAAATATTATGTAAATTAATGTTACATATTATGCAAATATTTATTAATTGGTTAAAATATGTTTCAATTCTTCAATTTGCTCAAAATCGCTCAAAACGCAATTTACTAATTTGTCAATTTATTAATCCGACATTCAATTTATAATTTTATACCGAATAAATGCGAATCATATTATAGACACCCTTACTCAAGGGGCAATGAATAATTTCTCCCAAATCAAAATTTAGAGATTATTGATTGATCTTGGCCATCATCACATGATGTTTAACATTATTGTAATTGACAAAAGAGTGAAACTTATAAATTTATGTTACAATAATGCCATAGATCCTTAAAAAACATAATCTCATAATCTCTATTTACCTATGATTGATCCAATAAAAAATAGAAAATTCATAATTAAATCACATCATTTTGAAGGTCATAAAAATTCCTAACTTTAGTGATCTCAAACATTTTGGCTTTGTTTGGTTTGACTTTGTGAGATAAATTTTCAAAAAATATTTTGGAGAGAGAGTTTAGAAATTTTTATAGTTTGTTTGGTTGTATATTTTGAAAATAGTTTTGGAGTTTGAGAGTTTAGAATAATTTAATATTTTGTTATAATTGAGTAGATGTATATGAGAGAAAAAGTAATTGAAAAGGAAAGAGAAGAAAGAAAAAGTGATTTTAAATTTTTTTTAAAAAAAATTAGAAACGAAACAAAATTTCTAAATTTCTTTCCTCAAAGCCAAACCAAATCAGGCCTGTGTTTATATTATATAATTGAGGAACATGAGTAACATGGCCATATCTCCTGTACTAACTAATAATTTTCCATTAAAACTTCACACAGAGCGTTGGATTCGGACACGGTCCCCTCCCTTTCACCCGACACGTGGCGTCTTACGCAGCGACGATTGCGTCATCACAGCGACGTCGTCTAACCATCCCCTCATTCTTTATTTCCCCAAGGGCGGCCACCATCGATCAATTCAGTGTTTGAAGCAACCCTCCCTCCTCCCCCCTCCTGGTGGAGGAGCTTTTAGAGAGAAGAAATCTTCAGGTCTCTCTCTCTCTCTCTCTCATCTTATTGCAATGTAAAACAAATTACTCTCTCTCATCTTATTGCAATGTAAAACAAATTACTCTTTTTTAATTGTGCAGATTCAATGATCATTGCAGTGTTTTTTAATTTGATTATTTTAAATCGATTTGGATTATATTATTATAATGTAGGTGAATTATTGGTGGTTGTTCAGGTAATCTTGTTCTGATTTCATTTGTTTGTCGCGGGATCAGAGGCGGGCTCTGAATCCGAAGTCATCGGATATATTCCGCGTGTGGTGTTGGTAGTGGTGGAGTTTGGTGGTTTTGCGATGGAGTGGTGGCACAAGATGATGTTTCCTATCCAAAGACTTTGGATCGTTGTTGCCAAGCGTCTTGGGATTCGCAAAAGCGGTGAGGATTCTCAATTTTTTTTTTTTTTTTTGGAGCAACGAATTTTGATTTCTGATTATTATCACAGTGAGATCTTTAAATTTTTCCTATTGTTCTGCTGAATTGTTAGAGAAATCATTCTCAAATGGCATAATTTTACATTATCAAATAGGTTCTTCAGATTTGTATTTTGAAAACCGGCATGAAATGTGAAATAGAGTCACTCAATTTCAAAGGAGGCCCAATCATTTTTTATGTTTGGAAAAAGTGTGAATCTGAATCAATTCACTTGACCGCCTTCATGTGTCTGGATAAGGTATCTGGTCAGGAAAATTTTCCAATTGTGGATTGCTCATAATAATTTTTCATGTTATGAAGTTGTTGGTTCGTATATTTGTATATATATATATTTTTTGATAACTTGTATCTGCCTCACTGAACGGACACCGACAAATTTAGGGATCAATTCTACCGTCCACTATCGGGGCCCAATTAAAGCTGGGTAAAGCCTTGTATGAATTGGCTCTAAGAAATTGTTTGAAAACCTAAAGGCCATGTTTGTTTGGCTCCATAGGTGGGGATTGGATTACCAATCCCGTGGGCCTATAGCCGATGTTTGCTTGGAAAAAATAGGTAGGGACTAGTAGTCCCATGGGACTATGAATACCCTCACATAGGGGGATTAGTTTGGGTAGATTTTGAGTGGGATTAGGAAAATAGTGAGGGGATTGAGTCTATTTTATATAAAAAAATTATTTTTTTAATTTCATTTTTTTTTACCAAGTGCACTTGTTTACTTTAATATTTGTTTTAATTTTTTTTAATATAGAAATAATTTATTTATTTATTTTATACAAAAATAATTTAACAATCCCATCACTAATTATCTCCCACACTATCATCAAAACAAACATATTTTTACTTAATCCCCTCACTATTAATCCCCACATTAACAATCCCTTCACTAACAATCCTTTCACTAACAATCCTATCAACCTAATCCGCCAAACAAAGCGTGGCCAAAAGTTTTGAACCCAAGACTTTGGAGGGAGCATACCCCAAGCTCCGAGCAATCCCTTGGGCCGTATTGCCAGTCATTATTTCTTGTGTTGATCTTAATTATTATTAGGTAGATTTAGTAGTCATGACTAGGTGGTTGGTTCAAAATTTATCTTCTTTGTTCATGGATAACTGATGAGAATCACTTTAATCAGTTTAATTACATAAAACATCATGTTCGAAACACATCATATACCCAAAAAACACATAAATAAATGTTGTTGGCCATATTGAGATAGCAACCCCATTCCGACTATATACCACAAATAATTTCTTCTTTTCGTATTCCATCTAGCAAGTGTGTAAACTGAAATGGCTGTGGTAATTGCTTTTGAAAACATGTAGGGCTAGTCAAGCTTCGCCATGATGTGAGGACTTGCGAGTACGAGGACGTCCATGTGTTGTGGGACATGCTGAAGAGAAATGAAATAGAGTCCACTGGTTCCAAGTCGAAAAAGAGACACTTTAAGCAAATCTGTGATTGGTCCAGGCGTGCTCCATATCTTTGTCGCAGCTTTTGATCATGTTTGATTTGTGTGGCCTCATAAGCTTAAAAACTACATTTGCTGTATGTAAAAGTTATTGATATGGAATATGGTTGATAAGAATAACAATAGAGGGGCTCCTTTATGAGGTCACTGCTTCTCCTATTGAACCCGCCATCTGTAAAACTCTTGATGTTTATCTCGTGGATATGGTCGTTTACTGTGTCCTCTCCATGCTCTTTCTTACAAAATGAAATGTTGTGTGTTATGTATGTTCTTTGTGTTGTCATTCTGGTTTGTTCATCAGTTAATATATATGCATGTATTATATTTAGACTTCTAATGGAGTAATATCATTGTAGCACTTGATTGTTATTTTGAGCTTTTGCTTTCTGTCTTGGTTTGGATTGTTTGAATGATATTTGTTCGGATTGATTTTCATATGGTCATGATTTGCAATCAATTACTATGGATAAGCTGATGAATACTTCTATCTGAGGAAATTTTGGTAGCGTTTGGTAGAGTTTTAAAATTATAATTTGATAATAGAGTTGTATTTTGAGTTTGTGAGTTTTGGAATTATGATTTGAAAATAGAGAATTTGTTTGGTTATGAGTTTTGAATTTTTGATGTGGCATATGAAATGAGAAAAATTGTTTGGTTATGAGTTTTGAAAAGAGTTTCAAAACTTAATTTAAAAACTTAAATCTGGCCCGGCCTGGCCTCATGTTGGGTCTCGCGGGCTCTCGCCAAAATTTGGGTCGGGCCGGGCTGACCTATGGGCCAAAAAATTAAGCCTAGGCTTAGGCCCAAGCTCAGGAGTATTCGGGCCGGTGGGCTGGGTCTGGCCTTGGGCGTGCCAAACTTTTTTTTTTTTGTTTTTTAAAATTTTTTCTACTAAAATTTTATGATTTTTCATTAAAAATACCTTTGGGTCTCGAGCGGGGCTTCAAAGCGATGGTCCAGGCCCTAGAACATAAGCAGATTGAGTCGAGTCGAGATTTGCTGAGCTCGAGCTTGGTTCGTTTACTTATCGAGCTCGTTTATTGAGCTCAAGCTCGACTCCATAAGAATTTGAGCTCGGCTCGATAAATTTTTTTAATATTATTTATATTATTTAATATATAATATTTATTATATAATTTAAATAAAAGTAAATGAAATTTGAGCTTATCTTGAGCTCGAGCTCGAGCTTCGAGCTTGGCTCGTTTACTAAGCGAGCCTAATAGTCGAGCACGAGCTCGGCTTGTTCATGAACATCTCAATTCATTCTGACCCTACTTGGGCCCCAAGCGGGCCTAAACCAGTGGGTCCATCTCGAGGCTTCGCCAGAGTACGTGGGCCATTTTTACATCCTATCAAACACACAACTCAAAATTCTATTGAATATTCTATTCAAAACTCATAACCAAATTCTTTTTAACATTCAATTCAATTTTTTTTTTTTGTGATTTTAGTTTTTTAAAAAATAATTTCTATATTTAAAAAATATTGTAAGATACAAATAACGCAGCGGGTAAAATGATTCAAATCATACCTCATGTGATAGAATCCGAAACGAAGAACCTTGTGGGTAAATCACGTACTTCACAACCACGAATTAAGAATACTCAACAATAGAGTGATACCACAGTATGAGTATAACCCACTCTAGTCATAATGCAAAGGTTTGATCGTTATTCTAATGGAAGAGAGTTAGAAAGAGAGTATGAGAAAAATTAATTTGTTATATGATTTATTCCACATCCCATATATTGTATCTAATACATAGGATGACCATCCAACTATCTATCCATATCTTTTAATAAGATGTGATAGATATAGATAGTGATAGTGGGTTATCCAAATAGGATCAACCTGAAAATTCAAATTCAAATTACACAGGTAATTTGAATGGGTCATGGTCATGCCACATGGGCACCCAAATCCGGGTCCAATACCGGACCCAATTTTCAACATCTCCCACTCGCACATGAGTTGGCATGACACTATCACATCTCTATTTTAATCTCCCTAAATATTGAACAATGTCATACTAGCCAATGAACCGTGCGACCGCTGAGAATATCTGCATATGGGAGCTCTATGCTAGAAACTCAAAATGAGCCAGCATAGAGACATCAACCAAAAAAAGAATAGAAATAGTGTCTCATGTACCCAGACCCATCTAGTTACATCGGTTTAAAACATCTCTAATTCCTCAAAGAGCATGTTTGACCCTTCTAGGTCTTGTATTATATTCACATTCAATCAACATCCCATATAAAGTAATGTGAGTTGTCGACAGTGAATATAGAGCAAAGATGTAGAACTAGATGATTTTCCTTTCACCCTCATATCATTTAACTTAGAATTGCCCACTTTTCCAGTAATGTCTCTTAAAGGCGAATCATACATGACCGCAGACAACATAGCAAAGTAGCTGAATATCAACTCCTCATCTTATGAGATAGTCAAAGGTCACAAAAGGCACAAAGTGAAGTCATTGGAAAAAAATGACTTTTAGGACTCACATGGTGAGGAAGCAGGGATCCATTCTCTCACTTCGTTAATGGGTCAATAAGCACATGTAGTACGAATGCATGCTATAGTGGAGTAACTTTTCCAAAGAGTGATGTTAAACTCACACACTATACAGATTTTAGTTTAGTTACTTTTAAGTGCGCAAGTTGCTTCTTAGCGTCTAACTCGAATTCTCTATTTGCTCGTCTCTCAGGCATCAAATGAGATATCGCATTTGGCTATCCATAATAGGCCCATCATGGAAAAGTAGATACTCTCATATCTATGGTTGGTCTCTAACAAGACCTTATATTGGCTCCAACCAAGGCGACATAGCTTGTGGATAATTTTAGCCTCTCTCTTGGCTCCAAATACAATAAGCCACTAGTCTTATCCTGGCTTGCTACCTAGCGCTAAGGGCGATTGCTCATGTGAGTAAGCCAATCTTTCCTGTTAACATCAAATTTATTTATTCTGTGTGTGCTAATTCACAAACCATGGCAAAAAATAGTAAACATAATTGTGTAATCAAAACAAATATGAATACTTATGGCATAAATATCCCAAAAATAAAGAGTTCAATTGAATACACATGTGTTTGATTGGGGATAAGGGGGACTATTTCTTTGTCGGATTGTAATCCAGGAAAAGCATCAATTAGCCATGTTTTTTTTTTAGTCATGGGACATGGAATCCGGCCGGACTCCTTATCCCTCATATGGAGGACTATTGTATCCTAGGAGGGGGTATGAGACAATTTTTGGGAGACTATCCACTGTTGGAATTAGGTTGTAAAATGACCATTTTGATCATCTGTTATTTAATTATGTATTATATTTAATAAAATTTAATAAAATTTAAATGTCTCAATTTAAAAATAAAATAATTTTATTTAACTTTTTATTGATATTTATTTATTTAATTTTTTTAAAATAATTTTTTATAGATATTTTATTGATGTTTTATTATAAAATTTTGTTTATATTTTATTTAATTTCATTATTTAAATTTAATAGATGTTTTATTTCATTGTTTAATTATTATTATTTTTAAAAACAAATTTATTTAAAATTTTAATTTTTAAAATAACATATATTTTTATTGATATTTTATTTATTTAATTTAAAAAAATAAATTTATTTAATTGTGTAAAAAATAAAATAAAATAAATTTTTATTTAATCTAGCTAAAAATAATTAAAATATTAAAGATATGTTTAATATTGCTATTACTTAGTAAACAATTGAAAAAAGGGTAAAATAGTATTTTGTTCATTTATTCTATCCAGTCCGTCCAACCAAACATTGGATTCACTAAAAATAGTCATTTCTAGACATCTAATCCCATGAAAAAACGAACACAAGATACATATCCAATCCAACCAAATAGTCCGGGAGATTCATAGTCCTAGGACTCAAGTCCGATGGATTCTAATCCCCCCTTATCCAGTCCGTCCAATCAAACACATCCATATATCACCACCTACGTAATATCTCTGGCAATGGACAGGGGTCCACAACCATGCAACTTATAGGGATGTGCTCCAGGATCACTTCCTTTTGCGTCACAATGTCTCTGATAAAGTTGAACCTCACATTAATGTGTTTGGTTTTGTTGTGGTAGTTAGGATCCTTAGCGTAAGCGAGTGCAGCCATGCTGTCACAATGGATAGTCATAGGATCTGAAGTGTGTGTGAAAATATCCAAATGCTGAAGGAATCTCCTTAACCAAACGGCTTCCTAAATGGTAGATGAACAAGCTACAAACTCAGCCTCCATAGTCGATAAGGCGATACAGGATTGCTTCTTACTGCTTCAAGAAATAGCACTATCACTAAGCATAAAAGCATATCATGAAGTGGACTTACGCTTATCTAAGTCTCATTCTCAATCAGCATCACAATAGCCAACTAGACATAGATCTGAACTTTGGTAGCAAGATGTGTAATCTGCAGTCCCTCTAAGACATCTTAATATCCTCTTAACTGCTTTCCAATGAGCTGGTCTTGGGTTAGATTGGTAATGACTCACCAATCCAACTGCATAACAAATGTCAGGATGTGTACACATTATAGCATATATCAAGCTTCCAACAGCATTCACTTAGGGTACATGGGCCATCTTTTCATTCTCTTCTGGAATCTTAGGACCCATATCACGGCTTATGCTCTCGCCTCTTACAATAGGAGTGTCAATGAGTTTGCAGCTCTGCATCTGGAATCATTCTAGGATAGTCTTAATGTAAGTTTCTCGAGACAAATCGAGAAGTCCCCTAGAGCGATCCCTAAGGATCTTAACACCGAGCACATAGCTTGCTTTTTCCATGTCATTCATCTCAAATGTAGAGAACAACCATTTTTTAGTGGTGACAATCATCTCTTCGTGATTTCTAGCCAATAATATGTCATCCACTGTGTGGGTGATTTTCTGACCACATTGCCCACCTTAGTAATTCAGCTATAGAACACAGGCAGAATAGATGGCACCTTAACATCTGCTTGCAGAAAGAGAGGGCTCCGGCGGTGGTTCTTCCACCCGAGGGCACTCCGACGATCAAGTCAGTATATCTCTCAAAGATAATCAATAGTGCTAAAAACAATGCTCAAAGTATCAATTGCTTACCTTAGACCCACGGGGTGCCTCTCTTTTATAGTTTACTCAAACCTAGTCCCACTAGAAGTCTGACTTCTATGGACTCCAATTCAGTACTTACTTTGGATTTCTCAAGAGATAATGATAAACTCCTTAAGAGTATTACCCTTATCCATCCTGAAGTCTTTCTTTATCCTAGGACTCTTGTCCCTTCTCCGCTTATCTTGGATTCCGGTATTCTCGCAGATAACCTCGGCAACTCCGAGATCACCTCGGCATAACTACCACGACACGTGGCACCTCGGCTGACACGTTGGCGTCACCTTGCCATGTGTTGGTACTCAGAAAATATATCCCCACAACTACCCCCTAGATTCTATTACCTCGGCATTCTGAGGTGATGGAATCTATATCGTTCCTCTTTCCAGTACATCGGCATAAGAACCCTTCAGCCGAGTTCGTTCATTTCAGGCCGACATGTCTTCTTCCAAAAACAAGAATTCTAATGAACTTTTTTACGCGCATGAGCTGTCATGCATCACTTTTCAACCGTTCTACTTACGTGTTTCACCTTCATTGGCTCGTGTTTGTGACGCGCTTGTAAGCTGTCTTGCATCTGTCTGCGCCGTCTGACACATACGATATTCAAGGTGTATTAAATGCACTACTTTTGCCGCCGTTTCAAGTTTTGGACAAAACTTGTTTTCCCTCTCTTTGCCTCTTCACTTTGCACTTTGATTTTACTTACTTTCTCTCTCTCTAAACTCTTTCCTTCGAATCTGCCATTACTCGATCCTCAAGCTCTACAACTGCTATCATTCTTCAATTCCAGTGAAGCTCTCATCATTCCGTTGTGTCTACAACCGTCGCTTGACTTCGGCAATCTTTATACCGGCTTCATTTTTCCTAGTAAGCCACCGTTCCTTTCATTCTTAACGCCTTCAATATTCTTTATTAGTTTTTCATCACTATTCTTTGTTCAAACATCTATCTTGTGAACCACATATCTGAATGCTTTAATTTTGCTTTTGTCCATGTCTTGAACATTTGCACTATTTCACCACTTTTTTGTCACTGTTCTTGACCCTATATTTCTCGTATTCTTTATGCTTTTGAGAACCCTACCTCTGTTCTTGATTCTAAAACTTTATTATCTGTTTCTTGTCTTCTGTGTTTCCTTTCAGATCTGTACCCCCAATCTTTATTTCCATAGATTTAGGTTTGGGATTTGTTTGTAGACTTCACCAATCCTTAGGGAAAACTGAAACAACCCTTACCAGTATTTACTTAGGTTTTTTCCGAGGTCCCAAAAACCCTTTAAGAATATCCCCTTTCTAAAGTTGAACACCTTTACGCCGACATCATGGGCATGTGGAAACATAGGGTAGATACCCCAATCAAACTTGAGTACTTTAGGGAAGAATTCTCCATTCCTGCCGATGTCCATCTGAGACTGGCTGGGGATGATGACTCCATTATGTCAACAGACGATTCGATGCCCTTTCCCATTGTTGCTTTTACTGAATGTGGACTTCGGCTTCCACTTAATCTCCTTTTTCGTGAAGTTCTCCATTACTATAAGTTGAACCCCATGCAACTTACCATTAACTCTTATCGAGTGATTAATGGTATTGTAGCCTTAGCCAAACAAGAAAATGTTAGGATAACTTTAGCTGATATTCAGTACTGTTACACCATGTGTGCCCTCAATCTGAAAGAAAAGGGCTACGTCTATTATCTTAAGCTGAGGTCTACAGAGTTCAAAATTTTAGCCGACTTCCCAAACTTCAACAAGGGGGCTGGAGATGACTACCTCATTACCTCGGAAAATTGGGAGTTTGCCCCAGACGAGGATGCCCATCTCTACCCTCTTCCTCAGTCAGTTAAAGAGGGCAAGGGTAAGAGCCCAGTGACAATACTTAGTTGTTTCTTTTCAAGTCCTCAATACTCATGCATTTCTAATATACATTATTCTTGCAGATGTTCGTAAGCCACCGAAAAGCTTTCGCCAATCCTACGTCCCAAGTAAGGATTTGAAGAACTTTTGGACTTGCCAGTCCAGAAGAGGAAAGCGCCTTCGCTACTTAACTTCATTCCAACATACAAGTCGATTTTGCCGATATCCTAAAAGAGGAAGAAAAGCCTTTCTCTGCATACATCCCAAAGCGTATGCGTATCACGAGCAGATCAAGGATCAACATCGGATCCAGCTGATCAGCCATCAACTTCGGCTCCATACTTGATCCCAATACCTGAACGGAAAAGGCGGCGTAGACTTGTACGAACTGCTGAGATGGGTCGCTCGAAACCTATTGCCGAAGATCTCTTAGCCGACCTCCCTACCGATGTTGACGCTCAACCATCGCAAACCATGCCCCCACCGAAGCCGAAAAGAACCAAGAAAGCTCAGCCAAAGGCTAAAGTAACTCAAGTTGAATCTGAGGATACTTTACCTATCTCCAAACTGGCTGAAAGCGACAAGTCTCAACCTTCTGCTGGGAAGAGGCGTACAGAAACCCAGCCATCAGAATCTGCAAAATCAAAGAAGCCGAGGTCATCGTCTGCGACGACCTCGGGGTCAAAAATACCAAAAGTTCCCTGGACACCCGAGATCACCTTGGAGAATAAACCTGTCCTGGCTAGTGATAGTACCGATGACATCAATATCGGCGTTGCTCTTAGTACAGCTCTACTTCTCCCAGGTGATCTGGAGAAGAACGCCGAGATGAGCGAGTACGAAAATTATGCTCTGATGCTTCAACGCTGTGTTCAAGTAAGTTTCTTCTCTTGGTAACCCGTCTTTCTTCATCTTTTCATACTTGTAAACTTTGTAATAACTTTGCTTTATGCTGCTTTCTTTCTTCTTTTTTTTTTTTTTTAGGCTGTTCAACATGCCCATGCCTTCTCCATACAATCTTTTGAGACTAGGGAGAAGTTGGCCGACATGAAGAGGGAGTTTTCTGCCCTTTAAAAGATTAATAAAAGTCTCCAATCAAAAATGAAGAAGTTGAAGGACCAGGCTGAGGCTGCTCTCAAAGCTTAGACTAAAGCCGAGGAGAAGGCTGATATTCTTGAAGCTATTAAGAAGGTTGCTGAAGTGCAGAAAAAAGAGGCCAAGGAAAAAATGGCTCAAGCTAAAAAAGAGCTTCAGGAGGCCCTGGCCACTAAGGATGCTGAAATTAAGGCGGCCGACGAAAAGGCTTACTCTCAGGGTATGGCCGATGTCACTGAAGAATACAAATTACAAGTCAGGCAGGCATGCAATAGGGGCTTCTCCCTTGGTTGGATGGCCCTGATAAAAAAACTTGATCTCCCTGCTGATTCACCCTTCCGCAATGCCGATGATATCCCTCTTCCATTCCCACCACCTCTACCTCCAAGTCAATCTGAGAATGCCTCTGAATCTAAGGATGAAGATGGAGATGAGGACGAGGATGAGGCCTTAGTAAGGAAATCCAATGATGCTGTTGGGGCCAAATCCTTTCCTTTAATTGAGCAAATTATGGACTTAACCCAAGATGAAGTGGGTGATGAGGTTGCCAAGGAAACTACTCCTGAGCACGCTTCATCCGACGTTCCTCAAGTTGACAAGAGTATTGACGAAACTCTAGCCGAGATTGATGCAAAAATTGCAACGGAGAAGGCGGCCGAAGTAGTTCTTCAAGAATCTGCCGAGGTCCAAACCCAAATTGCTCCTGAACCTGAGAAGTCATAACTTTGATGTCTTTTGTACTTTTTTGTTTCTTGGGTAATATAAGCTTCTTTATGTGGCTGATGTGCCGTCTTCTGAACAGTTATTCTTTGATTGTACCCTCTTTTGTGAAAAACTACAACTGTTTTCTCTGAATGATTCAATCTTTATTTTCTCTTGATTACTTTTGTATGATTCTATACTTAGAATATTTTGCATGCCTTTCATACTTTGCCTCCTTTATGCAATGTTCTCGGGGTCACATACCTCGGGTATAATAACTACAAGCTTTACTTCGGCAAGATACTGACTTGCAAACTTTTCATAAATTTCAACAAGTGTAAAACACATACTGTTTTAATTCCAACCTATAAATTTTCCTCAAGTTATAACAAGTGCTAAACAATGATCTACTTGTAAATTGCTACAAATTTCAACAAGTGTTTAAACAATATACTTAGGTTTTATTTCAACCTGTAAATTGCTGCAAATTTCAACAGATGATCATATGTCGGCTTAACGTCATCTTGTAAATTGCTACAAATTTCAACAAATGTTAAGCATCTTCTTCGGGTTAACCAACTTGTAATTTTTTACAAGTGTTTAAGCAATAACCTCGGCTTTACTTTGACTTGTAAATTGCTACAAATTTCAACAAGCGAAGAGAAACAGTAATCTCGGCTTAACTTCAACTTGTAAATTGCTACAAATTTTAACAAGTGAAGATAAGGAATAATCTCGGCTTAACTTCAACTTGTAAATTGCTACAAATTTCAACAAGTGAAGATAAGAAATCAGCTTAACTTCAACTTGTAAATTGCTACAAATTTTAACAAGTGAAGATAAGGAATAATCTCGGCTTAACTTCAACTTGTAAATTGCTACAAATTTCAACAAGTGAAGATAAGGAATCAGCTTAACTTCAACTTGTAAATTGCTACAAATTTTAACAAGTGAAGATAAGGAATAATCTCGGCTTAATTTCAACTTGTAAATTGCTACAAATTCCAATACGTGAAGATAAGGAATCAGCTTAACTCCAACTTGTAAATTGCTACAAATTTCAACAAGTGAAGATAAGGAATAATCTCGGCTTAACTTCAACTTGTAAATTGCTACAAATTTCAACAAGTGTTAAGCATATTCTTCTTCTCTTTGCCCCCAATGTGAACCTGAGTTCCACTTGGGTTCTCATTATTCAGAAATAATATTGTGCATCTTTTATCAGTGTAGAGGAATTCTGCTATGATTTTATTGATGACGTTTGAAAAAACAACAAGGAACATCTAATGATAGAAAAATTTCAGATTACAAGTATTCCATGGTCTAGGCAATGCGTTGCCCTCATTATCTTCAAATCGATAGGCTCCATTGCTTAATACCGAAGTGATTCTGTAGAGTCCTTCCCAGTTTGGGCCAAGCTTGTCCTCTCTGGGATCCTTCTTGTTGCCGACGACTTTTCTCAGGACTAGGTCGCCGACTTGAAAATCCCTTGGATTGACCTTCTTGTTGTAAGCTACGGCAAAATGTTCTTTGGTATCTTTGTGAGTTGAATTGCAGCTTTCTCTCTTCATTCTTCCAAAAGATCCAGATCTCGGGCTAAGAGTATGTCATTAGTCCCATTCTCAACTCCCTGGATTCGGATTCCTAGGATGCCGACTTCCAGTGGAATGACTGCTTCTCTGCCATAAGCCATGGCAAAGGGGGATTCCACTGTTGATCTTCTCGGCATAGTCCGATATGCCCAAAGCACGTTAGGTAATTCGTCTACCCACTTTCCTTTTGCTGCCTGTAGCCTCTTCTTTATTCCATCCAAAATTACTTTGTTGGATGCTTCTGCTTGCCCATTACTTTGGGGAAAACTTGGTGTTGAAAAGTAATTCTTGATTTTGAATTTCGCACAAAAGTTCTTGATGAGTTTGCTATCAAACTGCGTTCCGTTATCGGCAACTATGGCTCTTGGAATGCCAAATCTGGTGATGATGTTTCTCCATATGAAGTTCTTAACGTCCACATCTCGAATTTTGGCAAGAGGTTTTGCCTCTATCCACTTCGTGAAGTAATCTGTTGCTACCAGCAAATATTTTCTCTGCCCAGTTGCCTAGGAAAGTTGTCCAACAAGATCCATGCCCCACTGGGCAAGCGACCAAATTTGAATCTTGGATTGGTCGGCCGGTGGTACGGTGTATCAAAGGTGCAAACCTTTGGCATTGTTCGCATTCTTCACGTATGCGCATCTTTTTTGCATGTAGGGCCACCAATACCCTGAGTAATGGCCTGTGAGCTAGTGATCTGCCTCGATGTGGCTTCCACAAACTCCTTCATGAATTTCGTATAAAAATCTTCAACTGCAAAGGGTGTACGCGCATAAGAGGGTCCGATGAATGACCTTCTGTAGAGATGTCCGTCCGCTGTGAGACTGAATCTTGTCGACTTCAATTTGACCTTATGTGCCTCCTTGCGGTCTTCTGGAAGCTTTCCTTCTTTCAGGAATGCAACAATTGCATCCATCCAGCTTGGCCCCATGTCCATATACATTGCTTCCTGCTCTGTGTTCTGTGGTTCTATGCTCGGGCCCGACATATAGTCAATCATAATTGTCCTTGTTCTTCCAGTCTGCATTGAACTTGCCAGGTTGGCCAACGCGTCGGCGTGGCTATTATCATCTCGACTTACTTGAAGTAGTCGGCAGTTCTGAAATAAGGCTGCCAATCTGATGACCTCTTTTGCATATGCCGACATTCTTTCGTCTCTGGCTGCGAATTCTCCTGTTGACTGGTTAATAATAAGCTGTGAATCACAAAAAACTATTACCTCATCTGCTTCTGCTGCTGCCAGTTTTAGCCTTGCAATTAATGCTTCGTATTCTACTTCATTGTTTGAGGCCTTGAACCCCAAACGAATGGACTGTTCTATTATTTCTCCATCTGGAGATATCAGTAGTACTCCTGCCCCCGCTCTTTGTCGGTTTGAACTTCCATCGACAAACAGTCTGAAGGAGTCGCCGATGTAGATGCTGCAGGATCTGAGTTTTTCCTTTCTTTGTTCTTTTGCCTTTGGCTGGGATTCTCCTTGATTGCTGGGACAACGTTCATTTGGCTCAACGGAGCCTGATGTTCGTTGGATTCCGGGGTGAACTCGACCACGAAGTCGGCCAAAATTTGGCCCTTAATTGCCGTTCTCGGCCTAAACTCTAGATCGTATTGGCCCAAGGCCATTGCCCATCTTGCTATCCTTCTAGTTAAGTCTCCCTGCTGTAACAAGGGTTTTAAAGGGTACTCTGTTAGCACTATAATCTTGTGCGCCTGAAAGTAATAGTTCAACTTCTTTGAAGCCATCACTAAGGCTAGCATTAATTTCTCTAGGGGTAGATACCTTGTTTATGTGTTGGCCAAGGTTTTGCTTACATAGTAAACAGCCTTTTGCTCCTCTTTTTCTTCTCGGACTAACACCGCGCTTACTGCGTGTTCTGAAACTGCTAAGTACAAAAACAGATCTTCCCCAGGTCCAGGTTTTGAGAGGACTGGAGCCGTAGTCAGATACTTCTTTAGGTCGGCCAACGCGGCCTCACATTCCTCTGTCCAGAGGAAATCCGTGGCTTTCTTCACCAGATTGAAGAAAGGTTTGCATTTGTCTAAGCTTCGGTTTATGAACCTGTTTAGGGCTGCGGCCCTTCCGGTAAACATCTGTACCTGTTTTGCCGACGTTGGGCTCTGTAAATCTAGGATGGCCTTGATCTGATCTAGGCTGGCCTCAATGCCCCTTCTTGTCACCAGGTACCCTAAGAACTTTCCAGATCCAACTCCAAACGCGCACTTTGATGCGTTGAGTCGGAGCCGATATGTTTTGAGGATTTCAAAGACCTCTTTTAGGTCAGAGAGATGACCCCTAGGCTCCTTGGTCTTCACGACCATGTCATTGATGTAGACTTCTACTGTTTGGCCAATCAAGTGTCTGAACATCTTGGTTACCAACCTTTGGTAAGTTGCTCCTGCGTTTTTCAGCCCAAAAAGCATTACTCTGTAACAGTACAGTCCTTTTGGGGTGATAAACGCTGTCTTTTGTTCATCCGGGGGGTACATGGCTATCTGGTGGTACCCCCTATAAGCATCTAGGAAGCTCATTCTTCCATGTCCAGATGTGGTGTCCACCAACTGGTTGATCTTGGGTAGAGGAAAGCTGTCTTTGGAACAAGTTTGTTTAGGCTTGTAAAATCTACACAGACCCTCAATTTACCGTTCTTTTTCTTTACTACCACAGTATTTGATAGCCATGTCGGGTAATCGACTTCTCGGATGGCCTTGGCCTCCAGAAGTTTGTCTACTTCCTCTTCTACTACTGCGACGTGCATCAACGTCGATCTTCTGGCTCGCTGTATTACAGGCTTGGTCGACCTGTCGACGTTCAGTTTGTGGCATGTGACCTCGAGGTCAATGCCAGGCATCTCATAAGGTGTCCAGGCGAACACCTCAATGTTTGTTCTCAAAAAAGCTTCCAACTCTCTTTCTTCTTTTTCGGCTAAGCCTGAGCTGAGAAGAAAGAAGCATTCTTCATCGCCCTCCTGGACGAGGATTTTCTTTAGTGTTTCTTCACTTTTCTTGGCCGCTCCTTGCCAACATCGTCTAGGACCTCCATGTCCTCGTTTTCGATTTTTGCCTTCTCTGGTTCTCGGATGTTGCAGGTTGATTTCATTGCTGCCATGGAGCAAGTTTTTGCCTGCAGTTGATCTCCTCTGATTTCTTCAATCCCAAGCTCTGTTGGGAACCACAATAGTTGATGCAATGTTGAGGGAACTGCCCCCATTGCATGCAACCATGGCCTTCCCAAGATGATGTTGTATGGTGAGGGTGTGTCAATCACAATGAATTCCGTCTTGATTTTCTTTGTGCCGGCTTGTATTTCCAAGCTTGTTGCACCTAGTGGCCACGTCGACGTTCCATTGAAGTCGACTATCGGGCTATTGGATCCTTCCATGTCATCTGGGTGAAGGCCTAGTTCCTTGTAACATCTAACGTACATGATATCGCAAGAGCTTCCTTGATCAATCAAGATGCACTTCACTTGGTACTCCCCAACCTGGAGGGATACTACCAAGGCATCATTATGCGGATGTTGGACCATCTCTAGGTCGGCTTCAGTGAAAGCTATCATCGGTCCTTGGCACTCCTCTGGCCGATGTCTCTTTTCCCCGACTTGGTAGACATGCTGTAAATGCCTTACCCTCTGGGTCTCTCCTCTAACTTCGTTCTCGTTGACCCTTGAGTGGATCACATTAACCACCTACGGTCCCTCTTCCTGTAGTTGCTGTGTTGGGGGAGGCGGGGCTGCTGGTGCTTGAGGTAATCTTGCCTATTCTTCTCTGGTCCTGGTTTCATCGACAAGGCCTCGTAGATGGCCTTGTCTTACTAAGTCCTCTAAGTGTGCTCTTAGGGCTCTGCAGCCTTGGGTTGGGTGCCCTTCTTCATTGTGGTAAGCACAATGCCTACCAACGTTCCTTCCCATGTATTCTTCTGGGGCCTTTGCCGGTGCTCTGAAATAGGGTTGGTTTCGAATTTGATCCAGGACTTTGTGGACCGGGATTCGGAACACAGTCGTCACTGCCTGTTTGGCCCTCAATTCTGTTTCTTGTTTGTTGAATCCGTTGTTACCTCGGCCTCGCTTCGGCGAGCCGTTGGTTCTTTCTTGTTTTATCTCTTTATTCCCTGATGTATCTTCCTCGGCTCTGGCATACTTCTCGATTCTTGCCATGAGCCCCTCCATGCTCTTCGGCAATGTCTTTGCCAAGGACTTTCGTAATGGACAATCATCTTTCAGGCCGTTCTTGAAAGATACGACTGCCACCTCCTAGTTGCACTCGGGTATTCGGTTGAACACCTCATAGTACCTTTTTGCATAGGCCCTAAGGCCTTCATCTTTGCTGATCTTCAGAGCCATCAATGCGTCCACCCTTAATAGCTCTGATTTGTTTGTGAACACACGGCCACAAACACCTCGACCAGGCCTTCCCAGTTCTTCACGCTTCCCTTGGCAGTTTGTGGAACCAATCTAATGCAATCTCCCCAAAGGACGAGGGGAACACTTTGTAGAGCAACGGCTCATTTTCACTGTATAATGCCATTGAGTTCAAGAATAATCCAACGTGGAAGTTAGGGTCTGACTTACCACTACAACAAAACTAACTATTCACGGCATCATGTTTACGACATGCATTAAATGCATGTCGTAGTTAGTACATTCTCTGACATTTTTTTTTTGCAAGCCGTTAATGTTTTGTCAATAACGACATACATACCATGTAAGTCGTTGATTCATATATTTATAACATGCAAAAGTATGTAAGTAAAAATGTATGTTTTACGACTTACAAAATATAATAAATAAAATATTTGTACCTAAGGCGACATACATTTCATGTTATAAAATATTATAACTTTACACGGCATGCATTAACATGTCGTGAAAACTTTTGCACAAAAAAAAAAATTCAATCCGAATTTTTTTTATAGCATCTAAAAGCATCTTAGTAAAAATATATATTTTCACGGCATACAAAAATATGTCATAAAATATTTGTACTTAAGACGACATACATTTCATGTCGTAAAATATTAAAACTTTACACGGCATGCATTAGCATGTCGTGAAAACTTTTATTAAAAAAAATTTCAATCCGAATTTTTTTTTATTTTATTTAGAAAAGCTAACAATTTCCAACCAAGCTTCTCACCTTACATTTTCCTAATTGAGGACAACGTAAAAAATAATTTATGCGTTATTTTATAATTTAATGTCTCATTTAAGGGATAATTGCACCCAGTGAGATTTTGAGAAAAAAAAATTACATATTCATGAAAAAATTTATAATTTTAATAATTAATATTTATATGGCTTCTCATTAATTTGTAATTATTTTTTTTTTAAATTACCCTGATTTCATGTCTTTCCTTCTTTTAGTAATTTATTTATTTTTTACTTTTTAGATGTGCCTAATCTGAATACAACTAAAAAATAAAATATTTGTAAAAAAATATAATAAAATATAATATATATGAAATGTATTAAATTTTATATTTTTTTGAATTTAAGTGATTTTTTTTAAAAAATTAAAAAATATTTTCCTTTTAAGTACATGTAAATTATTTGAATTTAAAAAGAAAAAAAAAATTATTTAAAATATTTAAAAACTTACTTAATTAAATTGAAAATCATTGCCCCGTTACTCTCTCAGTCACTCTGGGTCTCTCTCTCTCTCTCTCTCCCCTCTCTAAACCCTAATCTGTCTCAACCGATGGAATCAATCTTCTTCTTCCCATAAAACAATGACTATTACTTTGTGAACATACAAACACAAGATAATTCCTCCCAATCGCTCTCTATTTATGTCCTTGGTTGAGTCGAAACAGACATTTCATTTCACACAAACAGAGCCAGAATGAGAGAAAACAGAGGTTGAGAGAGATCGAGAGACGGAGCAGAGATTTGGAAAATGTCCTGGCAGACATACGTGGATGATCACCTGATGTGCGACATCGAGGGCAACCACCTTACCTCCGCCGCCATCCTCGGCCCGCGGCAGCGTCTGGGCTCAAAAGCGCTTCTTTCCCCAAGGTTCTCCATAGATCTGTCTTTCTAATTTATTTATTTAATTATAATATGTTTGATTTCGATTGCTTTTCATCAATCTGTAAGTAAAAATGTTGATCGCCGATTGCCTTTCTTGATTTTATGAATTGTTGAGATTTCGATTAGATCCAAGTGTTCATCTATTGAACCTGTAATGATTCGATGAAACCTTTTTGATGATTGGCTTTGGGATTTTCATTATTGAATCATGAGATGTGAGATTTGATTTTCACCTGCATTGTTATTCAATTTGCATTCCTATGAGTTTGATCTGTTTTACCTTGAGAAGATCTCAGAATGGATCTCATTTTTTCCTTCATTTCAAGTTTTTACATTTTAGGTGCATTTTGAAATTTGCTTCAATGATTGCAGATGCTGGATTTCAAGAGGTTGAATATGAAAATCTTGTTGGGGGAGTAGTGGCGACCCATTCTGGATTGAAGTTTTAGGTGCATCGTCATGAAGTCCGTTCGGTCCTGTCAATTTCGACTTGTTCTTAACACTTGAAGTCGGTAATTAGCTTCGAAATTTTTGCCAATCCATTATGATGGCTGATTTTTTATTAATATTTAAAAGTAGTTTTGTTTTGTTCCAATGTTTGATTCATTCTCTCTTCTGATTTTGCTTTATATATAATAAAATAAGTTATTTGAAAAACACATTCTATTGTACAGCATTAAGAAAAATAAAAAGAGAATTTGCATAATGCCGTTTGGGCCAAACCAACTGGCTAATTTTGTAGGATGATTGACATTGCGTCATTAATATTACGAAATTATCCTTTTAGAAATATAAAAATTAGAGAAGTTGCTCTTAAAAGTTTTTTTCCTTGACACCTCTCTGTTCTGTGAGATTCCCTATGTTTTTTTCTCTTCCATGTATATATATAGGAGAGAATTGCCTACTCACTGTCCATCTCTAGGACAGTTTGTCAATTCGTTCAACCTTCTCAGTATATGTTGAAGATATTAGAGAAAAACAATCGAAACCCAGGTGATAAGAAGTACAAATAAGCCTGAATCATTGTCAATCTTTTTTGTTGAGGTGCATTGTAATTAATTTACTAAATTTGTTTCATCGAACATCAATTATGGTTTCATTTCACCAGTGAAGGGAGAGGGTGAAGGTGAAGGTAAGCGAAAGCCACAGAAATTAATTAAATCAATTTGTAATTTTAACGATTTAAAGGTATATAAGTGTAGTTTGAGTTAATGATAATAATCTTAATATATTCAGACATTGGTGGTCGTATGCTTGTTTCATTCGAGCAATTCCCATGTTGATTTAATGATAGTAATTTTCTAAAGATTACACTGAAATATGTAGACGCCATGAGTACCTTGGCGGTGGTGGCGAGGCATATGAGAATAACCAAAGAGATGGCTAGAAGCAGAAGTACTGATTTCATGTTCTCTCTCTCTCTCTCTCTCTCTCTCTCTCTCTCTCTCAATGGTTGACTACTAAGGCCAAGTATAAATAAACGAGAATAGCAATCGGCCTCCCAAATTTATGGTTAGGGAATTTGGTAGAGATTTGAAAAAGAAAGAGAAAAAGTGAATGAAACTATGTGAAATATATGTATACTAAGCGTGTATTTAGGCTAATTGTTTAGTACCTATCCTAATTGTTTGTCCTTGGAGAGAACACTCCAATAATAAAATCAATGACCACTCACAAGACATTCAAAGCACAATAAGTTAAACTGCACAAATACTCACATATCTTTACCCTTGAGGTGTTAGTCTTTATATGCTGTTAAAGACTAGTATGGCAATGGTATTATCTAGTCATTTTGAGCATGCCATTTTTAAGCTAAGTATGGCAATGGTATTATCTAGTCATCTTTGAGAATTATCTAGTCATCTTTGAATGTTAAGATAACAACCACCATGGTGGATTACATAAATACTAAAATATTGTTCATTGTTTTATTTTTTAATTTATTTTATTCCCACTACTACAAACTAATGAACACACTATGGAGTCATATACATACAAACTAATGATCCATCATCTTGACTATCCTTTACCTATTCGAGTCCTGTTGGAGGTATTATTTTTCCTCATTCATGTAGTACTTGATCATGTATGAAGGACTTTCTCAGTAGTATGTGTGTTGCAGTTGAGAATTTTGGATAAAACACCTTGTAGTTTTATTTTGATGGTTATTTGAAGTGGTCCACATATCCTCTTTTATTGTTTTTTTCTTTTTTTCTCATCCCGCAATCCCTTGCCTCCACAAGGGGGATAAAATTTCTCACTCACTCTCTGGTTCTCTCTCTCTCTCTCTCTCTCAGCCCTCTCTAAACCCTAATCTCTCTCAACCGATCGAATCAACCTTCTTCAGCCCCGTTTGATCTAATCTCAGAACGATTGGTGATTCATCTCAGATCCAATCTCAGAGCGATTGGCAATTTCGATTTTGAGATTTCGAATCTCCACCGCCTACACCATCTGCACTGCCGTGAGGCGCCACCATCGTCTACTAAGGTGAGCACTCTAGTCTCTCTCTCTCTCTCTCTCTCTCTCTCTCTCTCTCATTCTTGATTTTGGCTATCAATTCCAAAATGTAAGGCGATTTTCATATTACATTTTTGTTTTGATAGATTTTATTGCGGTTTTCTAAAATTTGCTACACTTATCGATGATTTGTGGCGAAATCACAACTTCTTTGCTCTTTATTCTCTCACTATTGCTTCTTGTGTCTTTTCTTGATTTCAAATTGCATCAATCTCCCAATTTTAGGATTCATAGATATCTCTTTTACTCGTATGAAATTTATTTTATCTAATTCAATAATCATCGGTCTTGAAGCTCTCTGTTTCGATATCTCGCAATCGATGGCTTTATTAGAATGTATAAAGCATTTGATTCAGTTGGGATGGCTTTATTTTATCTGATTCAATAATCGATCTCTGTTTTTCAAAAAAGCTTTGACTCAATTAGAGGCTTAGATGGATGAATTAAGTGTAGAGTTTGTTGCTGATGGAGACAGATGGAAGCAGCTATGGCTGGTTCAAGTTGAAGGAATGGTTAATTGTGATAACAATGAAACTATTTCTGAATTATGTCCCAGATTCGATGTTGATGGCTTTAGAAAATAAACGACTTTTAGGAAGTGAGACAATTACCTTTTTTAAGTGCTGATAGACACAAGAGTTTATAATATATGAGAGCAACAAAGCTGTTTTAGAAAATGACTTTTGGGAAGCATGACAGTTATGAGTCATTTAGCTGAGCTTTATTATTGCTAACCAATTAGGAAACAATGTCTTTTAGGGACTTGAGACCAGGTTCACTAATAAATTACTTGTCATTGATATCAAACAACTATAACTTTTCTATAATAAATCAACTTATATGTATCTTTGATTATCTCCCACAAATGTATGAACTTGTGGTTGAGTGGTTGTAATATTGTGTGTAAAACTGGAAGATGTATGAACTTGTGGTTGACTTTTCTATAATAAATCAACTATGACTTGAGACCAGGTTCACTAATAAATCAACTTAGAATGTACATTAAGCCGTAGACATATCTGGCCATCCAAGGATTGGAGCCATTGTGGAACTGACTGAACCAAGAGCCCTTTACAAGCTTGGCATACCGGTCAATGGTGATATTTGTCGTGCCCTCCTCCATTCTACTTCAGTGTTGGCAATTATCTTCCATCACATCTTAGTGGATTGAATTCAACTAGTTTCTCTCTTTACTGCAATTCAAAACAATCAAGATTTTAGGACATTAGAGAGTAGCATTTTTTGACTAGGGGTTAATTTTATCATAATATGTTACGGTGTATGACATGGCGATGGAACTGGATAGTAGTATTTTGTCTTTATGATAATATTAGAAGTAAACTGAAGTACTCACCTCTTTTCCCTTGTCTGGCCATGGGATGACAAGAAAAAAGCTCATTTATCTGCAATTGAAGTGCTTGGTAGCTAGGGGATCTTAGTTTTCAGTTGTTTGGTGTGTTGTGTGGGTGTGTGAATACCGTGTTCAACATATGGCTTCCCTGGCTGGATCTGTTTCTTAGTCTTAAGTTTATGCGAATAACAGACACATTTTTTTTTAATATATTTTGATTTTATAAGTTATCACTGTCTTTTTTTTGTAGGAAGTGGTTTTGTTTTTCCTTGTTTACAGGTTTATTTGTGGAACACCTGTGAGATCTAGTTTTTTAATGGCTCAATTACTGGCATGATTAATTTAGTTCAGATATGTTTTCAACATTAAAAAAAAAAAAAAAGAATATTTTCAAATGTTTTGATGTTAACATTTTCTGTAGTATTGTGTTATGCTTCTAGGAAATGGTCTCCTGTAAATTCGGATGTTGATGGCTCATTTCTTCTTTGTAGAAGCATTAAGTTTTCATTTGATATAATTTCGGGGATAATTGTGGCTTTTGTGGTTGTAAATAGCTTAATATTTCATTAATGTACCTTTGTTTGGTTGTTTTTCTGTTGATCTGATTTAGATTAGAAGTTTATTCACTTGGCGGGAATGGTGATGATGATTGATAGCTAAAATGAAGGCGGTGAAGATGCCTGCAAGAAAAGGAGAAGGTAATATTTTTTTCTGTATATCGTAACAATCTTTAGGCTTTTTGGTATTTGGAGTGGCACCTTGATGTGTTGATCTTGTGGGCCTTAGCCTCAAGCTGGAAGCGATTGATAAAGGAGAAGATCTACTCAAGGGCTTGAGATTGAGTTAGGAGGATCTTGCGAACTCCTCTTTAGTTTCTCGCATATTGACATTTAGCTTTCTTTAACGATGCTCTCTCTTGCCGTGCAATCCCATAATTTTGTTCTATTTTTGTAGAATTTCTAAGATGAGCAAGAAGAAGCGACAAGCAATGCAGTGGAATCTTTGGTTTGTTTACATTGTTTTCTTTTGCCTTCATAATAATAATGTTTGGGCCTTTTGGTGATTTTTTTTAATCCTGTTTTGTTTTTCATCAAAAGCTTACGTACCAATGATTTTTCCTCGGAGGCTAGAATAGATATTTAATTGAAGGAAAATTAAATAAGCAATTTTTATTCAAACCCTTCAAGCTGAAATGATGTGGCGGTGGTATTCTTGAAATTATAAGCTACAATGATGGGTGTTTTAGTTTGAGATAAAAAAGACCATAAGAGGCCACATCATTAGTATACAAGTTTTATTAAGAAATTATATTTACCTTTAATTGCCAATTGAGCGGTACTTCACCTTTTGTCTCGACTTGCGAAAGTATCACAGTATAGAAAAGGCAACTTCAAAGAGGCATTGGAATTGCTTGGCCCGATTTTGAAGCCAACAACTTTAAGGTACTATTATGAATAATGTGAAATTAAGTTCTATGAATATTTATAGTTAATCTTAATTCATATATTTTTGGGGAAAAAACATGTGGGTTTACTTCTTTATGCTAGACAATTGGCGCATCTGATAAACAACTTGATGTCTTCAACGAAGTTTGGTATGTTATCTTCTTTGAATCTTGGACAAGTTATTAAGGGTACATTCTTTATTCTTGTCTCATAATCTCATTTGAACTCCACGATAGTTTATTTCTCACTGGGTTGTTTTCATGTGTAGCGATCGAAGTCATTGGGAAGCGCATAAAGATGAGGAAAGGTGCTCCATTCATGTGGCGCCTACTGGTACATCTCTTCCATTTTTTTATCATGAGTTACATATTTTTAACTTTAAAATATTTAATGTGTGGCCGATGCAAACATACCATTGGATATACATTGTTGTGTTGTTGATTCGGAGAGAGGTTATGCCATGGTAGGGAGGGAAGCTACTCTTGTTGGAGAGCGAGCAAAGTGTTTGGAAGCCCTTACTTCAAGTAAAACTGGTACATATGTATATGTATGATAGTCCAACCTCTTGCATAGGCGGTCAGTTAGCTAACTAATTAAATTTGATTTCTCTATGTGATGCACAATCATAATGTAAGCTTGAGAAGGCCTAGTAGGACTTCAAGTTCGATTTCATATTTGGATTTTTGCTCATTACATTTCATTTTCATAGGCCTAGAGGGTATCGGTTTGCTTCTCTCTCAATGTCTATGAGAAGTTACGTTCTTATATCACGGTGGTTAGGTAGATAAATATTCATTTTCACTTTAAAATGCATGGAACCATCTGTGAAACTTCAAGTGATAGAGCCATAATACCGTTCGATGATATAGAAGGCATACACGTGTCTCAAGACATATTGACTCAAATTCATCCTGTGAATAAAAAGACACAAGTTAGTAGTCAACTTACTGCTTACAAATTGGAACTTATAATCACGTTGAATCAACTCTAAAGTCTAATGTGTACCACATCATAATTTATTCATAGTTATTTCTATTAACAAAACAACTCTTTGGAAGCTTAACTATTCCTCTTTATGCATAAAAGATATACCAAGAAAAGAAGAAATGCTTACAGTTGCAAAATAACTCAAATGACCTAAGCAGGATAATCCAAGGCATGCTAAACAACACTAGCAATGCATTCTAATGATGAAAATAAAAAATTAGAGAGCTAGCACAGACACCTTACGGACATTATTTGCACATTGTAGTTGTTACATAAATAATTAAGAACACGAAAAAAGTAAACTGACACAACATGGTATATTAGTCCAAGCTAAATTTAAAAGGAAAGTAGAAGGTATTTAAAAGATAAACAATGACAACAATGCCTCTTTTAATGCGATCTTTGAAAATCTATAGTTATAAACTAATGCTCTGAGGGCAAAGATGAGATCTTCAAAGCTTATTTAACACCATGAATTTTTCGCTTTGCTTCCTTCTTCCAACCCCAAAAACTCTAATGCTTTTGAAGCAACGACAATGCAAAAGGAGATGATTAATAGACTCATCCACTTTTTTCAAATCGGACACCAATTGGGGAGCACCTTTGGCCCCCACTTATCGATGGTCGATATCACTTCCAAAGCTACGATCCGTTAAGACACCTCATTTGCTAGATGATCTTGCAAGGGAAGACAATGTGTGGCTGGGGCAAGCAAAAGCTTATAATATGACCTCCTTGCAAATTTTACGGTCTGTTGCCCTCCATGATACAACATCCACCTTTGTCACCAAGCACACCATTAGATAATGGGTTTCATGGTGGTTCAAGTTAAAGAAATCTTGTGGGTTTATTTAATTTTTTATTTTTTATTTTTTGTGGATAAGAGTAGGAGGAATCTTTGCAAGGTTATCTGAATATGGATTAGAATTTGCTTGCTTCTGAGATGTGTCAAATTGCGGGATTTTCAAAACCCAAATCAAAGTTGTATGACTTTTGGTAACAAGGAAGCAGGTTCAACTCAAAGTTGTATGATACATGATAGCTACTTTGTTTAGTTGAATCCTTTCTTTTAAGCTTTGATTATTCATAATTTATTGTTGTTAAATTTTCTTATTAGCAGTTGAATCTTAAAATTGTCAACTAGCAAGATGATTGGAGAGGTACTTTATTTCTCATTTAACATAAAATTGAATTTATAACCAATTGTTGTCCACATTATTTCTTATTTTTCCTTATGTATTGCCTGAGTTCAAAAAAAGGAGAAAAGAATTAGAAAGGGCGTGAAGCTATAATTCTTTGCGACAATGGATGAAAGAAGAAATGCATCATTTAATTTTAGATGAGTGTTCTACTTCTCCACATGTTGAATCACATGTTCATTCTTTTGGACAAAATATTGGACTAATTGATTTCTGATTTGTAATTATACTTTTGGATGTTTAAAGTCGTATTTTAGAGATTAGTGAATCTTATGATTTGGATACTTTTTTGATTTGTATGTTTGAGGTTGTTATCGACTTGATATGATAGAAGTTGGGGATAAAAGTTAGTATCGATTTGTTTGGTGTATGGATATTAGATTTTTTGCTTACTTCATAGTTCTTTATACCTTGGTTTGTAACAGGTTGCATTTTATAAGTTATTGTCTACATACGGTTAGGCAAGGTTATGTTCCTATATATATATTATATTAAAAATAACTTTCTACGGCATGCAAAATTATGTTGTGAAAAGTGTAATGATTTATGGCATGTAAAAAAATGTAGTAAAAGACTATATACGGCATACAAGGCATGTCATAAATATATTAAAAATGACCTTCTACGGCATACAAAATTATGTCGTGAAAAGTGTGATGATTTATGACATGCAAGAAAATATGTAAAAATACTATATCTGACATACAAAGTATGCCATAAATATATAAAAATAATCTTCTCGGCATGCAAAATTATGTCATGGAAAGTATGATGATTTATGACATGATAAAAATGTAAGTAAAAGTTATATCGACATACAAAGTATGTCATTAATGTTTAATTTCTTAGTTTTTACAACTTTACGCATCTTAGTAAATGATGCTCAACTTTCCACGGCATGTCATATATGACATTTGTGTGCATCTTGGTGAAAGAGTTTTTACGGCATGCATTACAAGTAAAAGTCAATTTTGTTGTAGTGTACCATCGTATATTTGAAACACAGGCATACTCACTGCAAAAATTGACTTTTAAACTTTAAACATAAAAATTAATTTGAAGTCCTACTAGGCCTTCTCGTGCCATTATGATTGTGCATCACATAGAAATCAAATTTAATTAGTTAGCTAAGCTGACACACTTAGTTTCCTATGATGTTTTGGTATTTGGCAAAAATTATATAATTTTAGTTTCTTTGGCCAGTGATTTAATCATGCTAGTCTATGTGTTGGTTTTCTTTGTGTGTGTGTGTTTTTTAAAATTTGCAGGCAGGCACCGTTCTTGTGTATCTCAATGAGGATAGAAGTATGTTCAAGTGTTATCGTATAAGTATTTGTATCTACAAACAATAAACTAAATTTACATACAAAATTGAAAGATTTTATTACATCATTAATGTTCAACCTCTCAACAAATGGTAAAAAATGCAAGAGGTTGGACTATCATACATATATATATATATATATGTACCAGTTTTACTTAAATGGCAGTCTCCAAACACTTTTGCTCTCCAGCGATAGTAACTTAGGCCTCCCTACCATGGCATAACCTCTCTGAATCAACAACACAACAATGTATATCCAATGGTATGTTTGCATCGGCCACACATTAAATATTTTAAAGCTAAAAATATGTAACTCATGATAAAAAAATGGAAGAGATGTACCAGTAGGTGCCACATGAATGGAACACCTTCCCTCATCTTTATGCGCTTCCCAATGACTTCGATCGCTACACATGAAAACAACCCAGTGAGAAATAAACTATTGTGGAGTTCAAATGAGATTATGAGACAAGAATAAAGAATGTACCCTTAATAGCTTGTCCGATTAATGACATAACATACCAAACTTAGTTGAAGACATCAAGTTGTTCATCGGATCGCCAATTGTCTAGCATAAAGAAGTAAACCAACATGTTTTTCCCCCAAAAATATATGAATTAAGATTAACTATAAATATTCATAGAACTTAATTTCACATTATTCATAATAGTACCTTAAAGTTGTTGGCTTCAAAATCTGGGCCAAGCAATTCCAGTGCCTCTTTGTAGTTGCCTTTTCCATACTCGTATACAGCTTCTGCAAGATTAACTATAATTTAAGATTAACTATAAATTATGTGATATTGTCTACATCGTTACTTCAAATCAATCACGAAATAATACTAGTCACCCGTTACAACTGTCACTTAGCAACTCCCATTTTCTATCTTCATAGGAGTTGATTAGATATATACACTATTTCAAATTCTCCACAAATATATATATATATATATATACAGGCAAATTGTATTTTCACCAATACCACATCACAGGAGGCACACTAGCACTAATCGGTCCCACCACACCTCCCAAAGCATATTTGCTCAATTACTTGCTTTAGCTTTATTATCTTTTGAGTATCGAGTGAGCAATAAACCATCCCTACATAGAACTTGCACTTTACTTTACACACTAATTACAACATAAATAAATATAATTATAAAAAAATTAAAAATTAAAAATTAAAAATTAAAATTTACAGAAGCCAATTATTAACTCCAAAAAGCAGCAACTAGAGACGATGACAATGTGCTTCCCCTGTATCTAAACCTGTATCTAAACCAAAAAGCACCCATCACTTCCAGGCTACTATTACCCAAGCAAATGAGAACTCAATTCTACCAATCCAATTCCCTGTGATATTATCAGTCATCATCATCCCCTGTGATATTAGGGCTTCTCATATTTATCAGTCATCCCCTGTGAGATTTGAAACATAATATATATATAGCAAATAAAAGGTTAAGGGACAAAGAAACCCATCATAGAACCGGATATGGGTTAATACTCTTTTGTGGGTCCCAAACTTACGTGAAAGGGATGATTAGTTTTTGTACAAATAGAAGAACTGGTAGCACAAAAGGTAAGAGGATTGTCAATGGCTACTCCACCTAGTTGGAGGGTATTTTAAAAAAACTGTCATCACTGAGTTCCATAAATTTATAGGTAAAACTTTGTCTAATTTTCTTGTTACAGTCAATGAACATCTGAAAAACTCTAAAGTTATAGCTTCCACTTGCATACACAACATATTAAAATGAAATTCCATTTCAGGCAGAAAATTCCAAATCAGAGTTTCATTTCATTGAAAATTAACCTATCTTGAAAAGACATCACCCAATGTAGGTTCACAAATAAATAAACAAAGCACAATTGTTTCAAAATAAATTCCAGTCTTTACACTATCTTAAATCAAGAAGAATCTGCTAACCAAAACCACATACCCACCACCACTTCCACCACCACACCCTCAATGCCCTATGCGAATACATTCCAAAAGCACATTAGTCGAAATTGCTTTGCTTCTTATGACAATATCACTACAAAAACTATTCTATTCAATTTTAAAAATTATTCCATGATTTAAAATAAATAAATAAATAAATAAATAAATGAGGACAGCATGATCCAGATAGAGATAAAATAAACAAATATGAGAAGACACACCTATTATCCATCCAAAGCCATGAATCAGTAATCTCAAGTCACTCAAAAGCATAAGGAATGCATTCAATTGTCTTTGCGAGAAAAGGATTGAATCTTGTAACTTGAAATTATGGACCAACCGGACTTCGAATTGGGCTTTTTGTAAATTGGGTTTGAGATATTGCAACATCAAACTGAATAAATCTGCACAAATCAAAGAATCAATTTGGAAAACACAAAGGCGAGAAACCAATCAAGAGCCACCTAACATGATCAAGAAATGAACACATTGTAATTTTTAGAAAAAGAATGCTTACTAAGCAGATGTATGGTTGGATGCTCAACAATTGGTACATTTTTAGAATATCCAGAAAGTCAAAGAAAAGAAATAAATGAGCAAACATTAGAAAAATAAGATCCCCTTAAAGAAAAGAAACTCGTATCATTGGTACATTTCCCATTTTTGTTGATCTGCCTCCCCCCTTATATAACATAAACAAACTAACTCCAAGATAAAAGTAGGCTAAACAATACAAAATTAAGAAGCTCTATACACAGGGATTACAATTTAAGAGCGACAATAAACGAGGTTTAAAATCGACCCTCGAGACCCAACACTCTCCTCACCTCGGCGGGAGTTAGTCTCGAGTCATCGGTCTGAGTTCTCCTTTGCAGAACATCAATGTAGAGATGATTTGATTAATTTACTTAGGCACTGTTTTTGCTTGAGCGGTGTGATTTCAATTCTCTATAATAACTTGGTCAAATAGCAATTAGTTACTTATGGAATAATAATCATTGTGAATGAATCTGAGGACTAAATAAGAGGTCTTCCATGTGAAGTGTTGAACTCTTAGATTTTGGAAACGAGTTATATCGATGACTAAAAAAGCTATTTTTGAAAATTTTAAATTAGTTTGTCTTACTGACTTCTAAAATTTTTAGTAAAACACAAGCAGGAATGGGTTCATGTTAAAAGCATGCCGACATATGAACAGTTAATGGAAAACATTTAAGCGGCTCCCCATCCCAGCACTACTAGACTCATTTGTCACTTCTAAGCATGTTTAGTCCACAAACCCACGCCCACACACGTACATCAAGGCAAGCTTCGGCCTTGAGTTTTTGTTTTTGGGAGAAATGCTTCCACCGAAAGAAGACTACAAAATACACATCAATTATATAATCCTATACATTAACATCTTATCTATCTCTTCTTGCCAAGTTCTAATGCATATTTTGCATGTGCTCCATGTGCATGTTCATGCAACAAAGAAAAAATTACCCTACATGTCCAATTATGTATCAGATAGGTTCCCCTACGAGCATCAAGCTTTAAGGAATTACACATCAAACACCACAACACTAATTATAAGAACCCTCCTCCTATTCCATCCATCTCCTATAAAATAAAACCAATAAATAAATAATCAAAGAAAAGAAAAGAACACCTTTTTCTTTACATGAGTGCCAAAGTTTATAAGGGCAGCAGGAACGGTTTGCCCAGCTTCTCTCAGAACATTGACCAGCTCCCCAGCTAATCCCTGAAGTAAAATCAATTGTTGCTCATCAGAAAATATGAATTAAGTGACATTGTTCCATTCAGGAAATCAAAAAACAGTACTAGTATTTGATAATAATTCAAAATTATACCTTGTTTTCCTTCATGAAAAATGTGTGGGCAACACCCTTCTTACCCATTTCGTCGATCCTACCTATTACGTGGACATAATCCTGTTGTGAGAGGAAAACTATAATTTATCACTACTTCAACATCGAGGAATATCAATCCTCGGGCAGCCACATCGGTGGCTATCTCTGCGAAAATATAACATAACCAAAATGAGCAGGTTTATAAAAAATCAACAACTATGGCAAAGAAATCAATATATTAAGGAACAAAGCAAGAAATCCGCAGTTAAAAGCGGTGCGGCTTATCTTCACAAACTAGATAATACGAGTGTTGCAACACCAGACAAATCACAACACTCCACTATAAATAGTCAAAACAGTCAACACGAGCAAATCACCTTAGTTTGTCCAAAAATAAATAAATAAAAATACTCACCAGGAATGAAAGAGGTGGTAAAGGTGTCCCATTTTATAATGGAATTAAAAACTATGGTGAGGACTTGGGAGAGAGAAGTTCGCCTGAGTGGGAGGAAGTAGCATCGATAAAACCTTAATTTGTGCATATGGAGAATAAGGAGCAAAATTTTAGTGCAGATAAAGCAAGCAGAGAGTGTCTTTGTTTGTAAAGAAAGATCAAAGGATAAAAATACAAGTTCTACTGAATCATGGAGACCAAGACCATAATGAAGGAAATATGCATAAATGTGTTGGTTCTCCCAAGCCATATTATAAAGGAACGTGAATAACAAAGCAAATATGAGCACATTAACCAAAATGTTCAGCATAACCATCATCATGAGTTCATGACATTACTTTCAAACAACCACATACCATTAAAGGACAACTTCCCTCAGCGATAGTGCCTTTGTACGTGCATGTTGTGCTTTGTCACCATGGATAGAAACTACTTTCCAACCCCTTGATACCATAAGAGTAAAAAAGTAAGAGAGGCAATTTAGTAAACCTTTGACACATTCAACAGTAAAAAAAAAAATTTAAAAATTTATAACCATATCTCAATGGACTGGCAATTCAATGGCAACAGTTTATTAGATTGATGAAACTAAAACAGAAATTATGGGAAGATAAGTGAGAAATTAACCTTTTCTGAAGCATAGTTTCAACATATTTCTTCCTTCTTGTACAAAACAAAGACCAATACTCTATTCTGCTCAAAGTAAGACCACATAATAAAGAAAGCGTATCGGATGATACCAAGAATGAAATCCATTCAAGAGTTTTTCCATTTTGAGAGCTATCAAACATGCCTGACATACTAAATTACATTACACCATCCACTCATGACTAAAAGCAGGTTTGGCACTAAAACAATATGGCAAAAAAAGATTCATGTAATTGACTACAATCTTTCAAAAAAAATGGATCTAATAAACAAAACCACGGAGGCCATCATTGATGCATTTTATCGAACATTTGGAGACATGAAAAATGGGATTTGATCTTTAATGAGAGAAACCGGACATCACAACAACAACCTAAAAAATTTCTAAAAGGCACTTGGCAAGAAAAAAAATCAATTAGGGCATAGAAATTGCAATTTATAGGGCAAAGAGAGACAAGCACAACTTGTCCAGAGAAAAAATAAGAAAGGCGAAGAGGGAGAGAAAGAGAGAGTCCCCCTTGGCGACCCCTCTGACCCGCCCTAACAAACCCACCGCGCCCTCCTGCCTCATCTACGCCAAACACCTCTGCCGTTCTCGCCATTCGCTACCTAGCTCATGCTTGACAATCGTTTGGGTATGCTATTTGGACTCTTGAAGTCCACTATTTGGATGTTGAATGAGAAGAGAAGAGAATAGATGAGTGTATACCGTTGATTGTCACCGCTGCCGAATCAGTTTCGCCGTACCGTCGAAGTGTGCACAGAGAGAGAGATTGAAACCCTACCCTTCCCTTCTATTCCCTTTTGAATCCTCTATCTTCTCCCTCTCTTCTCGGTTTCCTCTGAATACAATGAGATGAGGCTTGGGTGTGTTAATTCAGTAAAAGGGTCGGACCAGTCTTTTAAAAAAAAAAAAAATTCGAAAAATGCAAAACGACGTAGTTTCGTTTGCTAATTTATTGGCGACAAAAATTCTTCTGTCACCATAAGTACCATTCATCTTTTCCGCAACTATTTCATTTCCGTCGCCAAAACTTTACAATTGGCGACCAAAATTTCGTCGCTATATGTTCATTTGGTCGCGAAAATATTTTTGGCGCTCCCGTCCAAAAAATTAAGTTGGAGCCAAATCTTTTGGCGACTAAAAATATTAACTCGTCGCCAATAGTGTACTTTTGGCGACAAACAATTATATTGTCGCCGATTATGTAAAATTGGCGACTAATTTCAATTTGGTTGCTAAAAAACGTCGCCAAAAATGTTTTTTGTTGTAGTGAATGTGTAATTTTAACAATATTAATAAATAAATAAAATTTGGAGTAGAAAATTTTAGAAAAAAAGATTTAAGTATAAGTTTATAAATTATTTTTGTATTAAAATTTTTTTTAATAAAAGTTTTCACGACATGCCAATGCATGCCGTGTAAAGTTATAATATTTTACGACATGAAATATATGTCGTCTTAAGTACAAATATTTAATGACATATTTTTGTATCTTAGTGAAAATATACATTTTTACGGCATGCTTTTTCATGCCATAAAAAATTTTGGATTGCATTTTTTTTTTTTCTTGAAGTTTTCACGACATGTTAATGCATGCCGTGTAAAGTTATAATATTTTACAACATGAAATGTATGTAAGTCTTAAATGCAAATATTTTCACGACATATTTTGTAGGTCGTGAAAACATATATTTTTACGGCATACTTTTGTATGCCATAAATATATGAATTAACGACTTACATAGTATGTATCTTTGTTATTGGCAAAACATTAGCGGCTTGCACAAAAAAAATAAGTAGAATATACTAACTTCGACATGTATTTAATGCATCTTAAATAAGCGTGATCAGTAAATAGTGACTTTTGTTGTAGTGGCTGAATCTCTTTGGTGCCTCAAATTTGTCGATTCTCAGAGAATGGTGTCCTCGGCTTGTCGGGTGAGGTAACCTCGGCTTCGATTCTGTTCCTTCCTTTTGAGGTAATTTCTCAAGTCTTCTTTACTTCTCCGAGCTTGGCTATCTTTGGACTTGATCTTTTGATACACTACTTTCGGCCTCGTGGTGGGCCCGTTTTGATCTTTCTCCATGGGTTGTGTCCAAGCGCGCTGCCCTTGAACATGCCGATGTTCTTTGTGCTCAGGTCCTTCGTGTGATATGTCTGTGGGACTTCTCTTGTCTCGGCTCCTCTCGTCAGAGCTTCCTGGAAGGTGGGTGAGAGTGCCTTCCGCTCTGGTGTCTTTGAGGTGCTTGAGGTGTTTTCCTTCCTCCATTACGGGTATTAATTCTTTGGAATCGATTGTGTCTACGGTAATGCAGTGGTGCATGACATTGTTTTACATCATGAAGTTGACGACCCATTGCAGTGCGCCAACTTATACGCCAATTCTTTCACTTCCTCATCCTCGGTGGCACCTATCCCTCCATACACGGAGGTTATCTTAGATTATAGTACCTTTAGTCTGTCTTCTTTGAAGTGTTGCCCTCTGGCGGCGTCTTTTCCTCCGTGCCCACGTTCTGAGTTTCTTCATTGTGGTTGTCCTTGACGTCAAGGTTGATAGGTCTGTTACTCCCGATGGGGCGTCGTCCCCAATCTTTTCTTTACGTCTTCTTGGCCATCTATTCGTCTTTCTTTCCCACAGACGGCGCCAAATTGTGTGGGTGATTTTCTGCCCACCTTAGTAATTCAGTTGTAGAACACAAGAAGAATAGATGGCACCCTGCTGTCCTGCACAGAAAGAGAAGGCTCCGGCGGTGGTTCTTCCACCCGGGGGCACTCCAACGATCAAGTCAGTATATCTCTCAAAGATAATCAATAGTGCTAAAAACAATGCTCAAAGTATCAATTGCGTACCTTAGACCCACGGGATTGCCTCTCTTTTATAGTTTACTCAAACCTAGTCCCACTAGAAGCCTGACTTCTATGGACTCCAATTCAGTACTTACTTTGGATTTCTCAAGAGATAAGGATAAACTCCCTAAGAGTATTACCCTTATCCATCCTGAAGTCTTTCTTCATCCTAGGACTCTTGTCTCTTTTCCGTTTATCTCGGATTCCGGTATTCTCGCAGATAACCTCGGCAACTCCGAGATCACCTCGGCATAACTACCACGACACGTGGCACCTCGGCTGACACGTCGGCGTCACCTTGCCACGTGTTGGTACTCAGAAAATATATCCCCACATCACGACTTAGGCTCTCGCCTCTTACAATAGGAGTGTCAATGGGTTTGCAGCTCTGCATCTGGAATCATTCTAGGATAGTCTTAATGTAAGTCTCTCGAGACAAACTGAGAAGTCTCCTAGAGCGATCCCTAAGGATCTTAACACCGAGCACATAGCTTGCTTTTTCCATGTCATTCATCTCAAATGTAGAGAACAACCATTTTTTAGTGGTGACAATCATCTCTTCGTGATTTCTAGCCAATAATATGTCATCCACATATAATGACAATATCAGAAAAATGTCCTTGGACCGCTTAACGTACACACAGTGACCTTCATCGATCATCGTAAACCCATTAGAAACAATGGCTCGATAAAATCTCAGATTCCACTATTGAAGCTTGCAAACTTTGCGCTCCTGACCTACTGCCACAAAGCCTTCTAGTTGATCCATATAGATCTCTTCTTCCAATTCTACATTGAGAAGTGCAGTCTTAACGTCCATCTGATATAGCTCTAAGTCCAATTGAGCTACTATTGTGAAGCCCCTGAAAAATGTATTCTCTTTAAAAACCTAATGTTTGAATTATTTTCTTAAAGCCCCTCGGTTCCTTGAATTATTTGAATCTTGTCGGTTAGCATTTTTTTTTTTTATCGAAATAGGAATATCCTAGCCGAATTAGGTTCCTTAGCCTAATTTAATTTAATTCTACATAAGTAATGTTCCAATACATGAGTTTAATTCCAAGCCCTCACTTCTTTATTAATTTCAAGAATTTCCCCAAAACTAGTACATGTACTTTTATACTATAGGTACCATCAATCAATTTGAGATCTATATATATATACATTGGGAAGTGTGTCCATAGTACCTATATTGAATTAAAAAAATGCCCCATCTCCCTTCCCTGTGGCCGGCCACCCTAGGAGATTGTGAGGGGCCAATTTTCAAGAATTGCAATTATGATATTTTAGAAATCCTAGCACCTAGTAACCCTAAACCTAGGGTATTGTTCCCATCACTAGTTTCACTCAACTAGAGACCAACTAAATATTGTCTAATCCCATGATTAAGTTCTCCAATCACTCTATATTTCATTAGACTCCAAGTAAACCCAAACTTTTCCATCCAATTCCAACTAGTGGGCCTTTATGTCTTTTTACACCAAAATTGCCTATAAATACCACCACTCCCTAGCATGGCAAACACAAACAACACACTCACACACACATTCGGCCTAGAGGAGAGAAAGGAGAGCAAGAGAGAAGTCTTGAGAGGGAGAGGAAGGAAGAGGAGAGCACTCTTGTTCAAGCCTAGCAAGTAAGCCATAACACAACCTTCTCTTTCATTTTCTGCTTTCAAATACATGTTCTTAAGGGTTCTAAACAATGTTTTTAGATGTGTTATTGATGAGTTACTTGTGTTAAAAATGATAAGGGTCGAGCCATGATTCTACCTCTTTTGTAGTTTCCCTCATTTCGGTACATAACTACCTTTTCATACCAATCTCTCAAACTTTCCAAAGGCATTAGCGTTTTCATCACAAAAGAAATGAAAATTTACCTTAGTGGATCCTTTTCTCACAAATCTTCTTGTTTTTGGGTATTGTGCCTTAGAAATCTATTTTTGCAACCAACTTTCAAAATTTCTAGAAAAATATAGAAAATTATTTTGGACCTCTATTTTATGGCAGAATCTTCCTTAAGGTGTTAGCTTTCAAATAAAATTGGTTTCATTGAAAAAAACATGAAGCGGTTTGTAAGAAAATCAAATTTTAAGTAACGATCGACGAATCTGGACAGGGTTGGAGTATTTGTTAAATAACCAAAAATCTAGAAAAAGCTATCCATTTAAAATATGTTAAAACTAGATTAAATTCACTTCGAACCATAGGAAGGCCGAGTCTGGTGAAAAATCTAAAATAGTCCTTTTCATTCTAATCCTTATGTGATATTGAATCTGGAAATTATGTTGCGCATGGGTGTTTTATGCTCTTGTGTTCATGAAAATGCCTATTAGCTTATGATCATATCTGGGCATGATATTGTATGTGTTATGGTTATGATCTTTATCTTCTTCATCGATGCATGCTTATGTGGATATTATTATCTTGTTAAGTTGGTCTAACCTTGAATTAAAACATTTAACTCCGGAAAACTTAATTGGGATGGAATTGGGTTTTCGATCACTTGAGTAATGAAAGGGTGATAATGTGTGATGTATGGATTGTTGGGATGCGTTCCCTATTTTGAAGTTTAAGTCTTGCAGCGGTATCGCGTAAGCCCTAGAATGGAATGGATGTATTCAGACTCTTTGCGATGGTTTGATTGGTGAGATAAGGTCGGGTCCGGATGGGATATTCAGGAGGATAAAACTTTTTTGGAAGGATAAGGTTGGATTCTGGTGATAAAACATTTTTCTTTTCGCTGTCCCTTTTGAGGCCCTGCGGTTGGGGCTACGCGGTATATAACCGTTGGTAGGCATCTGAGGTTAGTTCTACAACAAAGCGACAAAATGAGGAGTTTGAATAGTCAGATGTCAATTCTTGTGGTTGGGAGGATGAAATCTCTTTGGGGGATTTCTAGAATACTAACCACTAACATTGTAACCTTTGTTATCTATTTGAATGACATGTTTCCTTCCTCAGTTATCGAAATTGCCATTATTGACTTGAACATCATGCTTCCTTACTTGGTCGCTATAAAATGATGGTGTATTGGAATGGGGAAAAAGGCAGGGGTGTGTTATTAATGAGTTTCTTGGGCATTCAAAAGCTCATGGCGTTTCATGCTAGGTATTGAAGACTATTAGGCGATTCGAGCAAAATTTGAAAGCATTTGAGGGCGTCACGGCTACCCTAGGAGGATTAGAAACAAGTTTGTAAGCGTGCTTTGAGATTGTAAGTGATAGATCTCATGTTATATTTAAGACATGATTTTTGTAACTTGTATATATATAACATTTGTAACCTATCCTCATACTCTGTCAACTCATGTAGGCCTTGTGTTAATACCTTGATAAGATTTGTCAAAAATATAGCTTTGCTATCTAAGGTGGTTGGACTTTGAAGGAGGCTATTTTGACTCCTCCGACCTTCTGGGATCTTGCTTGGTTATTAGCCAAAGGACTCATTAGTGACACTTCCTACTCTTGTAACCTTAGATAAACCACATATTTAATGGTTAATATATTATCGATGTTCGATTTTTGGATTGTCACAACTATGGCTAGAATTAGGCGAATAGAGGCAAACCTTACAACTGGTGAAAAGGTTTCCTTATAGTCCACACCCTCTAATTGGGTGTAGCCTTCGCTACTAAGCTGAGCCTTATACCTTTTATAGAACCATTAAACTTTAAGCAGTTTTGAGAACCCATTTGTTCTCGATAGTCTTCATACTGGCTGACAAATCAACTAAGTCTCAGACATGATTTTTCTTCATAGACTCTATTTCTTTATCCATTGCAGTACTCTATTCTTTACTAGCAAGGGATGAGAGAGCCTCTTTAAGATTCTTAGGCTCCATTTCATCACTTGGATCAATCATGAATGCTTCCTTTAATCTCAAAGCGACCGGGTATAGCTCTATGTTTACTTCTCTGTGATTGAGAGTCTTGAGAATCCTCATCCATTGGATCTAATCCATGGGCGGGAGTAAGTGCTCCCCACTTGTCCCTAGGAGCTTGAGGGATTATTTCCTCATTCTCTACTAGGCTACTAGGTGTACCATCAAGTAGATCCTCTATCTCATGAGCTCTACATCTCTAGTTACCTCACCTCTGCTGGGAAATCCTCTTCTAGGAAATCACGTCCGTGACTCAATTTCGATCACACTTCCATTCGGATGATCCCCAATAAACACGTGGTGTGATAACCTTGTTTGTTATGTTAATTAACCTTGATTATGATTATGATTATATGCTTAATATGATTTGGCGATAAGTGAGTGATTATTTATGCTTTTGAAACTATATGTGTTCCCGTCGGAAAATCTGTCCAACTTACTATTACAATTTGAAGTTTGAAGGCAAGTAAGGTTCTGAGCGAAATTATCGACATATTGTGATTAGCGTGATTTTTAGAATCTATGGTGAAATTTAATTAAAAATTGATTTAGACGAATTAATTAGATTAAATTGATTAATTTATGCTCAATTAATTAGCCTTAATCAAAATTGATTAAACAAGCATATATAAGTGACCTATTTACACTTATGCTCAATCTTTTGAGCTCATTTCTCTTTACTTGGTGAGATTACACTCTAGAGAGAGAGCGGTTCTAAAAGAGAGTGAAGGCAAAAAATTGTGGAATTAAGCAAAAAGCTTTAAATTTGAGAAAGGTTAACTCAAGAACTAGCTAAATTTGGAAGATTGGAGCTCTGGGTGAGTAATTGAACTCAAACTCATGAGTTTAAGTTTATAATTAAGTGAATTCAAGCAAGATATGTAATTAAGAACAAGAATTGAGTTGATTATAATGAATTTGAAGTTAATAATGTACATGCATGTGAGGATTAGCCATAAATTTGCATGTTTGAATGTGAGCATGATGATCATGTCGTATTGAGGGTTGTTTGGCACATGCATGTAAGAATTCATATATTGAAGCTTAATTTCAAGCCTAGGAGCTTGTCCACATACAAGATATAGAACATGAATTGTGTATATATAAAGTTTATGGTTTGAAATTTATTAAACCCATGGAATTTTTGAACTATAGTTTTGAGAGTTATCTTCAAATATGTGTTTTTGGGGAGTGTACTTGCATATTTGAGTGTTTTATACATGAATTGGAACTTTAAATTGTGATTTGAACTTCCAGCACTTCTTTGGAAAACCCAGTTCGACTTATCCGCTCGGCGAGGAAAGTGTAAGCTTTCGAGCAGTGAAAACTAAGCTCCTAGAAGTTTTGAGAGAATTTTGTTTTGTAGCTTTCGAGTGACAAAGTATGTGGCCTAAACAAACCTGTTTACCAAAGGCTCCATCGGCAATTGAGTGTCGGAAGTCTCGCTCAAGGGCGTAAATGCATGTAACGAGTACTTTTATATATATAGAGTTTTGGTAGAACGCTTTCGAGTGACCAAAGTTATTGTTAGGCGGAAGCCGCTAATCTCGAAATTTTAAAAGTTGTTTATGCTTCATTTTTGTTCT